>CM029642.1:31453925-32043925 GCA_017311315.1 Dendrocalamus latiflorus
GAACATAATGTTTCATTTTTGAACTTGTAGCACTCTAAATTGACTCAATTATAGCTTCTTGGTTCCACTTAGAATATTGACATGGCTCGACTCACTTTTGGATACCTTCAGCTAGACTAGGATCTTGAGTGACTTGACATATTAAACAATTCATTTAATTTCATATTGTCTTATTTGGCTTTAGCTTGGCAATACATGGTTTGTCATGATCTAGATAGCACTTTCACCTTTTATGACTCGATGTAATATTTGGAAAGTCACTTTGGATAATCTTCATGGCTCCCATTGCTTAAAATGAATCAAATGCAGTCACTCCATTTCATTAATGTTCTTTTTCTTCCATGTATCTTGATGACTCTATTGCCAAAAGGGGGAGAATGATAAAGAAAAAGGCATTAAGGGGTTCAAAAGGCATTAAAAGGGCAGAATGCTTGGTCATCTTGCTATAAAAATGGTCATGGTGAGCAATTACTCTTTTCTTTGGACCATGAGCAAGATTGGACTTTTAGGTGTGATCTGGAGCTTTTGTAGAAAACTTGCTCTTTTTTGGTGTTTGCTCCAGTTCACACTTTGTCAATATGGTCATGAGTTCGTTCTTCACTTCTTTTGGACCATGTGTG
This sequence comes from Dendrocalamus latiflorus, assembly GCA_017311315.1. Taxonomy (NCBI): domain Eukaryota; kingdom Viridiplantae; phylum Streptophyta; class Magnoliopsida; order Poales; family Poaceae; genus Dendrocalamus; species Dendrocalamus latiflorus. Next base: position 31,454,546 of record CM029642.1, read on the forward strand.
GCTTTTGCAACTTCTTGCTTTTCTTTTCAAAAATAAATTTATCTTCATGCCTTTTTAGTGTTTGTCAATATACTCATCAAGGGGGAGATTGTGAGACCATGTGAAGGTCACCTCATGGTTGTGATGAGTAATTGACCTTTGGATTAGAATTTATGTAGAAGTTGAGTTTGGTTTTTGAGGCTTTTGTAGAGGTTTGTCTTCTGGTTGTCGTTCTTGTGGTCTACGACTTAGTGGTCATAGGTGTCCTTACGAATTTGTAGTCGTAGGAGCTCTTACGCCTGGTGGTCGGCAGGAAGTTTTACGACTTGGTGATCGGCAGTAGCTTTTACGACCATATGGTCGGCAGTGGCATTTACGAGCATGTGGTTGTCAGATGATTTTACGACTTTGAAGTCGGCGGTCATTTTTATGACTTGGTGGTCAGCGGAGGCTTTTACGACTTTGTGGTCGATAGGTTCTCTTACAACTTGGTAGTCGTATCTTGCGATCGATGGTTGTAGCTCCGCCTAGTCATGATCATTAGTCGCAGTCATTGTGTGCAGTGGTCGTAGCGCTTTGCCTATGTGGTTGTAAGTCGTATCGACTAGATGCTGTTAGGGTTGAGAAGGTTGGCCAGGCCTTGGCGGCTGGCGTCTCTCCCTCCCATGGGAGTTAGGTTAGAGTGTGTGGCGGCTCTAGGGTTAGAGCCTGGTCCTCCCGAGGGGAGTGGCTGTGAAATCATTCATCTGAGCAATACATCTATCTTTGACTATGTGTTGTGTATCTCTTTTGTTTGAGTTTACTCAGCTTGATTTGGTTTCTTCTCTGTTCTTCCTTTTCTTGGCTTGATCTTGTTGATGCTTTGAATCACAGTGATAGGTGGGAATAAAACCAAAGCCATCCTGGCTCTTTAACCCATGAGCGATTCTGATTTCTCTTTTCTTGATCTAGAAGTCTCTCTCTTCTTGATCTAAAGATGTTCTTGGCTAGATCTTGATGTTGTTCTGAATCGCAGTGACATGTGGGATGGTACTCCAAGCTATCTTGGCTACCTTTGACCCACGAGCATTTCTGATTGTCTTCTTATCCTCTCGAATTTGGTTTTGGGCGTTCACAGTGAAATCTCTTGAAGCTCTCATCCTGGCTAATAAGTTTTCAATTAAAGATCAGAGCAACATCCTAAGACCCTAATCTTGCTGTGTACAAAGTTTTATGGCCAGATGCTCTTTGATTCAAAGTTCTTTGGTGTTTGGATCTAGCGGTTGTACGCTCACTTGCTTCCTCTGTTCTTCCGAAAAGCTTACGATCATGTTCGATTTTTTACCACGGTCAAGACTCAGATTGTTTCGCGTCTGTTTTCAATCACACTAGTTTTTGGCTGCTCGATGGTCGTAAATCTCATGGTCGTGTGCCCCCACTGCCTTACGAGTTGTTTACAACCGCAGTCGATCACAAGTGCTCGATGGTCTTCGACCACTTTAATCGTTTGGCCATTCCATTGGCTTACGACCATGTCAGTTCTGACTACACCCATCATTCGATCTCAATGGTTTTGGTATTGGTGGTTATCGACTATAGTGACTTCTGTTCGGTAGTCGATTTTCGATCAAGCTGTCCTTCAGTCGAGCAGTCGAATTTACGACCACTGTGCAAGCTATCGACCACGTTGTTGAACTTACGACCATGTTGTAAGTTCTGATCACGTTGTCGTTCTTGATTTGATTTCTTCGATGCTGTTGCTTGCTGTGACATGTGGGATTGTGCTCAAGGCCATTTTCGCTATTCTCGTCCCACAAGCAAAGATTTGCGCATCATTCTTTTTTTTCAGATCTGGTGGTTGTGCGCCTCCACTGGTACTTCTAGTCATTTACGACCACACTTGCTTTCTATTGCTCGATGGTCCTAAGTCATGTGGTTGCTCGACTTCTCTACAACCTCTTGTCATTTACATCCACACATGGTTTCATTCGCTCAATGGTCATAGATCTCTTGGTCTTTTTCAGATCTGTTATGAGCACATTCTAGTTTTCGACTGCATGTGTTTTCTGTGCGCACCTTGGTCATAGACTATGGTGGTGTCGACCACACATTGGTCTTCGACCACATAGTTCATGATTTCGTCGGTCTTTGACAGCACTGGTTTTCGACCACTCATTGGTCCTGAACTACGCTGGTCTTTCCGACCACGGTTGTTACAACCACGTTGGTTATGACCACATTGTTTTCGACCACGTTGGTTACGACCATGATGGTTACGATCACATTGGTTACAACCACGTTGGTTTTGACCACGGTGGTTATGACCACGTTGGTTACGACCACGTTGGTTACGACTACGTTGGTATCGACCACGTTGTCTGTTTCGACCACGTTGTCTGTTTCGACCATGTTGTCTACTTCGACCACGTTGTCTGATCTTCAACCATGTTGTCTGTATTTCGACTACGTTGTTTCTCTCTACTGACTGATTGCGTTCAGTTTGGCTGTCTTGTACTTTCCGTCTAGTAGTCGTTAACGACCAGGTTGTGCTTCCGCCGAGTGGTTATAATTCAACCACGTTGTTCTCTGATCTGATCGTACGGAGGTTTGTATTCCTCTATTTTCTAGTAGACCACATATTCTAATCTTTATAGCTTTGTAGCTATTGGAGAAAAAGAATATGTGAATATTTGGAGGAAAAATTTCTAGGCACCATTCACCCCCTCCTCTGTTGCCTATCCGGTCCCACATAATCTGTTAGCTGAATTAGAAATGGCTAAAACTATTCCTTCTTAGTCTAATTCTGTTAAGACTACTTTCTGCACCTCATGTGAGGATAAGGATAATACTTTTAGAGGATTATATACCATGCTTCTTGATCTGCCTAAAACCTATGATAGTTGTAACAACATGAAGATTAATTTATAGAATGCAGGTCATAAAATCACTAAAATGCAAGTTGCTTTGATGGAGCCTGTTGCTTCTTGTACCAATTGCCCTAAATTAACAGCTAAATTTGAATCTATTTCTAAACAATTTTAGGACATCTGTGATCATAACAAGAAAATAGTTCAATAAGCTTCTAAGGCACCTGTTAGCTCACCATACAATAATTATGAAAAACTAAAATCTAAATTGATTGTATTTGATGAAAAAAATGTGTGAAGCTAACTAAGGATGTACTAGAGAAGCCAAAATCCAATTGTTTATTCTGTGCTGAAGTAGGGGAGAAAATAGAGGAAATGCAGAAGACCTTTAGGGAGAGTTACGAGGCCTAGATGGCTAGGATTAGGACAACCCCTTGTGTGTCTTGCGAAGCCCTCAAGGATGAGGCGGCTGTGCACAAGGAGAGATATGCACGTGTTATTTGATCTTCTCCTTCTCCTTCTGGTACTTCTTCCTCTTCTTCTGGTTCCTCGTCCTCTCCTTCTCCATGTTCTTCTTGTGCTTCCCTTTTTTGAGAGTGTGAGTACCTCATGAACACTCTCAAAAAATTTGTGGAAGGCAATAAAAGGCTTAATCTTATCCTAGACAAATCAAAAATTTATAAGTTTAATGAAGGTGTAAGGTATGATTTTTTAGAGGATGTGAGGAAACATCCACCAACAGTTGTTAGAGCTGTAGCTGGTTGCATGATCGAGGTTGCACCCAAGGCTAAGAAGATAGTGTTTAGATATGCAGGTTTTGTCCAGGGATCTCTGATAGTAAGGTTGTGCCTCCTATTGCTTCGACCTCTCAGAAGGCGAAGTATCATTATACCTTTTGTCAGAAGGATGGACGTGTGGTTGAGTTCTACTTTAGGTGCACCAAGATTGCGCGTAGAGACTGTGTTTGTACTCTTAGGGGTATTCAGGGTCAGCCCCAGATTGGAGTGCTCTTAAGACCAACACGAGGTCTAGAGTCGTAGGCAGCTCTTTTGAGTTGTTTGGTGTTAGGTAGCATCGAGGACTTGGCTTTCAGTCTCCTTCTGGTTTTGGTCCTCGAGTTACTTCTGGTTAGGGTGTTCACTGTCCTGCGGATAGACCTTATTTTCCCCATCAAGGTAGCTATCCGCAGCATGATTAGCATACTGCTAGAGGTCAGACCCGCTCTTCAATAGCGGTTAGACCTAGTAGAGGCTTGTGGTCTACTACTAGACCTGCTGTTCCCGTGAGAGATGAGGTACGTAGGTCACTGGAGTTTAGTCTTTTGCTTCTGGGATTTGATCTTCTGCTCATCATGTGACTCAGTACCAGATTCCTAGACATGCTCTTATTTACCCCAGTATTGAGCCATCGATGTGATCTTCTCGCAGACTTAGGTTCGTCGAGCTGGGAAGGGAGAGGTTTGGCTTGTGGACTCCGGCTGTTCTCGCCACATGACTGGAGACTCCCATTGGTTCTCTTCCCTAGTCCAATCTTCAGGTGATGAGACGTTCACCTTTGGAGACGCTTCTTCAGGTCGAGTTATCGCTAAAGGTACTATGTGCATTAATTATTCTTTCATTATTAAGGATGTTGCCTTAGTGATTAAGCTGCATTATAATTTGATATCTATTTATTAGCTTACCGATGATAATTTCGAGGTAAGCCTTAAGAAAAATGCTTGTAAAATATTTGATTCTTTGGAAGCCTAGTTTATGGGATTTCTATGTTTCGGAGGATCTTTTGTGCTTATTTTGTTGAGTCTTCTGGAGATTTCTCTCCGATGCTTAGTTGCTTCTATGTCCGATGATCTCTCCTTCTGGCATAGAATACTTAGTTACATTGGTTTTGATCATTTGACCCGAGTGAGCAGCCACAACCTCCTTCATGGTCCATCTAAGCTCAAAATGGTTAAAGACTTAGTTTGTGCTCCTTGCCGGTATGGTAAGATGGTTGCTGCTTCTCACCCCTAGTCACTGTGACTGTGACTAATGCACCAAGATAGCTTCTTAATATGGACATTATTGGTCTAGCTAGAGTGCAGTCGGTTGGTGGGAAGTAGTATGTTCTTGTTGTGGTTGATAACTTGTCGAGATTCTCTTGGGTGTTTTTCTTAGGCTTGAAGGATGAGACCGTCAGCCATTTCTGTGGTCTGTTTAGTAGGTTGTCTGTTGAGCTCCCTGGTGTCTTACGAGCGAGACAATGGCATGGAGGTCAAGAACTCTTACTTTGAGAGCTTCTATGATGAGACAGGTATAGAGCATTAGTTCTTGTCTCTATACGTCCCTTAGCAAAATGGCGTTGTGGAGAGGAAGAACTGTATCCTGGCCGAGATGGCCAGGACGATACTCGATGAGTATGCTACACCTAGGAAATTTTGGACTGAGGCTATAGGCACTGCATGCCATATTTTGAACAAACTTTTCTAAGGGCACACTTGCATCGCACTTTTTATGAGTTAAGGTATTGGTGAAAGCCCATTGTCTCTCATTTTTGTGTTTTCGGTTGCAAGTATTTGATTTTGAAGTCTGAGAACCTAGATAAGTTTGAGTCTCGTTCTTCTAATGGTATCTTTCTGGGTTACTCGATTTCTTCGTGGGGTTATAGGGTCTGAAATTGCGAAACGAGTAGGATCATAGAGACATGTGAGGTTACTTTCTATGAGGCTAGTCCTAGAAGTAGGCTCGACATCTTAGGTCTAGTTGTTTAGTCCAAGACCATCTTTGTAGATGGTGAGGATGATGGAGATGAAGGTTATTTACCTGATCTAGTTCCATCTACCCCTGAGGGGCCTGTTTCTACCACTGTGCCTTAGGGGGATTAGTCTTTACCTTCTGATTGTTCTGGGGCTTGTGGATCTACTCTTGCCTCCTTAGCTCATGAGGTAGAGGCCATTTTTTCTTCTCATTAAGGACCTCCCCAACACATTCAACGCCATCATCCTCCAGAGCAGATCATAGGAGATCTCTTTGAGCATGTCACACGCTCAAATTCTGGCTTATCTCATTTCTATCTACATTCTGCCTTTGTTGCCATATTCGAGCCCAAGGATATTTATCATACTTTATCTAATGAGTATTGGGTCAATGCCATGCATGAGGAACAAGGTTTGATCACTTGTTGAGCCCCCTAGTGGTCATAATGCCATAGAAACCATGTAGGTCTTCAAGAATAAGCAGAGTGAGGATGGGGTAGTCATTCGAAATAAGGCTAGACTAGTAGCTCAGAGTTTCTTCTAGGTTGAGGGTTTAGATTTTGAGGAGACCTTTGCCCCTATAGCTAGGCTAGAGGCCATTAGGATTTTGCTTGCATTTGCAACGTCTAAGGGCTTCAAGCTATACCAGATGGATGTCAAGAGTTTCTTCCTCAATGGGTATATTGAGGAAGAAGTCTATATTAGATAGTCTCTAGGTTTCAAGAACCCCAATTACTCAAACTATGTCTTCAAGCTTTTCAAAGCCTTGTATGGACTTAAGCAAGCCCCTAGATCTTGGTAGGAGAGACCGAAGTCTTATCTTTTGAGTCATGGGTTTGAGATGGGTAAAGTAGATAAGATCTTGTTCATTCGTAGGCATGGAAATGATCCTCTCATGCTTTTGTTTTTTAGTTTTCTGATGTCATGAGCACAGAGTTTGAGATGAGCATCATAGACGAGTTGAGCTTCTTCCTCGGCTTCTAGATCAAGCAGACTTGGGAAAATACCTTCTTGCATCAAGGCAAGTACACTCGAGATCTTCTAGGACGCTTCGATATGAGTGATAGCAAGCCTATGTCAACTCCAATGATGACCTTGACTACACTTAAACCTGACGAGGATGGCAAGCCTATAGATCAAAAGGAGTACCACAGCATGATTGGTTCCCTCCTGTACCTTATTGCTTCGAGGCCATACATACACTTTGTTGTATGTTTGTTCGCTTGATTTCAAGCTTCTCCCCGGACCTCCCACCGTCAGGGGGTGAAGTGTATCTTCAGGTACCTTTGAGAGTACACTTCCTCTTCCTGTCTTTCCCTAAGATCCTACTCCGATGCTGTATGTTCAAGCTCAATTAAGTTGGTTTTGGTGATAATGACAAATCTAATTATGAGACTAACTTGTTTATAAATTATAATATTGCTTAGTCTCATTTGGATGAAAAGGTGAAAATATTAAAAGGTATGCATTCTACATCATATTTTTATATCTTAGTGCATTAATCATATCCAAAATATAGATTGAACTCTATAAATAGTCATACTTGAATATATGCATATGTTTCCATTATACATTCTTGTATGCACATATTTAGGGGGAGTTCACCCTATGTTTTATGGTTTCATTAGTATTAATCCATGTTCCTTTGTTCACATATTAAGGATCTTTACTTTGAAACATATCCCATAAGTATATATATGGCTTGCGCAATTCATATATACCCATAATCAGGTTGTCATCTAGTTCCTTTATTATGTGTTAATAGTTGGATGATTCAAGACAACTGGATAAGTAAGCTTTGCTTAAGAAGCTTATTCTAGAGTATACAATTGTTGTGTACAGGTTGTATACTCATAAATCAATTTCTATCTTATTATTTACTGAGATTATCATGAATTACCAAAAAAGGAAGATTGTGAAATCTAGTACTCCATTATGAGTTAACGATGAAATTTTGATAATAAATGACAATTGGTTTATGGACTAACAGTTTCCATGAGTTGGATGAATATGTATGACTTGGGATGACTTCATGTAGATCATCAAGTCAAGATGCGAATGAAAGGTGGTTTCATGAATTGAAGACCATAATGGAGAGGATGCATTATGAGCTGATGCATATTTAAGAGAAGATGATCATGTGTTGATTATCAAGTCAAGTGAAGACCCATCATGTGTTGATGGAGTTGAAGTAAATGATGCATCATGAGTTGATGCATATTAAGACTATGACTCAAGGTGACGGTATGACTAGCTAGGGCTAATAATGTGTTTCTAGTCTTTTACCAGTCTTGGTGTTTGGTTAGAAGATCGGATTGCTAGTATAGGTTACCGTACTATTAAGAGGGGGTCATGTCTACTAGCTTGGGTATCATCATGTGTTGATAGCTCAAACTCACTTGCTCCAGCTCTCTGTAGCATTATGCTTATATTTGTGATAGTGTTTTGCAAATAGTTGAAGCTCATGTGTTGAATCCTTGTAACATGGGACTATACATTGCGAATGTGTTTTTCAAGTGTTGAAGTCCATGTTTCCTACTCCTTGTGATATGAGGCTTATGTTTGCAAATGTGTTTTGCAAATAGTTGAAATTCATACATAATCCATGTGTCATAATTCCAAAAGTGTGCAAATGTGCTCTGCAACATGTTAGGAATCATGTTTAATCCTTGTATGCATGATACTATAATTTGCAAATGTATTTTGCAAAATCTATTGAAGTATCTACATTTCTCAGGACAATCAGAACTACCCAGTGCTACGTGCGGTACTTCCAGTTGAAGGGACTACCTGTGTTGTAATCACACTACTGCCGTGTTCGTTGGCAGTTGGAAGACTTGTGTTGTCGAGAACCAATGTGGTCGAACCAATGTGGTCAAAGACCTATATGGTTGAAGATCAACAAGGTTGAACTAGCGTGGTCGAACCATCGTGGTCGAAACTGACGTGGTCAAAACCTGTGTGGTCGATACCAACGTGGTCAAACTAATATGATTGAAACAATGTAGTCGAAGATTGACACAATGGTCGGAGATCTGTGTGATCAAAGATTGACGTTGTTGAAGATCGACATGGTCGACGTGTTCGAGACTTGAGTGGTTGAACTGGACAATGTGGTTGAAGACCTGTGTTGTCGAACCAGACAACGTGGTCAGACACCAGCATGGTCAAAGGCCTATGTGGTCAAACCGGACCAGCGTGGTCGGAGACCACCGTGATCGGAGACCTGTGTGGTCGAATCAGACAATGTGGTCGAAGACCAGCGTGGTTGGACACCTTTGTGGTTGAACCGGACAACGTCGTCGGAGAACTGAGTGGTCAAACCATCTGACGTGGTCGAGGACTAGTGTGGTCGATGATCGGTACTTCTGACTCTGTGTGACCGGTCCAACCAGCTAGTGATACTTCTGGCTTTATGTGAGCGGTACTTTCGAAGTTCAGAACGACTGCTCGTGTAGTGGTATATTTTTTCCAGAGAGACCATTTTTGGAAGTCTTCTCATCCCTGAGGAAATATACTTCCGCATTATATACTTGGTTTAGCCAAACATTTAATAGAAGAGAAATTTTTAAGACCGCCTATTCACCCCCTCTTCTAGTTAGCCTCTTCGATCTTACAGATGTAGACTTTGCTGGCTGTAGAATAGATAGGAAGAGCAATTCTAACATTTGCTAATTCATTGGTACTTCTCTTTTTTCTTGGTCTTTTAGGAAGCAGTTCGGAGTTACACAGTCCACCACAGAGGCCGAGTATGTTACAGCCATTAGTTGCTATAGGCAGGTGCTTTGGATGGTTTTGACCTTGCGGGACTTTGGGTTAGCCATAGATAGTGTTCCTCTTTTCTATGATAACACTTCCACCATTAACATTGCCAAGAACCTAGTGCAGCACTCCAGGACCAAGCACATAGATATTCGATATCATTTCCCTAGAGACCATGTGAAGAAGGGTGACATAGTGTTTCAGTTTGTGAAGAGTGACCACCAGTTGGCTGACATTTTCACTAAGCCTTTAGATAGCTCGAGATTCATGGCCTTGTGGGGAGAGCTTGGAGTGGTCTGTCCTTATGGCATAATCTGAGAGGGAGCATCATATAATTTATGTATTATATGTACATTTATCTCCTGTTGCACTTTGTTTATAGGTGCATTTGGGTTAGTCTTTCTACCATAAACCAGAGTGGTTTTTGTACTCCGATGTTAAGACTTTTTCTCTCATCTTGTGATCTTAGGATGCTGCTTATTAGTTATTTCTCTTCTCGCTAGATTGAGTTCACTCACTTCTTTTAGGTCTAGCAGGGGTTGGACCCCCCTTGGGTAGATAAGGAACGTGTTTACTCCCTTGTGTTTTTAAATGACCAGCTAATAGTTCTAGATTTATTTGGGGTAGATAAGAATGAGTTTGAGCCATAGTAATCCTTCAATCTTGTTTATGCTTTAAGGACTACCACTTGTTCATTTTTTCTAAGGTTCTTCTCTCTTGCTTATTGCTTTAGTTCAGGGGGAGTTCATCTGAGATTTTCATAAGCTTAATGCGGACATAACTCAATTTGAACCAAATTGCTTCTAAAATTGACTCACTTGTCGAGGGGAGCTGAGATTTCTCTTTTGTATCATATTGCATTTAAATTCAACAATATGCATTGTAATATAAATACATGGAGCTTTGATTATTATCCTTGTGTGACATGATACTTTGTTTTATGTCTTGCTATATCTTGTGCTAGTGTGCTATATTTATCATATCCTTGTATGTGTAGTTTAGTTTTTGCCATGCTAGTTCTATTAAATGTGAAAAACTTGAATTAAATTATATCTTGCTTTAGTGATGTTCTTATAATTCATGCCATGTCAAATAAGGTAAGTTGAGTCTTAAATCTAGATTGAGCTACATTTTCTTTATTGCAATATGAGTTAGTTTTAACTCTTTGTTTTTAAACTAAGTTAAGAAAATGCAAAAAGATCTCTTTTATGCGAAAAAACTAATCTCACTAATTCTTTCTCATGAGATAGCTTGCCATTGTACTAGGCATGAATTCAGGGGAGTTTTGGATGACTAAGATCACTTTCTTAAATTTCTTAGGGTGTTTGCATAAGGCTTGAGATCTAGAAAATGGCTAAGAAAACAAAATTTTGTGAAAAATGGTTGAAGCTTAGCTAAAAAATGAATTAATACTACAAGTAATATCAAGTGCTTGAACAAAATGTTTTAATTGTGAACTTGTACCACTCTAAATTAACTCAATAATAGCTTCTTAGTTCCATTTAGTATAGTGACACAGCTTGTCTCATTTTTGAATTTCCTTGGCTAAATTATGAATTTGAGCACCTTGACATGTTACAAATCTATTTAATTTTAGATCATTGCTTATGTGGGTTTAGCTTGGCTGTACATGTTTTGCCATGATTTAGATAGCACTTTCACTTTTTATGTCCTGATGTAATACTTAGAAAGTCACTTTGGATAATCTTCATGGCTCCTAAATGTTAAAAATAAATAAAATGTAGCCATTTTATTTTATATATGCTCTATCTTTTTCCATTTATCTTAATGACTCCATTGATAAGGGGGGGGGGGGGAGAAAGATTGGTAAAAATGCACATCTAGAGCATGATTTGGCGTTTGTGTGCAAAATATTGCTAAGTCGGAGCCTTTAATCTCTTCTTACCATGACCAAGGTCAAATCGAACAATTGTTCTTTCATATGGATCTAGAGTGATATTCTTGACTCATTTGGTGAATTCGAAGCTTTTGTGAAATGTTTGTTATTTTCAGTAGCTTCATTTCAGCTCTGCCTCAAATGGTCATTTTCAACTCTTTGCGCTCTTCTTTTAACAATTTGGTGCTTTTTTTTTGCAAATTTCCACTTCTTCTAAATTCATCTCCAAACTACATTTTTAAGAAATTACCAATGGGTTCATCAAGGGGGAGATTGAAGAACCATGTGAGAAGGTCCTATTTTATGATGAACCATTGCAATTTGAAAGATTTCGAAATTTGATTGGCAGTGTTGCTGGTTAGTCAGGGGAACACCGGTCAGACCGGCAGTGTTCAACCGGTCTGATTGGTTGGTGCAACGGTGTGACTGCCCGAGGGTTGGCGGTCTAACCGGTTGAAGTTTGTCCAGATGGGGACTTTCGGCCAGAATTCATATTTGTGTATTTTGAGTTGAGGAAGGGGTTTTTGGTGAGTACAGTCAATGGATTTATGTTGCATGAGCTATGTTACAGCTAACGTGGGTCAGGTTGTGAAGAACTTGTGCTTAGAAACAATTTCATTGTTTGGATATGCAGGGTCGCTTAAAATCAACTGTGGTCAACGATGAGGATCAGGATTAGGCTCATGGAGGAGTTGAGGCCCAGAACGATCGAGGATGTCGGGTGAGACGGTGAGCTCAAACATGGCACGAGAAAGATATGAAATATTGAAAGCCAGTTTGAACGGCTAGATAGCACCATGTAGCTTGCACGGGTTAAATGAGCCGTGGTTCGATGTAACCGGGACAGTAGAGACTTGGCGGCACGTGACAATAAAGGTCAAAACAATGAATTGGTAGTTACTAATTCAGATTTGCATATTGGTAGTCATTTTTTTAGAGTTTTAAGATCTTTTTATAAAGCAACAAAAGTCCTATCTGGTATTTATTATCTTATCTCTTGCTTAGTAATAGAATTTATTTGATTAATTGCAGACAAGATTGCCAAATCTCGGGAGGATCCCCTTTTAGGCCATGATGTCGCAGTAATGGAGAAAAATTATTAAATATTTTGGTTCTATTTCACACTCATATTGTTTTGCTATTATTTTTTATTCTACAAAAAAGTTGATAGGTTCGCAGTTCGGTATGGAGGGAATAGGTGAATATCTCGGTCTTGATTACTCGGAAGCTTTCGCACATATCAAAGTGGAGCATTTTCGTGTTTTTGCATATATCATGATAAGTTTGGCAACAGTGCGAGATCGGAGGCCTCACAACAGACGCAAGAAAGAACAACAAGCTTGACATCTCGCTTGTGGAAGAAGATAAAGGACAAGTCTACTTCTTTGTTCTCTTAGCCTCAGGCGGTCTCTAAGTGGAATTTTGTCTATAAGAGCATGATTTTGCAAATATTGATCCTGATTTTGCTGGCGAAGGTAAGATAGACTTGATCGAGTGGTGGAAGAACAACAAGTAGATATTTTCTGTACTATCACATTTCGCACAGGATGTTCTCCTGGTGCTAGTGTCCACCGTCTCTTTAGAAGCGACGTTCAGTACGGTAGAAAGATTAATTGAAGAAAAGATATCATCCCTCACACGTGGGATGGTGGAGGCAATCATATGCACCAAGGGCTAGCTAAAGAGCGGCAACATCATTTGGAGGATCCTGAAATTATACAGGCGTACGCTGACCTCGAACACATGAATAACCTAAACATTGATGAGTAGTTAGTATGCACGCATACTGTTATAGTTAGTATATATGCATGTATGTGTGTTATTACTATACTCTTTTCTTACTCGAGGAACTCTATTCTGGGGTGTAAGGTTTTTAATAAGCCAGTAATATTGTATCTTTAAAATATCAAGAAAATTTCACTTTTTTCTCAAAATATTTACATGTCAATATTTTTACGTAAGTAATTTAATTTTAACTAGATTTTTAGTAAAATGGATATAAGAGGAATGAAGATAGCGGCTGGAGTTACCATCGCCGTCGTCGACTCCTTGGTACGTAGAGCTGAACTTAGACCGGTACGACGGGCTGTAAACCATACCTAGATTTGACTGCAGACAAGACGAATCAGCGTGACATGATACGGTGGAATAGCTGAACCGAACCGACACGGCACGGCGCGATATGAAGTACCATTGCTCACCACTAGTCGTGAGTTTGTTTGCTTTCAGTTTGATGGCACGCACTTATAATAGCAGCTCGACTCAACGTCACGAGTCAACGTCAAAGTCGTCCGTCAATCTCCTTTCCTAGATATGCGGCATATGCCGGTAAAAAGTTAGGCCCTAAATTAATAATGACCACTTGAGCCACTATTAAGATTTGATGGCAGGCACTTACAAATATATAGCAGCTCGAATCAACGTCCAAGTCGTCCACTTGAGCCATTATTAAGATTTGCATTTTTTTTATGTGAGCGGTCAAGATTTGTATAATAACGGCCACTTGAGCCATGATAGAGTTTGCGAGCGTTTAATCGTGACACAAAGTCGTACATGGCTAGCTAAGCTTGTTAATTGGTCACTTCCATTTTTTAAAAGCCTAATAGAGTTTACTAGCGATTCAAGTCCTCCACTGGCTAGCTAAGCGTGTTAATTGGTCACTTCGTGGGGTACCTATGTATATATGCGCTTTATGCAGATATTTACTGATAAATAAGTGCTGCAACGTTTGATCCAACTTACAGAGATGCATATTCAGAAAGAAAAGAAGAAGCTAGATGCATTAAAAAAAGAAATTGGAGTGTAAAATTTTTTAAATCTCAATCACCATTTTCAACCAATTGATCACCATCCAGCGGTCCACGAGGGTTGCTTCCGTTGCTGTTCTTTGCTGTGTTATTTTCAGATAGATTAGTCCAATTTTCTGCTTATCATGCCCGATTTTTTAGTTGCCAAGCCGTTAAGTGTCTGCTTGCTCATGGACCGCCCGTTTAGCTTGAGCTTTCAGCTCTTTAACCATTGCAGCAACTAAAACACACAGAGCAAATTACAAAAGCTGGTTAACAACAGTATTCGAGTTGGGCCACAAAAATTCCTTCAAAATGCTATATTGGTTCTTCTAGGTTTACTGCTTTTGGTTTTTACTATAATAACTAATTTTTAAATGATACGTCTTTTTAAGGTGGAGTCTACAAGTTGATTGTAATTGACACTATACCGACTTCAGTTATACCAGCCAAAATTGTATGTGACTGTCTCTCTCTTCGTACTCTTTCTTCCGAACAGTCAGAATTCAAAAGCCATAAGCTACAGCCTAAAAGAACCCACACGATTTCTGTTGGTAACAATATGCTAGTTCCTTACTCCAAACTTTCATGCTTTTAACACCAAAGGCATTTACCACAGGACTAAATACATGACAAATCTTATCGTCTTTGAACATGCTAATTGCTATAGGGCTGAATAAAACTGAACATATAACTACCATCATTAGTTGAAAGTAAACAGTAGTATGTGATCAGCACATAAAAAATATAGTGAAAACTTCTGTGTTGGAAAATACCAAATTTACCCAAAATCATAGTTTAGTTTTTGCATTCTGATTGCTTTGTTTCTTCTCCATCGCTTGTGCTTTGCTTCTTCTCTCCCCACAAAGCTAAATAATGCAATCCAATAGAGAATCTGTGGCACTAGACAAAACTGAGATGCATGGGCAGCTGATTGACTTCACTACTATAGTACTATATATACCAGCTATATATATCGATATAACGCTTAATATAATACTCTCAATTCTTTCATTGTAGGATCGAAAGGACCTTTTCATCCTTAAAAACTAACTTATGAGGTGAGAGACTCTTCCACTTTTAAGTTAGGTTCTTTACCCTTCCACAACCCATGCAGGACCATTCCAACAATCTCCTCCTTCACATATTGGTGTCCTTCAGCTATTCATCGTCCCCTTCATTGTACACCGACGGTCCCTAAGGGTCACGGTCCATCGGGCGTTCACACACTAGTGTCCATTGGGCCAGAGATATTAGAATCGGGCTCGTAATTGAGCAAATTTAGCACATTTGACGTTTTCTAAAAATCATTTTTAGCTTTATCTTAGCAAAGCAAGTCCTGAACTAGGAGCCATCCACAGCTACCTCCTAAACTTAAACATTTTTCACAGATTCTATTTTCTTAGCTACGTGCGAGATCTCAAGCCTTATGTGACCACCCCAAGTAAGAAGCTTAAAGAATTGGTCTTGGTCATCGAAAACTCCTCCTGAGTTCATGCCTAGTGCAATAATAAGCAGTCTCATGAGAAAGAATTAGTGAGATCAATTTTTCGCATAGAAAAGATCATTTTCATTTTCTTGGCTTAGTTCAAGAATAAAGATCTAATATTAACTCTTGCTTCAATAAAGAACTAGCATAACTCAATCTAAAACTCAATTTAGGTTCAAGACTCAACTTAGTCTATTTGACATGGTATAAATCATAAGAGGATCACTAGAGCAAAACTAGTCACAAGCTCCACCAAGACATTATTTAATTCAAATTTCTTACATTTAATAAGGCTAGCATGGCAAAAGCTAAGATACACATAGAAAGACATGATAAATCTAGCAAATCAGCATAAGATATGGCAAGATGTAAAGTAAGATATCATGTCACATAAGGATAATAGTCAAAACTTCATGAATTTATATTACAATGTATGTTGCTGAATTTAAAATGCAATATGATACAATGGATGTAAAAAGAGAAACTCCCCCTCAAAACAGGCCAAAAGGACTAATAACCCCCAACTCTCCCTACAAAGAAGCAAAACGAGAAGAATCAAGAATCTTAGTGAAAAATATCTGCAACTTGCTGCTCGAACTTTATAAAGTGAAGTGCAATATCACCCTTCTCTGCATGGTCTCTAAGATGTCAATGTGCTTGGTCCTAGAGTGTTGCACTAGATTTTTGGCAATGTTTATGTCACTAATATTGTCACAAAACAGAGAAACACTATCTAAGGTCAACCCATAGTCCCACAGAGTAGATAAGATTCAGAGAACCTCATTAGTGCACTATGCAACACAGGACTGCTTGATAATGAAAGGCACGAGGGAAGCCCGAAATCAAGCGCACAGACACATAGAAAAACTGTATGTCCGACCTCGACACCATGGGGTAGAGGAGAGAGTCGATAATGCTGCGGTAGTCCTTTTGGCCTATGGGCTCTCCATCCTTGTTAGGATCCAGCACAGTCGAGGTGGCAATTGGAGTAGACATCGACTTACTACTTCCCATGTCGAAGCGCCAAAGAAGGTCTCTTGTGTACTTGCTTTGATGAATAAATGTCTCTTCTTTCAGTTGCTTGATTTGAATACCAAGGAAAAAAGGTCAACTCATCCATCATATTCATATCAAAATTTTTATTCATATAGTTTGAAAATCTGCATAACAAAGCATAAGAAGAACCACTGAATATGATGTCATCCACATAAATCTGAATAAGTAAGAAGTCATTGTCATGCCTGAGAGTGAACAAAGTTTTATCTACCATTCCCATTTGAAAATCATTCTTAAATAAAAAACTCTTACGACTATCATACCAAGCTCTAAGGGCTTCCTTCAATCTATACAAGGCTTTGGAGAGTTTATACACATGGTTTGAAAACTTGGGATTTTCAAAGCTAGGTGGTTGTTTGACATAGATCTCTTCCTCTAAGAAAAGTACTCTTAACATCTATTTGAGAAAGCTTGAAGCCCTTAGATGCTGCAAATGCTAGCAAAATACAAATAGCTTCTAATCTAGATATAGATGCAAATGTGTCTTCAAAATCTAAGCCCTCTACCTGGAAATAATCTTGAGCTACAAGCCTAACCTTGTTGCGAACTACCAACCCATCCTCACTTTGCTTATTTTTGAAAACCCATTTTTTTCCAATTATATTATGATTAGGTGGAGGTTCAACTAATGTCGGATCCCAGAGTAACGACTCCGAAACCCTCTGTGTAAATCGCACTAGTCCAGGAACAGCTAGTGCCACACAGCATAACAAAGATACATATCGAACGCAAATGACCAAATATATATATATATATATATATATATATATATATATATATATATATATATATATATATATATATATATATATATATATTAAGCAAATGAGTACGGCCTTATGGCCAAGTCTTACATTGGTATATCAAATAAATGGGAAATAACAGCGGAATATAAAAAGATAACTGGCGAAGCCCAACTGCCTTCCCACAGGCAGACGACTGCAAGACACGTCCTACTCGTCCTGGTCCTCACCGTAGTCGTAGACATCCTCCTCTGGTATGATTAAGCAAGGTGAGTACAAACTTGTACTCCGCAAGTCACACGGAAAATGCAACATAATGATAAGGGCCACAAAATAAAGGCATATAGGGTTATTTGTGCATAAAACAACATTTGATGAAATACAATTAATAGATTAAAAATGCTGAATTGAATACGATAAATAAAAACCATATGATAATTGAAGTTCATACCGTTAGTGCAGGCTCCGACCATACACCAACCTAACCACGGGGATCCCTCCCGGACCAACTTTCCCAAAACATCCCGTATGGATTCCATCCATCCACACGTTGTCCATATGCTCATGGATTCCATCCATCCATAAGGTTTTCGAAAAACCTTTTGTAAAACCAAGTCTAATCTATGAAAAACTCTTGCTTAGCATGCCCGTGACCGTGGGCACGGCTATCTAGGATAGATTATACACTCTGCAGAGGTTGTACAACTTTACCCACAAGATATGATGTCCTCATGATGTCGGCCAATACACGCTTGCTTAGGCATGCGACTGAGTAATCATAACAAGGCCTTTACAATACGAAGCCGTCAACTCGGCCAAGCCAACTCTAAGGTTTCACCCCAGTAAGGAATCCACCAGACCGGGACCCCCTCTTGAGCCTAGGTGAGACTTCTCATGGCTACAACCACGCTCACCCAAATGGGACTTCACATGGCACCAACCACGCCCACTTTCAACCTACGACTTGACTCAAGTTGAGACTCCGCAAATTATTCAGCCAGGGCTGTCCCATACTAGCCATGTGGTAGTACGCCAGGGCTTAGCAACAGTAGCTCAAATACCGGTCCTTAATTGACTTAGGCTCAACCACGAACCCCTGTGCACGACAGTCAACTTTTGCGGCTACAACCAACAAAGCATGCCTGCACCCGCCACTCTAACCATTAACCTAAGTCTAAACCAGATTTTATATTTTATTTTGAAATGGTTTTGTAATCCTTCCTGACTCTCCAAAGTCAAGAATACTTTCCAAAAGCTTGTCATTTTATGTGAAACAGGTGACCCAAGCCTAAGTTACATCTATGTAGGGCTAATCATTTACTATAAAATTTCTCTAGCCATCTGTAACATCCCAAATTTTTGCTAAAAAATAATAATAAATTAATTAATTAAAATAAAATTTAAATTAAAATAAGTATTTTTGTGCCTAAATTTTAAAATTTGGATTTGCCCTGAATTTATGTTTTTGAAAAAGCCTGATTTGAAAAGTATTTTAAGTGAAAACCTAAAAATATTGATAAATAAAATGATATTTTGATTTTATATAAAAATCTTATGTTAAATTAAATATTTGGAGTTATTTGGATTTTATTTGGTTTTCTGAGTTTTCTGGAGTTTTAAAATCTATTTTTCAAATTAAAAAGTATTTTAAGTATGAAAATTAAATACCAACATTAGTTGGAAATATTTTTAGTAAGTTACAAATGTCTCTAGGAGGTTCTAGGAATTTTTCTGGAATTTTTGGAGGTCATTTGCTATTTTTCTGAGGCTTATTGAATATTCTGGGCTTTTCTGAAAAACCCAAAAATTAGAAAATAAAATTAAACCCCTCCTCCTCCCTCTGGACGCCACGTGGACGGTCAGATGCCACCCACGTCCCCTGCTCACCGGCCATCCCGGCCACCCACTCCACCCCGCCTTCCCCTCCCCTTTGGGCGCCACGTGTGCGGCCTGGATGCCCCTCCCCCGCGCGCCCGGCCCATCCGCCCCGTCCGCCTCCTCCTTTCTCCCGGGGCCACCCGATCCCACCCTTGGCCACGCGGCCAAATCCCCGCCGCCCGCGCCCTCTCTTCCCCTCCCTCTCTCTGCGCCTCCGGCCCCACCTGTCGGCGCGCCTTCCCCCGCCTCCGTCTCTCTGCCCGCGGGCCCCGCCCGTCAGCCGCCCCGCTCCCTCTCTCTCTCTGCCGCCCGGGCCTGCCCGTCAGGGCCTTCCTCTCCCCCGCCTTCTCCTACCTCGCGCCCGCCCTCCCCGGCCGCCTCCCCTCTTCCTCGGCCACGCCCCCACTCCCGCTCGTGCGTCGCCCCCTTCCGCAAGTCGCGCCCACCTCCCTCCCCACGACCCGCGCCCGCTCGGCCTCACCCGTCCGCAACGGCCGCCGCCCACCACCCACCTCTGGCGACAAATCCGCGCCACCCTCCGCCCCTATAAAAGCCGCCCCGAGTGCCGCCCCATCTCGCCCCACCTCGCTTCGCCTCTCCTCCCCCTCCCCGAGCTCTCCTTCGCCCCCGCGCCGTGCGCATTGTCCCCGCCGCCGTCGCCAACTTCCGTGAGCAATCGCCGCTGCGCCGCTGTGCCGCTGCTCCCCGAGCCTCGCCGGCGCCGCCATCGCCTTCCTCACCTCGCCGCGGAGCCCCTCCGCCCGGCCCGAGCACCGCCGTAACACCATCCCCGCCGGAGACCCGAACTCCCCGCCGCCTCTCCCTCGTCGCCGGCCGTCTCCATCCGCCCCCGGTACTCACCGCCCCCACCACCGCATTCCCCCGCGCCTCCTCTCCCTCCTGCACCCCTCGCCGCCGGCCGCTGCCCGTCGGAGTGCCGGCGAGCACGCTGCGCCCGAGCGCCGCTCCGCCGGCCTGGCCACGTCAGCAGCTGGCGCTGACGTGGGCGCCGCGTGTCCGCCTGGTGGTGCCACCTCGGCCAAGTCAACGCCATGCCAGCCTGGCCCCGCCACCCGTGCCAAGTCAGCGCCTTTCCCCTTCCGTGGGCTCGGTCCATGGACCAAGGGCCCACTGTTAGCCGGCGCCCCTCATGGCTGACGCAATGTTGACGTCATAAAGAGCTTTTTCTTCAGAAAAATAATTCAGCCGAAAATAAAATCCTTGCTGACGCAATAATTCAGATTTTTCTTTAGAAAAATAATTTCAAAAATCCTAATTTTCTATTTCCCCTCTTTTTAAACTTCCCGGAGCCCATTCTCCTTCATTCTAACTCCGATTTGGCCCATTCAAATTTCTAAATTCATCAAAAATTCCCCTCTATCCATTTCTAGCCTCAATTCAATTTGAGTTTAATTTGAATTTATTTGAATTTATTGGGTTATTTTCACGTGTAGACTTCGACGATTCGGGAAATTTTGACGACGAAGGTTTGAACCAATTTGAAGAGCAAGGCAAGTCACACTCCTTGATCATGTTGATCCCAGTTTTTAAAATAAAATTATTTTGATTTAAATTATATTGCATGCATATTTTTATTCAGCATATTTCAATCCAGTTTTAAATTTAGTTAATGCCTACTTGTTAAATTCCTCCTTTGACATTGCAAATTCTTATACCTTGTCACCCTAGATCAAACCCTAGTTGGTACATTAGTATGACTAGGGAATTATTTATCAAATGCTTAGTCCTGCTTAGTCATATTACTCATTTTGGGATATCTTTCACATAAAATGATAACCTTTTCGCATGAAATGATAAGCTATTCAGTAGTACTCTTGACTTTGGTGAGTCAAGGAGTGTTATGAATTATTTTGCAAACAAAATATGAAACCTGGTTTAGACTTAGGCAATTGGTTAGAGTGGTGGGTGCAGGCATGCCCTGTTGGTTGGAGCCGCAGTGGTTGATTGTCGTGCACGGGGTATGTGGTTGGGCCTAAGTCAGATTAAGGACTGGTCTGTGAGCTACTATTGCAAAGCCCTATCGTACTACCACATGGCTGGTATGGGACAACCCTGGCTGAATAATTTGTGAAGTCCCAACCCGAGTCAAGTCGTAGGTTGAAAGTGAGCGTGGTTGGTGCCATGTGAAGTCTCACTTGGGCGAGCGTGGTTAAGCCATGAGAAGTCTCGTCTAGGCTCAAGAGGGGGTCCCGGTCTGGTGGATTCCTTACTGGGGTGAAACCTTAGAGTTGGCTCGACCAGGTTGAAGGCTTTGCATTGTAAAGGCCTTGTCACGACTCCTCGCCGCACACCTAAGGAAGTGTGTAAACCGGTGGCAATATGGGATGATCGTGTCTTGTGGGTAAAGCTGTACAACCTCTGTAGAGTGTATAATCTATCCTGGATAGCCGTGCCCACGGTCATGGGCATGCTGAGTAAAAGTTTTTCATGGATTAGATTTTGTTTTTCAAAAATGTTTTCGAAAACCTTATGGATGGATGGAATCCATGAGAGAATGAAAACCTTGTGGGTAGATGGAACCCATGAGAGAGAGATTGGAAACCTGTGGATGGATGAAATCCGCGAGCGTTTGGAAACGTGTGGATGGATGGAATCCATACGTGATCTTTTGGAAAAGATGGTCCGGGTGGGATGCCCGTGGATAGGTTGGTGTATGGTCGGAGCCTGCACTGACGGTATTATTTTCTATTACAAGTATTGTTTTTACTTACTGTATTAAATTCAGCAATTTCAATCTATCTATTTATTGTATTTCTTCAAATGCTGTTTTATGCAAACTAACCCTATAAGCCTTCCTTTGAAGCCTTTATCATTATATTGCATTTCTCCGTGTGATTTGCGGAGTACAAGTTTGTACTCACCTTGCACCCCCCTACACAGAGGAAGATGTCGTCGACTACGGTGAAGATCTGGACGAGTAGGCCGCGTCTTACTATCGTTTGCCTGTGGGCAGGCTTGGGCTTCGCTTCTTATCATTTTGCTTCCGCAGTTATTTCCTTTATTTATTTTGCCAATGAGCGTTGATGTAAGACTTGGCCATAAGGTTGTACCTTTTATTTAATATAATCAGTCATTTGTGCTTGGTATTTATCTTTGTTGTACTGTGTGCACTAGCTGATCCTGGACTAGTGCGATTTACACAGAGGATCCAGGAGTCGTTACTCCGGGTTCCAACAAAGGTGGTATCAGAGCCATGACGATACTAAGACGCGACCGTAGGTAGAATAGAATGGTTTGACCATAAGGACTTATCTTCTTATAAACAATATTTTCAAAATTATATGTATGTATATATATACATATGTATGCTTATTCTTACCCCTCAATCTTTCTTTCTCTCATCCCTCGACTCTTCCTCATCTTTAATGTTATCATTCAAAAACACCCTTCTGACTTCTCTCTCCTTTTCAAATAATTGTAGATGAACACTTTTGATGATGCACCCAATGATGGATGGAGTATGGGTCTTTGTCGACTGCTTCGTCGTTTGGGTTTTCAACGTCGAGCTATCTACATGCATAAACAAGATCGCCATGGAGACCGGATAGTGGGACATCGCTTCACTCTACTCATTACCAAGCAAACTGGACAAGGAAGTCTGCGTCTCCGCTTCAAGGGAAATGGATATTCGTTTAACAGAGCCAGACAAGAAGCCGCTCGTAAAGCAGTCCTTCGTCTATGCCACCTCTTCAGTCTCCACATTGAAGGAACTCGTGTTGTATCTTGACAGCCACGAAGGATGACTCCAAGATGACCCTTACCCCTTTAGGATCAGTTGTTAGGCTAGTTAATAAGACGTCGTTATGAGCTGTCAAGCTTTCTCTTTTGTCGACAGCCATAACTATTACTTATTATGAGATTAATAAAGGTTTTATTAAAGTTAAAATCTTGTTTGGGGTTGTGCAAAATATCCCCTGTTCCCTCCTTTGCCTTGAGTCTCCCCTCTCCTGATTCTTAAAAGCAACAAGCAGATGGTGAACACAAGGAACAACGGCAACAGCAGCATGAATGGAGAACCAGGAAGTCAGTCCGTCCCTCCACCGGCAAATGAACCTGATTGGGCTCAAATGATGGCAAACCAGACTCAACTTGTTCAGCTGTTAACACAGACCATCAACAACCCTGCACAACCAGCTCCACTTGCGCCAGCTCAAGCTCCGCAATCAAGGTTATCGGAGTTTATGAGGTTGCGTCCCCCGACCTTCTCCAGCAGCACTGAACCCATGGACGCAGATGATTGGCTCAGGGCCATAGGCAAGAAGCTGGATATTATTCAATGCAGTGATCGGGAAAGAGTTTTATTTGCTTCACATCAGCTGCACGAACCAGCATCAGAATGGTGGGACACCTACACTGCCGCCCATGCCAATGCTCAAGACATCACTTGAAATGAGTTTGCGCGGAACTTTCGCAAAGCTCATGTCCCCACTGGCACCGTCACTCTCAAGAAAAGGGAATTTCGAGCACTGCGCCAAGGAAGCCGTACCGTGAACGAGTACTTGCAAAAGTTCAACCAGTTGGCAAGATTTATTTTTGGAATTATTTCCTAAAGGAAAATCAGAAATATGACGTCAGCAAGGATTTTAATTTTGGCCGAATTAATTTTCTAAAGAAAAAGGGACTTATGACGCCAGCATGACGTCACCCAAGGGCTGATTTGACTGACAAGTGGGGCCTTGGTCCATGGACCAAGCCCACGGGCCGTGGCGCCGGCTGAGGTGGCAGAGAGAGCGGGTGGCGCTAACGGGGCAGCTGGCGCGGAGGTGGCGCCGATGTGGCTACCACGCCACCTGCCACATGCGCACGGTGGCAGCTCCGGCCGGTGGCGCACGGGGGCGGCACGCTCGCCGGCGCATGGCGGCGGACGGCGAGTGTCGTAAGGGGGAGAGGGGCGCTCAGGGATCTCGGAAGAGGGCTCGGGCATTACCGCAGGTGGCCGGAGGGTGGTTGACGACAGCGAGGGGTGGCGGTGGCTTGGGTTCCACGGCACGGCGGAGCTCCGGTGGCGTTTGGGCCCGGAGAAGGGGTGGGGGAGCTGCGCGCGGAGGTGGCGAAACTCGGGGTGGCCTCGGCGGCGCTCGGGCGGCTCTCCTTCGCCGGCAATCTCTCGCCGGAGGAGAAGGCGGTGCGGCGGAGCGAAGACGCACAGGGGGAGGGCTCTCGGGCGCTCGGGAACTGGCTTAAGGGGCGGGGCGAGGAGTGGAGTGAGGAGGGAAGTCTCGGGGTGGGGTTTAAATAGGGGCGGAGGGGCGAGGCATGGAGGAATTGCTCGCCGGAGGAATCGGGTGGTGGGCGGCCGTTAGCTGTGAATAGAGTCCGGGCGACGTGGGAAAGGTGGGCGTCGTGCGCGAAAAACGGGGAGAGGTGGGCGCAAACTTGCGGCGCACGAAGGGAGAGGGCGGCATGCGGGCGAAGAAGGGGGAGAAGGCCGGTTAGGGCGGAGCCGGCCAACGACCATGGCGGTGGCGACTGCGCGAAGGAGGTGGGGGGCGGGGATGACAGGTGGGGCCGATGGTCAGAGAGAGGGAGAGAGAGAGGGGCGCGGACGGTGAGGATCGGCCAAGGGAAATCAATGGCCGACGGATGAGGTGGGGTTTAAGTGAGTGGGGATGGCCGAGATGGGATCGAAGGGATCAGACGACTGGGGGAGTTAGGCGGGGCGGACGGCCTGATGGGCCGGTGGGCGGGCATGGCCGGCATCTGGGCCGTACGCGTGGCGAGTGGAGAGGGCAGGAGGGCGGGATGGCGGCGGTGACGTGGACGGCATCCGTCCGTCCAGGTGGCGGTCGGAGGGGGGGTTGGGTTTTAATTTTTTTTTGTTTTTTTGAAAACCCGAATAAAGACTTTTAGGCCTAGAAAATAGCAGAAAAATCCTACAGGTCTAGAAAAATGCAAGGAACCCAAATACAATTACTTAAACTCATTTTGATCACAATTTCCCCCAATCTTAATACATTTGAACTTAAGGCAAAAACAAGGAAAGGATTTTTAAATTCCTGAAAATAAAATTAAAATAAATGAAAATTTGGGATGTCACAACTAAGGTCCAAACTTGGTTTCTTTAAAAATTCTCAAGCTCCTCATGCATTGCATTGATCCAAAGAAGAATCAGATAAAGTATGGGTGACATATCGGGGTTCAAAAGACACAACAAAAGCAAAATATGCATGAGAATCTAGAGAGATAAACCTGGAGCGAGTAACTCGCTTATGGAGATCCCCAATCATCTACTCCTAAGGGTGTTCTCGTTGAATATGAAGAGGAGGTCCTGGTGCAGATGTGTCCTCTACCTCATGAGCTGTGGAGGTAGGAACAGAGCCACTCGAATCGCTAGTGGAAGGAGGTTGTTCTCCTGAAACTGGTGAGGATGGATTGGGTCCTCATCCTCTTCGTTAAGGTCATTGTCGATGAAGATGCTCTCACTCTCACCAAGTACCTGTGTACCTGCACTATCGAGTCTATTACCTGGATTAATCTCATCAAAATTAACTTCACATGTCTCAACAATTTTGTTAGTATCTAAATTAAAGACACGATAGCCACGGGAATGAGCAGGATATCCAAAAAAATACCATCATGACATTTGGATTCAAACTTATCAAGGTTGCCATGTTTAAGAATAAAGCATTTGCAACCAAAAATCTTAAAATGAGAGACGCAGGCTTATGACCAAATCTAAGCTTAAAGGAAGTCTTACCTATGGTTGATTTCAAGAAAACCCTATTGGACACATAGCAAGCAGTAGAGGTCGCCTCAGCTCAAAACCTCCTAGGGATGCTATGCTCATCTAGCATGGTCCTAACCATCTCAACAAGTGTTCTATTCTTCCTCTCAACAACCCCATTCTGCTGGAGAACTCTAGGTGAGGAAAACTAGTGCTCTAGCCCTCTCTTAGTGCAGAAGGTGGCAAAGGACTGGTTTTTGAATTATGTGCTATTGTCACTCCTAATGGCTCTCAAGACTCCTCGAAGGTTGACTACTGGTCTAAGGGCGAACTATCTAAAGTAAACAAAGGCCTCATCCTTAGACATTAGAAAAAACATCCAAGAATACCTAGAGTAGTCATCTACAATGTCAAGCACATACAACTTCTCTCCTGCATACTATACTCTAGAAAGACCTACTGTGTTTAAGAGAAGCAGCTGTCTAGGTCCATCGGTCATCACTAAAATAAGAGGTGGATGAGAAGCAAAAACCATCTTACCATATTTACAGGGTGTGCACACTAGGTTTCTAACACTCTTAAGCCTAAGCAGTCCTCTAATCAAGTTCTTACTACTAACTCTAATCAAGTGGTCGAAACCTATATGTCCAAGCCTACGATGGCACAACACTAAGTCATGAGAGTCCGAAACCACAAGACACCTAGGGCTAGAGGCAGAAGAGATACTAAAATCAGCACTAAAGATCCTCTCAAATTTAGAGATCCCAAAGACATGCTCAGCAAGGAGTCTAGAACTCCACACTCACACTCTTGAATCTCACTTTTAGACTCTCATCAAGTGGCTGGGAGACAGATAGCAAGTTATACCTCAGCTTACTCACCAAAGTGACATCCTTGAGCATGAAGTTGTTGTTGACGTGCATAGTGTCCTTGGCTATCACGGTACCGGTAGAAGCATTTCCAAACGTGAACAACTCATTGCCGGATGAACGTGTGAGGGGGAGAACCATCTAGAATCTCCAATCATGTGTCAAGAATACCCAAAGTTAACAAGTCACACGTCCTCCTTCCTCGCACGCCAAACCTACATGGCACAAACAGGGAACATATGTGCCTCAATAGTAAGGTTAGTGAGAAATGACTTTGGAATCCAATATTGAGCCACACGATGCTTGGGAGCAGTAGTAGAAATAGAAATAACATGGTTAGTGTTGTAGGGGTAGCCCAACCACTCGTGATTGGGCCTTGCGACTAGCGTAATATGTAATAGGCCTAATAGTATAGAGGAATGTATTAATGTACCCTCGTCTTTTGTAATTATCAAGGAGTAGGATGGGAAATTTTCCATCCTACCTTTTTCTTGTATATAAACCCCCAAGAGGGGTATGAGATGGCCAGATCCACTCATTTTTACCACTAGCCCTCTCTCTCTCTAGCTCTCTTAGTGCTATGCCTCCCATGGAGAAGAGTACCCTACATCCACTGTTAGCAAGATGATCATGAGTATACACATAAGACCCACGTAGCTCTCTCCAAATCGGTCTACCAAAAGACCGGTACTCCCCTGACTAGGTGCTACTCGTGGTCTACCCCCCACGATATCTTAACCCAAAGCGCTGCCTAGAACCACCAAGATAGTCAAAGAAGTTGTCTACAAACCTAGGCCTATGTCTAGCAGGAAAGACATGCTACCTAGCTCTAGACATAATCAAAGGTGAAGGAACTCCTCTAATGGATCTCAAATTGCACTCTCTCTTTCCTTTCGACCTTGGCTCTATGGAAGCAGAACTTAACTATGCGGTCATCTTTCTTGCAGAAGGTACAATAGTACTTAACCTTTTGAAGGTCTAACTTGATGAAGAAGAAGCACCTGTCTTGCTAGAAGAGGTTTGGACAAAACCTGTAGACCTAAAGATAATGTTGGAAGACGCAGCGGTTCTACCTCAAACTTACCACTCTCAACAACCCTCACAAGCTTAGGTGGGTGGTTTTTGTAATGCTCTAGGGAATGAAATCTTAGAACTCTATTCTTCACATTCACCTTAGATTGGTCAAAGGAGCATGCTGCATTTTTTCTTCCTACTACAAAATCTCTCAAGAGTCCTTTTGAGATAGTCATTTTCTTTGATTAGGTTCTCACATGTGGCACACTCCTTTGACTGGTTTCCCTAGCATACCTTTCTTTATGAATAGCTACCTCAAGTTTTAAAGACTCACAAGACACATAGGGAGAGTTCTTAATCCTAGCCAACTACTTTTGATATGTGAGCCTAAAGGCCTCTTGCATTTCATCTATATTATTCCTAATCTCGATACAAAATGCATAAAAAATAGAATCAATTATTTTTTTGATGCAGCTATGGCTATGGATCTTTCAGTTTTAGCTTTCTCCTCAAGAGTCTTGTTAAGAGCTTCTATCTCAATTGCGAGTTTAGGACAATTTTTACATGATGCAGTCCTAGAATGCAAAACTATTTCAGTCATTGCTTTCATTTTTATCTTGTTATTCTCATAATATGAACAAGTATGATCAGTATCAAATTTTTGCAATTCCTTAAGAGCGCTACCCAACTTAATCTTTACTATTATAAAAAGAATGAGTTGGCAGTTGTACATCTATTCTCCTCTAACCGCTCTATTACCTTAACTTCTCACCATTCTCCACTTGCAAACTGATCAGAGCAACTCTCTTCTATAGCACAATTCTCTATACATTCAATGAGTTTCGTTGCAACGCACGGGTACGTAACTAGTTTCTAGAAAAGCACAATTTGAACAAAAAAAATGGAATAGCATCTATAGCAATAGCATGTCGGGACCCCGGATTTCCGAACCCGGACCCTCTGTGTATTACTGCACTAGTCCCAGATCAAAGCTAGTGCACACAGTTAAACAGAAATGAATACATAACCAGCAACGCTTTATTACAATATTAAAGAGTACAGACCGAAAGGTCTCATTATTACAATTGAGGTTTCAAGACCTCGCACACACGAAACACAGCGGAAGCAAAAGATAACTTGAAGACGACCCATCAATTCGCCACAGGCAATTGACTGGGGAAGCGCGACCTAGTCCTCCGGGAAGAATCCATCACAGCCACAAGCGAAGCAGTAGTCGTAGTCACCTTCTTGAGCTTCTATTTCCTCTGAGATTTGTTTTTGAGTGTAGCATGTGAGTACATAAAGTACTCCGCAAGTCTTGGGAAAAATGCATAGATGCAAGGCTTGACAAAGGAAGGCTATATGGTTCTTTTGCACAACGCAACATTTTAAATTCAATTACTACTAATTATTTTCGAAGGCATCAATTTAATGAAGTAAGTGTTTAACAAAACTATCAATAGTTCCCTAGTGAAGGTTCCATCTACCAACACTAGTTAATCAAGTCTAACTGACCAAGATTGAAACTGCGGGTTCCATCCACCCTCTCTGGCTCCATCCGCCAGGATTCCCTTCCGAGAGTTCCCTCCACTCTTGGAATACAAAATTTTCATTTTAAAACCAAAACCAGAAATCTACCATGTGAATGCATTCCTTGCCCGCCCTTGACCGTGGGCACGGCTATTCGAATAGTTCTACACTCTGCAGAGGTTGTACAACTTTACCCACAAGAGATAAATTATCCTAAAAGTCAACACGCTTCCTTTGGCATGAGACCCAGATAAAATATCACAAAGCTTTTACCTTACTCTAATCTAGCTAGATACCACCCGCTGAGGTTTCACCGCAGGTAGGCTAACTGCCCAAACCGAAGCCCCCTCTTGCGCCATATGAGTACAGTAAATCCCTGTCCCTCACTGTGAATAACCAGTCCATCCCTGGCACCCACTTTCCACTGGTGGCACCTAAACTAGACTATCATAAGTTAGTCAGCTAGGTCATACCCATATAGACTTGTGGTTGTACGGTAGTGCTCAGTCTGGACAAACACAAGCGTCGGTCCTTAATTGACTAGGGTGGAACATACACTTTACAAGATCTCGTGCTTCCTGCACCAATCCAAACCAACCATCCACCCTAATCTAAACCAATTTCCACATTTTATTTTATTTTTAAAGGGTTAGTGGCAACTCCAATCACCACTAGACTTTAGAAACACAAGGGTATTACAATAATTCATAATTTCCCATTTTCAAGATTTCAAAGGTATTAAATAGCGAGACTAAGCATTATACTACCATTCTATTATTCACAAATGATTATAATACTCTCATTAAAGAGCCAAAGGAAATTCTAAGGAGACAAGGGTACATGGTATTCAATTTCAACTGAGGGCATAACAAAATTGGGGTAACTAATACCTTAAGATTGAACTAATTTTGAATATAAATAGCAATGCACATAATTTAAAATAATTAAAACATTTCAAAATCATAGGTTCGAGATGATCAAAGGAGACTTGCCTTCTTGTGCGCTATTTGGTCCTTCTTGCTGCAGCTCGACAAATTCTTCGGCGACGTCGGGTTCTATGCGCGAAACGACCAAACAAATGAACCAATAAATACAAATAAAATCACAAAAATATAATATATATATACTGGAAGGAATTTTATGATTTCATACGAATTTAGGAGAAGGATTCAGCGGATTTGGGGTTCACACGAGGGAGAACGAATATCTGGAAGATCGGTTGGGAAAAGAAATTACTGAGACAATATTTGGACCAAGAAAGATAGAATGGATTTTATGGAGAATTTTCCAAGATTTGAATTTGAATTTTGAAAGTGTACAGAAAATTTGGAATGGAACTGAGGCTTTGAAATTAAACTAGGTATTGAAATTTGAAATTTAAATATTTGAAATATCAAATAAATTTCAAATATTTGAAAGGATGGAAGAAATGTATAGTTTGGAATTTTTGATGAATTTAAAATTTTGAATGGGCTCAAACGGAGTTACGATGAAGGAGAACGGGCTTCGGGAAGTTTGAAAAGAGAGAAAAAGAAAAAGATTGATTTTCTGGAATTATTTTTCTACTGAAAAAGATATTTATGACGTCAGCCCTGAGAATTTCTTTTCGGCCGATTTATTTTCCAACGGGAAAACCCAGATTATGACGTCAGCCCCGTGGGAGGCCGACTGACAGTGGGGCCCTGGTCCATGGACCAGGTCCACGGAGCCGGGGAAGGGGTGAGGTGGCCAGGGGCGCTGACGGGGCAGGGAGGCGCCGAGGTGGCCGAGCCGTGGCGCCATGTCAGCCGCCACGCAGGCACGGGGTGCTGACGTGGCCGGCCGGCCGGAGGGTGCACGGGGACGGCGAGCTCGCCGGCGAACGGCGGCGCGGCGACCGGCGACGAGGGGTCGAGGAGCGAGAGGGGAGGACGAGGAACTCGGGGGTGGGATGCGGGCTCACCGTGGGCGACCGGAGGTGGCCGGCGGCGTGAAGAGGCGGCGGCGCGGTTCGGGCTACGACGTCGATGGGGCTCCGGTGGTGGAGAGGCGCGGCTGAGGGGTGGTCGGGGTGCGCACGGATGCGGCGAAGGCGGCGGCGGGGTCGACGAGGCGCGGCGAGGCCCGAGGCAGCGGTGATTCCTCGCCGAAGTTCTAGACGGCGGCGGAGGCGGACGCGCACGCTGCGGGGGAGCTCCGGCGCACGGGAAAGGACGGGGAGTGGAGGGGGAGGTGGTGCGAGGAAGGCGGAGCCGGTGGGGGGTTTATATAGGGGCGGAGGGGAGCGGGGGCGCGAGGATTTCTCGCCGGAGATGGCGGGCGGCGGAAAGGAAAGAAAGGGGAAAGAAGGAAGGGGGCGCGGAAGGAAAGAAGGGGGTGCGGGATTGGGGAATTGGTTGCGGCGGCGATCGGATACCAAAACCAGCGAGGAGGCGGAGAAGGAAAGGGGTGCGGCGAGGATTCGGGCGGCGGCCGGGAAAGGAAAGAGGGGGAGAAAGAAAGGAAGGCAGCGTCTCCGCGGGGACGACGACGGCCTGACAGGCGGGGCCGGGGTGGCAGCGGGAGCGGGACGCGGCGACTGACGGGCGGGGCCCGCAAGTCAGAGAGGGAAGGGGAGCGGGGTGCGAGCGGCGCGGATCGAAGCCACGTGGTCTGAGGGCAGATCGGGCGGCGGCCGCGTTTAAGTGGGCGGGGACGGTGGATCGGGCCGGGCGCGGGGACACGACTTATCCAGGCCGTCCACGCGTCGGGCGAGGAGGAGGGGAAGGCGAGGAGGAGCGGCCTGGATTGGCCGGGCGGCGACGTGGGCGGTCCTGGGCCGTCCATGCGTCGGCTGGAGGGAAGGAAGGGATTTTTATTTTTAGAATTTGATTTGGATTTTTCAGAAAAGGCTAGAAAATTCAAATAAACTCAGAAAAATATCAAATAACTTCCAAAAATTCCAGCAAAATACACAGAAATTCCTGGAGACATTTTGGACTCAATAAAAATATTTCCAACTAATGTTGGTATTTAATTTTCATACTTAAATACTTTTTAAATCTAGCTTTTTCAAAAACAGAAATTCAGGGCAAATCCTAATAAAACTCAAATATTTTAAAATAATTAATTTGAAATTAAATTTTTCAGAAAGAGGATTTTTGGGATGTGACATAGCATCTATGCAAAAATGATCATGACTTGACTTGAGGGAATCTACATCATCTAGAGCATTCTTGAGTTGGTCTACAACAGAGAAATGAGCATATTTTAATGTAAACAATTCATCATGCAAGTACAAATAAGATTTACAATTTTTAGGATTAATTGAGTTGAGCCTAACAATCTCTAAGTTCAAGTTATCAATCATCATATTCTGACTCTTAATCATTTTGGTTTGCTTTCTTAGTTGTTATTCAGTTGCAATAAGAGCTTGTTTTCATAGCCTTGGAGGAGGGGCATACTTCATCAGGGTCGCTGTAGGGCTCGTTGGAGTCGGAGGAGTCATCGTCATGGCTGCCCTTGGCCATGTAGTACATGTCGGTGAAGTCCTCAGCCTTCTTCTTGCTGTGGGTGTCGTCCTCGTTGTCCTTTGTCTCTAAGTCCACATTGCTCATGTCCATGGACTCAAGAGCGGCAATGACCTAGTTGATGAACTTCTGGTAGTTGGGCTTTTTAACCTGCTTGTTTCGAGCTTGAGGACGCTTTGAAGGTTCTTTTCCTCCTTACCCTTTAGTTTGGGGCATTTGGCCCAAATGTGGTACGGCTCACCACACTCGAAACATGTCACCAGACCACCTCTCCTCTTGTTTCTCACTTTGTTGTACACTCTAGTAAATTTGGTAGACAGAAGGGCTAAATCTTTTTTAGGTAGCCTCTTAAGTTGCTCATTACTAACTGAGTGTAAGGCGGACAAAGAAAAGCCAACATCCACAAAATCTGAAGAATTGCTCTGAGAAGGGTTCATCACAAGAGCCATTAATTCTGTCTTGGAAAGACGTGAGATGAAGTCAATCTCATGCATCTTCAATCTTGAGTAGAGCTTATCGATGGTAAGCTCACTCATGACAGTGTTGTCATTGAAGGATATGATTTTCATCCCTCAGACCTTCACATCAAGCGCACCCAAGATTTAGCGTGCATTCTCGGACTTTGAGAAGGTCAAACCAACAACATAGAGATCATGAAGAATTTTGTTGAACCTTCCCCACAACTCATCCAAAGATTCGCTGGCTTTTGCTCCATCTTGGTGTATTATTTCTTGAGTTGATTCTGTCTCACTTTCTTGATCGTGGTAGAACCCTCATGGTAGTCAGAGAGAGAGAGAGTCTTCCAGATCTCGTGAGCAGATCTCAAGTGAGCAACCTGCTCAAACTCTGATCGGCTGAGGCCCTGAATCAGGAAGTTGCGTGTCTTACTGTTTGCCTCCACATCGGGAGAAGTTACATTGTCATCAACCGGCACAACATAATGGTTTTTGACCTTAAGCCAAATTGTGTACCCTTGGGCCTCAATGTAAGCATGCATGCGAGATTTCCAATACGAGAAATCCACTCCATCGAACACAGATGGCTTGGTTGAATACTTGTATGCTGCCATGATTCCTAAGACCAATTAAGATCTATGAGAAAAGCTAGTCGGACTCTAATATCACTTGTAGGATCGAAAGAGTCTTCTCATCCTCAAAAACTAGCTTACGAGGTGAGGGACTCTCCGATTTGTAAATTAAGTCTCTTACACTTTTATAACTAATATGGGACTATTCCAATAGTCATCTTGTTGCTGATGGCAATATCCAGCAAATGTGTATCGTAGAGTAGTTTTTTTTAGTGAATATTGCAAAGTAGCTATGGTAAGTAATATTGCTAACTTAGCCCATCAGGCTAAACACCCCTGTTTCGGAATTTGGTCCGCATCGTGGCTCTGGACATGCAGACGACGATCGAAAAAAAGGAAAAGAAGGCTTAGCTTCTTGTCTTTTGTTATCTCCTTTGCTCAGTCTGCAGAGTGCTGACGGCAATACAATAGAGTTGTACATATGGATGCTCCATAATTTTAAGAGAGCTCAAAGAGCTAATGGGTAGTTCATTTGACATAACTTCCTTATTAGGCAGCGGCTGTATATGAATTGGATGTTCTGGTTGATACGTTTGTTCCATAGAATCTCGTAATTATGAATTAACACATATGGAATTGGAACTGAAAAAACCAAATCAATGGATTCATCATGATTTTCATGACCGACGAATACAAACAAATCAGTTTACATGCATTAGACAACACTCACTATTGTTCTTCCTACGGAAACGAAATACTCAACAGAGGTTGCTAAATGCTTGTCAGCTATTTTCTCTTGCATTTATAAGTGACATCCTCGCTATTCTTTCTCCTAGCATATCTTGCACAATTCAAGGAGTGTTACGAACAATACACGGGCCTGATTTGGAAAGCAAGACAGAAAACAAATGGCCCTGTCCTTTTTTAGCTTTTGGCTTCTGTTTTTGATTTTTTTTTATAGTAATTAGCTTTTTTAGCCTGATTTGGAGTCTATTAGTTAATTGTAGAACATACTATACCGATTTCATTTATATTGGCAAAAATTGCATATAAGTTTCTATTACTCTATGATCTCCTACACAAACAACCTAAAAGTCACAAGTCATAAACCTCAAACAAAAATAACAAAAATACAGACCCGTAAATTATTGGCGTGGACACTGGAACAAGACGTGTGGTCGTGGGTGCTTTTGGGAGGACATGGCGACATCCTGCAAAGAGTCGAGCCTTCGGACTTCCGATGCATTGTAGATTGGTGGCAGCTTATAAGTTGCAACGTAAATCCTTGTAGATTTTTTTAAAAAAAGTCTCTTCGCTTTTTCTTGGTTTTATAACCTTCTTAAATCCTTGTGCCCACTCAAAATACATCTTATAAGTTGCAACGAAAGGAGTATATAGTAGCACAGTTTGTATTACACCTGGATGCCTCAAAAAATTTGATACTACTAGTATTTTTGAGAAACCATAATATTCCGTATAAGATCGCACAAATAGTACGTATGCAAACGTGCCTTGAACTTGAGGTGTTCAAATGCTGGCCCGGGCTTTGGATTGGCCCCAAAAGAGCTAGGCTTGAGCCCAACCCTGGTCCAACAAGGCTGGCCCGACGACAAAAATCAATATTTCATTTATGTTAAAGGAAGTATTAATCAATATTTTTTCTAACTGAATATATGCACAAACGTATAAAAAATAGGAAAAAGTATTGGCATTACTTAATTAAGTAGCAAAATCATTGAAACAAGTGTCAATGATAAGGAAAATAACGGAAAATAGTGCTAACATGCAACGTAAAGAGTAGTTGCATGGCAACTAAACTTATGAGGGGCAAAGTAAATGGAAATGAGATATATGATGCAAATTGAAAAGGCAGGGGTGTTCATGGATTTTCCTTCAAAAAATAATATTTTACACCTTAATATTGGGTCGGGCTAGACCCGTGACTTGTTGGGCCAAAAACTCACGCAGCCCAAGAAAATCGAGCCGGGCCGCGCTACCCATGTGTAGGTCTAGCTTGGACCGCCCCGAAGTTCGTGCAGGGCACCCACACGTAGAACCGCCGATGCGCATCAAGCGGAGATCGCCCCGACGCTGACCGTCCAGATCAAATCGCACGGCCCATAAAATCAACTTGGTGGTCGCCGGCGGCGGCTCGGCGAACCACAAGCCTGCGTCCTCGTTGGGCAGCCTCGTCTTGCACTGGACGTGGAGCTGCAGCCTTGGTGCGCTGACGAGCGCGATCAGGTCCTCGGCGTACCGGCACGTCCTTGCGCCGTAGACCAGGCGGAGCGTCTTGATGGTGTGGTGCCTCCCGTCGGGGCACCGTCGGCGAAGCGTGCGCTCCATGCTCTGCACGCGCTCTTTGCTCGGCGTTGGCCCCCCGTCTGTCGAGTTCCCGAGCAGCGACATGGCGAAGTCCACAAAGCGGGAGCTGCGTGTGGAGATGCCCCACCTCGTGAAACAGAGGCGGTTCGCACGGCGTTCCTGTAGCGGCACAAGGACAGGGATTTCGTCCGGTACCACTTATTATAAAATATATGGTAGAAATAGAAGATAAAAATGTACCACTTGTTATAAAACATATAGCAGAAATAGAAGATTAAAAGAATGAGAGACAAGGATTTAACGTGGGAAATTCTTGTGAGAAAAATCACGAACGCACGAAAACGAAATTCACTGTATGAGGAGATATTATAATTGGACTATTGCTTTTCTTATAGACTACAGGGGTACATATATAAGGTGAGGGAGATGAGTCCCCACATGAAGAAGAAAACCGAATCAGATTCGAATGCGCCAGGCGTTCCTCATTTGAATTCTGATACGACTTGATGCATGCACCGCTCGACTCCACGATACGAAGTCGAAACTTGAGGACATGGCCGGTCTAGTTGTTACACCTAATGCCTCTCTACGAGCTATCACCGGCTGATCCTCACTCCTCCATGCGCCATCGTCGACTGATTTGTCACACGACCATGTACTCCCTCTCTACTTCTCCTGGCGATGGCGACACGGTGAGGAGGCGTTGGAGACAGGTGGAGGCACCAGCGCAGAGAGAAGAAGAGGCGGTGGTGTCATGGAGGCAAACACAACTACGCTGGGGAAGAGAGGGGAGGCGGCAGAGACACACAAGCAAGCAACGGAACCAAGGGTGAGTGGAGGAGAGCACACGGGGAGGAGGCAGTGCGGGTTGAGATGGGGGAGTGAAAGGACTTGAGGATAGCATTGTAAAAAGGAAATGGATGGGGATAGGTGGAGAAGAAATTGAACGTTACTAAAGGGCTAGGTTGATATTTTACCTCGGTGCGGAGTGACCGGATCCTACGACTACTATGGAATAGGAGAAAGATCGGACGGCCAAAAATGGATGACGCGCGGCACCGTTTTTTGTAGAAACCCAATAAGAATGTATATATAGAAGATTCTTGCCATGTGAGTGCCTGTTCTTTGCTATTGAAATCCTACAAAAATATAATGTTCCAATTGGATCCTGTTAAAATTGCTACGCTTGTCAGGTAGAGCCGGGCACCCCTTCCACAGATATTAAAGTGTTTACGTGTGATTCATTTGTTACTTACAGGTTAAGCAAGATGAGTTTGTCTATTCTCTCACCAAGATTGGGTTCTTGTGGTCGAGACCTTCGATCCCTGAACCAAAACACAAAAGATATGGCTGGAATCCATAACATTCATTGCTTAGCCTCATGACAAGTACAAACAGAAGGTGTACATATATTACATGAGGTGTACATACATTATATGAACTGATCAACATTTATTGTTTTAACTTCAATAGAAAAAAACATGCATAACCGAATAAACGTGGCAACACCATGGCACCAGAAAACATGGGCGCACACACACTACCAACCGATTTATTTTTAATGTGACTAGATTTTGCAGTTGCCATTCTAGCCAAGCTTCCAAATTCACTTAATTTGTAGCTGTCTTTTGTGCCAAACTTGCCCAAGTGACAATGACAAACACGTATATTTTGTCGTACACCTTGTAAAAAAAGCGGAAATAAGCAATCCTCCATTGTTTCTTGAAGAGCATGGTACAAAATATAACCCAGAGGCCAACAACAAATCCTGACCCAAGCCCAAAGTGAAAGCAAAACATTGGGTCAGGGACATGTGCAGTTGTTCTCCTGTGATCACCGTCAACTTCCTTTGATGCCATACCTCCAGAGCAATTTGTTTGAAGAGGAGGCCCACAAAGACCATTGTTACGATATACATAGATGGATTGTTCGCGTAGAGGGTGTCAAGTTGTGATCCTAACATTTCAATGCTGAAATTGTACTACTATAAAAACCGAAATCACTCAAATACTTGAAAAAGTATTAAAATCACTTAAATAAGTAATGAAATCGTTGAAACAGAACTTACCTTATGTGGGGCAAAATAAAATGAAAATAAGATATGAGGATATAATTAAAAAGAAGTGACTTATTAAGTGTTATGGATTTTCCCCTTGCATTCTTCGAACCCTGCGCGGCATGTCTGCCTCTTCTTAATACGCACGGTAACTTTCGAGCGAGCAGCATACGGACACTTGCTATTTTGCACGGCGTCTTCTCTCCGTCCTAAGCGCCCCCCGGGGGGGATCGCTCGCACCTTGGATCACCGAATTAAAAAGAAGTGACTTAATACTAAGGGCCTGTTTGGGACTACTCTGCTTCAGTTTTTTCAGCTCTGCTCCACCAACTCCACCATGGAGCAGCTCCACTGTGGAGTTCCTGGAGCAGGTGGTTCTGTTTGACACGCAGCTAGCTCCAGCTTCAGGAATGTGAGGTTTCCCTGAGAAAGCTCCACTGTGGAGTTCCTGGAGCAGGTGGTTCTGTTTGGCACGCAGCTAACTCCAGCTTCAGGAATGTGAGGTTTCCAGCTCTGCTCCACCAACTCCACCATGGAGCAGCTCCACTGTGGAGTTCCTGGAGCAGGTGGTTCTGTTTGGCACGCAGCTAGCTCCAACTCCACCATGGAGCAGCTCCACTGTGGAGTTCCTGGAGCAGGTGGTTCTGTTTGGCACGCAGCTAGCTCCAGCTTCAGGAATGTGAGGTTTCCCTGAGAAAGGTCCAATGTGCCCCTGAATGATGTTTGGTGTATGTTTTGATGTCTGCGAAGCATATGTAACTGATTTTTTTTTGTTGCCAATTGAAATATGATGTGAAATATTATAATCACGATTAATTTATTCGAGAAAACCAAAAAATAAATATTTTGGTCAAATAATTCCATCCTTTTGTCTCATAAATTACAACATGTATGATAGATAATTAACAAAGTCCATCATTCGAATACAAATTAACAAAATTTATCCATCTTGTACAAGTGCAAATATCAAACAGATAAGTGTAGCAACACCTGCCGTTACAAAGCCAAGTTCTATCTCCGCGATTTCCTGTACTGTTCTGCCTCTTCGTCGCCCCTTTTTTCATAACGTTCTGCATCACTCGAAGGGGCTTTTTTGTAGCTCTTTGGTGGATCACGGTGTCTGTCATGCTCCCATCTTGCATTGCTCTCCTCCTTAGAACCCCAACCAGTGTTTGCATTTCTCTGAAGGTATAATTCATGAACATCAGAATTAGTTGCCAAGCATGCTTACCCTACAATTACTGAACCAACTAACTGATAAACTATAAGCATAAAGGAAAAATATTTCGGGCCAAGTACAAATAACAATAGAAGAAGGGCACCCTACATTAATGATGACTTCTGCATTCAGAGAAGCATTCGTGTTGTTGCAAACATAACAGAAATTTTGCATGAGACATTAGTCTCTAGCATATAGCCATATCTAGCGCAAGCCAATAATAACAGAAATGGAGCTTTCATTTCTGACAAAAGATGTTAAAACATCTAGTAATGTTCCTCCTAATTCACATGTCCGCTATAGAATTCCACAAATGCAGGTAATTAGCTCAGTGCTCGTAAAGTCATGACCACTATTATACACTACAGTGTAGTCTGGCAACAATTAAGATGAAAAGGCAGATTGGTTATGCCTTGGTCAAAAATTCTACTAGGAATTGGAAAAGTGTACTGGTTTTTATGCAATCTCGTTAGCACTAATCATGTAAGAATCATCCTGATTTGCATTCCATTAGTCAATACGTAAAGCCGTAAAGGCCTTGCATCTTGCAAGTTCCCAGCACATCCTCATCATGAGAAGGTGTTGATATTCCAAGAAACGTTGTGGTGAAATGACAAGAGACCCATTTTCTAGTTAACAAGTGATCTTTCAACATACTTTTACTCTTTCAAGTACAAGTCAGCTGTGCATTTCTAGTGAATAATCATATAATAAATTGGTCAATGCAGACGTGGAGACGGGTACCTGCTCATCATGGGAAAATTTGCAGGAACCTCCGCGGTTGCACTCGCCTTTCTGGAATGCATAGCAAACGCCACGGGCCTCCCTCTTCTTTTTCAGCTCCTCCTCATCTTCCTCCTCCTTCTTGTACTTGCTTACATGGTCAACCCTTATAATCCTCCCAAGAACCTTACCTCCATTCAAATTATCTACACCACAGAAATTTAGCAAAAAGTACAGCACTTCGGCAAAGAATCAATTGAAACTACACGCAGAAAAGACCCAAGTGAAAAAAGTACAAGAAACCTCACCAACAGCAAGAATGGTGCTCCTCTGGTCCTCGTACGCAAGAAACGCGAATCCCTTGGATTTGCCGGTGCCCTTGTCGCGCACGAGGTTGACATCGACCACCTCGCCGTACCTGAGATTGAGGCCGCAAACCGCTCCCCACGTACCTGCTCAGGCGATGACGAAGCAGCAGCAACACCGGAGATCCAAGCGGCGACGAGCGCCACGGCGAGCAAGCACGGCCTGCCCCCCGGGGCCATGGCGTCTCTTCCAAGCTCCAACAACAGCAGCTGCTGCCCCTGCGCTAGAGAAGATCCCCTCCGGTGCACGGGGGGGGGGGGGGGGAGATCCCGGTGCGGAGGAGGAGGAGGGGGAGATGCGCGGGGGCATGCGGTGGCGGCGGAAGAGGAGCGGCGCGGGTGGGTGGGTGGGGAGGAGAGGAGTCGCGGTGGGTGTGGAGGAGAAGGAAAAGAAATCGAATCGGTATGGAGAAGAGGAACTGTGTAATGGCAGTGGTGGGTAATTTTCCTCTAACTCTATGAGGAGATATAAAACTTCAATTCCTGGAGTACGTCTTGAGGAGCTTCAGAAAAAACGTGTAGTAGGCCTTCAACTCCACCTTTTTCTTGGAGCAGAGTTCTTGGAGTTGGACCCGTTTGGCTAGACAAGTTTGGAGCGGATCAGTCCCAAACAGGCCCTAAGTGGCTCTCTCAAAGAATGTCGACTGCTTGTCCATCTTGTTTTTGACCAATAGTTTCCTCGGGTTTAAATGGTGGCACTAATAAAGGACGTTGGCAGATGGGAGGTGGTAAGAAGGAGACTTGATGCTACTCGGTTGGGCTGAAATAAATTTGATTATAGTTAAAATTGTACTATAGCTAGTTAAAATTATACTATAGCTGATGGTAACTTATTTGGTAACTAAATTTAAAAAATTAAAAATAGAAAAAAATAGGTTAGTCCATCATAAACAATGCAAATGCATACGAGGAAAAAACCGATAAAAAAGTTAAAAGTTAGAAAATAAAATAAAATTCATAAATAGTAAAAAATAAACCAAAATTTTAAATTGAAATGAGCGGGACTAGCTACCGGGGTTAAGAGGAGGGTACCAAAGTGCTCGACTTAGTCGCCCATGCGGCCATGCATCCCAGTTGCCACCAAAACCGAAAGTATGGATCAACAGTAGTACGTATAATCGGATCGTGATCTGTGGTGGGAGCTAGTGTGTTCGTTCCTATCCATCTCAGTTTACTTTGGAGGATCATCCTGGTGGTCTTAGGTTTCGTTCGGTTGAACTGAAAAGCTGTAGTTTATGACTGAAAGTATACTATAGTGGTTGAAATTTCACTATAGCTAAAGATGACTTATTTGGTGTAATTAAATTTAAAAAAATTAAAATAGAAAAAATATGCTAGCTCATCACGGACAACGTAAACGAATACGGAAAAAAAAAGAACTAGGAAAAAGTTAAAAAAAGCTAAAAATTTAGAAAAAAATAAAATTTATAAATAGTAAAAAATAAATCAGAAACCAGAAGCTAAAAGTGAAATGAGAGGTTCCTTATTTAATAGGAACTGGTTCCTCTGATGTAACGTCAGAGTGACGTTGGGTCACTGCGTGTGGGCCCCCGTCGCGTGAGGCCACGCGTCA
This sequence comes from Dendrocalamus latiflorus, assembly GCA_017311315.1. Taxonomy (NCBI): domain Eukaryota; kingdom Viridiplantae; phylum Streptophyta; class Magnoliopsida; order Poales; family Poaceae; genus Dendrocalamus; species Dendrocalamus latiflorus. The sequence goes on from CM029642.1 coordinate 31,496,587, forward strand.
GTGACCCACGTAACGTGAGAGGATCTCAATTCTATTTAATAAGACGTATTGAACGTCAGGGGCAACCACATGTCTACAGTCCATACGTCCACAAAGCATTCACAAAATTTCTAGCTGGCGTAGTAGCCGCGTACACATATGTGCAGGTGTGCATATGACGTCCGTCCTTGTTGTACTCTTCAAGGAAAATACTGTGGGTGGGTGGCTGGATATCCGATTACCAGATAATGCTGATTGTTAATAAATTATCTGGGTGCACCACCGGTACAAGCAGGGCAAAACCACATCTCAGATAGAATAGATTTTAGTTTAAGGTGTAAAAAAAATATTAGTATATAGCTCGGGTAAATTTAGTTTAGTCTTGGTAATATTTTTATGGTTCAGCCCAGATATCTAGATTGTTTCATCACTGAACCCGGGGCGTAATCAAATCATAGTTCCGTCACTGGGTACAAGTAGATGTTTTTTTCAGGAACGGTGCCAGGAGGGCTGCCGTAATTAATTAAAGCTGGAAAAAAGTTTTAAGCGTTAACCTTAGTTACAGAAAACACTTGAAGCGGTGAACACGGTTGAACAACTGGCCGGTTCTAAGTTACACACAATACTGGGAAACAAAAGCACTCAAATTGGCTCCAACTCAAATGGTGAGGATCCAAGTCCTGGCCTCGTCTTTATCTTAGCAAACAAGGGCAGCTGAGGTCGTAGATACCGAACTGAAAAGCCGTGTGTTTCTTCTTTCCAGACTTCCCGAATTACTAGCATGAAAACCACCCAGAGACCTGCCATGACTCCCAATGCAAGTCCAAATTAGAACAGCTCTGCTCCAGAACCTTGTGGATTTATTCTCCAGTGACCTTGCTGTGACGCTTCATCACTCGAGAGATTATTCTGAAGAGGAGGCCCGCAAAGACCACTATACATATATGGATCGATGCAGTGGCGGAGGACGGGGAAAAAATGAGGTGGGGCGGATCGCCCGCCGGCCGCCGCCCGCCCGCCCGCCGCCCGTCGCCCGCCTCCCGCCTCCCGTTAGGCGGCGGCGCTCGGATGGAGGAGGAGGAATAGAGATGGCGCGGTTCTGTGGAGGAGAGGAAGAGAAGGAGCGGCGATGAGGAAGAGCAGAGGAGAAGATGCAGGGCGGCGGCGCTGTGGCGACGAGGTGTGCGGAGGAGCGGTTGGCCGGCAGTGGCGAGTTGCAGGGGGAGATCAAGGAAGCGGCGGCCGAACTGAGGAGAGTGCCGGCGCCGGTGGGGAGAAGGAAGAGAGAGGCGGCGGAGAGAGGCAAGGAGGCTTGCCGGCCGGAGTAGAGGAAGAGGAGGCGCGATGGAGGGGTGGTGGATGAAGGCGGCGCTTGGTGGCGCGGTGGTGGAGCTGCGGGGTGAGCTGTGGTTGGCCGAGAGGTGGTGAATGGCGGCGGTGTGTTCGACGGCCGCCCGCCTCCCGCCGCCCGCATCAAGGTCTGGCGCACGCCAGACCTTGCCCTATCGGGTCCTCCGCCACTGGATCGATGTTGTGAGTAGAGGACGTCAAACAACTAGTTCCTCTGGGAGTACCACTGATGGGGACGGTAAATCTTTTTCCATCCGGTCGATTTCACTAATTTCCACTAGCGGCGATAATAAGATGGAAGAGGATGATGGCAATACATCATGTTCCATAGAGTCGATGCATACGTCCATATCGAGGTTGGCGTAATCTGCCAAATCGAATCAGTTATCCTCACCTCACATCCCTATCATGATCGCATTAGTGATGACAGCAGGGATTAGAGAAGAATGAGGACTACTAAACGAAGATCTTCAAGGATCTTGTACGTTCTTCCCCACGGAAGGCGTCAGTTGTCAACGATCAAGTCACCGATCTTATAAATAATGTGAGAAAAATGGCTAAAATCCTTGGGAGAGATCATGGATGCTCTTTATTGCAATGAACTGGTTACAAGTGTTAGTGATATGCCCTAGAGGCAACATGGAGATGTTGTATATATCACATACTATGTTTATGATACATTGCTTTGTTCCTTGAAAGAGACATTATCATTATTGATCAATAAGTATGTGATTTATTCATGAGACTCTTAATGTTAAAATGTTGCTATTTCTAAATGATCCCTGATCATATATCATATGAGGAACAAATATGATTCAAAGATTAACATATGTATTGATTGATGATCATGTCTCATGGATCATGGTATGGTGATACCAAATCAATAATATGGACATGTGTTAGTGAACATATGTTGGATAGACCCGCCATGAGACACTGCAGAGATTCCATGTGTCATCAGTTGGTCTCAAGTAGTGTTTATGTAGAATCCTTAGACTTGAGATCATCATGGTTCCCAACCTGCGTAGTAGCTTATTTTGAGACTACTAAACACTACTCCGTAACTGGGTAGTCATAAAAGTAGTCTTCGGGTTTGCCATGAAACATGTAGTGGGATGTGAATGATCAAGATAGAATTTGCCCCTCCTTATGGGAGAGATATCTCTGGGCCCCTCGATGTAATGGATTATGAAAGTGCATGGCCATGCCAAGGTGATTGAGGAGTTAATCACAAGTTTATAATCCATCACGGGATCGAGAGAGTGGTTGAGCTATTAAGAGGATGACACAGGTCTCGCCTTGAGCTCAATCTATATCGTGAGGCAAAGGGATTCGTACATGAGAACATTACAAGTTCAGCCGATATGATCTTTACGTATACTTTGGGGTTAATATGTCTTACTAGAGGCCGCTATTAACAGGGTGACCGGAAAGGCGTTTCCGGGTCGCGACCAAGTATACGTGAACGTACAGGGTCGCACACTTAACGGGTTGGAACACTAATTCGAATATGATTCGGATGTGAGCTCAATTCGGATAGAGATCCGAATAGACTCCTATTGGGCCTCGGTCCACAAGGCCCAAGTGAGGAGGTCTATTTATATGGAGGCGAGGGGCTGAGGGATATACACTTCTGTTAACCTCTAGCATAACCCTAGCCGCCACCTCCCGAGCCAAACCCTAGCCGCTCACGAGTGCTAGTACACTCGCGATCAGCGTTCCAGCCCTGGACGTGTGGATACCGGTGGAGGCGCTGCTCGTTGCGGTGTTGATTGGCATCGACAACCTACAGATTGGATCTGCTCGTGGTGTGGTTAAACGCATGGAGGAGAGATCTGTTCGAGACGATCGGCTAATTCCACTACTACCTCGACGCGCGTGGTTGGATCGGCTTCTCCAACTCTTCTTCCGCTGCGCTGCGCGTCTAGTGGTAACGATCCATGATCTCTCCTTAGCATGATGTCCTTATGTGCGCGGTAGAAAAGTTTTGTTTTCTGCTTTCGTAGCCTACGCGCAATCCTTTAACAAGGGTGCCTTTTACAAGGCAAAAAGATAGCCCTATTACACATAATTGAATTTCATGACTCTATCGATTGTATATCTATCCCTCGGTTGAATGTCGTTGTTGTCCAGCCTTTAAATATCAACAAAGGGACGTCAACTATCCACAAGACAAGACACCTTATGAAAGCAACACGTCTAATCGAAGGGGTAGATCTTGTCAGAGAGAACATCTAAACACCGGTTGTTGTCAGTGGGAAACGAACATAGGCAACAATCACATGGCAGTTGTTGTCAGTGACTTGGGGCCAAAATGTCATGCTTTTGGAATAGATAAGGCACATGCTCCATCCATTGCATGGAAGGAATATACTTGGAATCAGATCCATGTACTAGTTCAAAGAATTTTTGAGTAGTCATCCGATAGGGCAATAGATATAGTGCCTCTCTGACCAGGGTATTTAGAGAGCAACTTTTGAGAGTTTTATAACCATAGGAGTCTTCGACCACAAGGGTCATAACCACAGGGCTCACATGGGTTTAATTAAATATTAAAATCGTATTTAAGGATTTATTTAATCCTCATCACCACCTAGGCTTCTAGTTTTTATTAGGCTTCATGTTTTTTCTTCCAAACCAATCAAGAAGCAACTGTACCTTTAGACTCGACATGCCTGATTTATTCCTTCCTGGTACAGGACGCTTGCACATTGCTTGCATTGCTTTATCTATTGCTTTGACGGGTTGGAGTAGAACTCTTGTTTGCTCAAGCTGTATCCTTTCTGTACCTTCCTGGCACACGCCAGCTATACCTTGCTCATTGCGTTGGCGAGTTGGAGTAGATCTCTTGTCTGCATGCATTCGGATTGCCTTTAGGTCTCCTAGTTGATTTGCAAAACTCATCGGTAAATCCACACCATTATAATCTAAATCTATCGTAATCGATGATATATATTTTTCTTTTTTTGATGATTAATGTGGTAATTCTACCCCTTGAAAATGAACGTAGTGTCTTCTTTTACTTCTGCTTTAATATTATAACTAGCAGAATTCCCCGCACAATTACACGGCTAGCTATTATAATACCCCTAAAAATAGTGTTGTATTTGTTATCCATCTTCAATACTTATATATGATTGAAAAATAATTGTACTACTCATGCTACTATAATAGATCTCATATACATCTGATTAATCTACAACATTATATTTGGATCTATCTCAATTGATGCTTACATTTTTCTCTTTTTTCTCTGATTAACATGGTAATTTCTACACCTTGCCAGCATGGTAGTTTATTTTTCCTCTATCTTAATAATATAATAGATATAATATTTTTAATTTTTATTCCAAAGTAAAGTTATTTAGGGATTTTACTTTGGAATTTGTATCAAAATCAAATTGCTATTTTTATTTTTATTTTATTCCAAATTTTAATTATTTTTTGTTCTAATTCGTGTACAAATCTAATTGTTGTTTTTTAATATTTTTATTTCAAATTATATTTATTTAGAGATTTTACTTAGGAATTCATATGGAAATAAAATTGTAATTTTATTTTTATTCCAAATTTCAGTTATTTTTGGATTGTACTTCACATGGAGTCTTTTTTTTTAATTTAGACTATTATAATGTGAACCCATCACAGTTGATACTATAGATTTTTCTCTTTTTTTCTCTGACTAACGTGGTGATTTCTATCATTCGAGAGCGAATGTTGTGGTGCGGCTAGCTATTACAATACCCTTAACAATAGTGTTTTATTTGTTATCCAACTCCAATACATATATATGACTGAAAATATAATTGTATTTCTTATACTACTATAATAGCCCGCATATATATTTGCTTAATCTAGACCGTTATAATCTAGCCTACCTCAATTGACGGTTATATTTTTCTCTGTTTCTCTAATTAATGTAGTAATTTCTAGTCTTTAAGAGTGGACTTGTTAGTTTCTTTTTCCTCTATCTTAATAATATAATAGATAGATGATCCGTTGAGAAGGCTAAAAGTTGACCACTACTCCGGGCAGAAGTAAATCTCGGGTTGTGTCTTGTTTGCTAGGGTGTCTTGTGGGCAATTGTATTTGGAATTTTTTGTACGGATAATCCGTTTTTTATTCGAAAATACATAAATATACCCGCGACAACATTTTTTACAAAAATAATCTCCAGTCGCCACCCCATTGGGCGACTGCAGCCTTTCGCCCAACCGGGAGGCGACATTTAGGGAATCTGTGTACCGTTGGGCGACTTCTTCAATCGCTTTACGGTTGAGCGACTGCAATTGCAGTCGCCCAACGGTTGAGCGACTGAAATTGCAGTCGCCCAACCGTAGGGCGACTGCAATTATGCCGCCCATTACCCCCGGGCACATTCCCCTCGTTCTGCGCAGAAATCGTTATTCCCTCATTCTGCCCAGAGAGAAGAGAGGAGGAAGAGGAAGAAAAGAAGAGGAGAAGAGAGGGAGGAGAGGAGGAGAGAAGAGAAGGAGAGGAGGTGAGGGAGGAAGAAGAAGTCGAAGCTATTCCATCGATTTGGATCCAGGTATTTTTTGTAATTATGTTGTATTTACAGTCTTCAACTCCCATGTTATTTGACATATCGTAAATTTCAATCATACATCTAGGCATACATCATTAATGGCCAGTACTACATTGAGAGTGTATTATGGTGTTGGAATGATTCGTGAAGGTCCGACTGGTGTGGATTTGAGCGATTTTCCGCAAGTCACTCTCGTACTTCCGGATGACGAGAATGCTCGAATGACAGATGTGCAGCATTGGCTGACCCAGAGTTTTTCATTGGACCCCGAGGTGTGCAGCGTCGTTGTGCAAGGGCTTTGGAGCCGGTCTTCCACTGACATCAGATAGGAGTTGAAGACATTGGTGCGCTCTGCTTCGTGGAAGGGCTTTGTGCAAGGGTGCCGGCGCCGTGGATACGAGTGTGTCCTGCTTGTGCAACCGTGCTCACTACAAGCAGCTGCGCAAGCTCGTGCGTCCGCCTATGCTTCGGGAGGTGCTAGCACCTCGGGCGGGCCGCACGTCGGTGGAGCTGATGAAGTTGCTCGTGATGAAGGCGATGCGGTACACGGAGGAGAGTTAAGGCCGTCAAGCTATAGAGAGGGAACTGGGCAAGCCGATGCGGTACATGGAGGAGAGTTACAGCTGTCAAGCTATAGAGAGGGAACTGGGCAAACTGATGAAGGAGAGCATAATGAGTATATCGTGCATCAGATGGAATCTGATGACCAGAGGGCATGGGATGAAGAGCAAGCTGTAGAGGACGACGAGGAGGACAGTTCCGATGATGAAGAAGTTCCTATCCCCGAAGAATGGAACCAGTATAATGCGGAGGGTGTTTCCGCACATGATGAGCATGAATCGCCATGGGAGTATCATCAAACAGAGGTTCGGGTGCATGCTATGTTTGCTGACAAGGAAGCGCTGCAGGATGCCATCAAACTTTGGGCCCTTTCAATGCAACGGACATTTCGCGTCGTCAAATCAAGCCAGGAGCAGTACACTGTGAAGTGCGAGCAGACTGGTTGTCCTTTTAGGGTGCACGCACGTAGACCCAAGTATGAGACTCACTGGATTGTGTCCAAGGTGGAGCCGCACTCCTGCATTCTAAACACAGTCTTGGCGAGGCATCGTAACCTTACGTCCGGATTTATAGCCAATTTGATGTATGGGGAGATAGTGGAGAAGAAAGATGTTGCGGCCACACATATTATGCTAGCTATTGAGAATAAATTCAAGTATAAGATTAGCTACGCGAAGGCGTGGCGTGCCAAGCAAAACGTGTTGGAAAAACGTTTTGTCACTTTCGAAGCGGCGTACGATAACCTTCCTCGTATGCTTAAGGTGTTGCAGCAAAGGAACCCGGGCACGTACATCGCGGTGCACGACAAGCCGTCCATAAGTCCACCGGGATTTGCAGTGTTGCAGAGAGCATTCTTTGCATTTGGTGCTAGCATTGAAGCATTCAGACACATGCTGCCAGTTATCTCAATAGATGGGACCTTCTTGACAGGCAAATACAAAGGGCAGCTCCTGACGGCCATAGGCGTTGACGGTAACAATCAAATATTGCCGCTGGCCATTGCATTTGTGGAGAGTGAGAATTATGAGAGCTGGCTGTGGTTTCTCAGACATGTGAGGGGTGGAGTTGTAGGCACCCGTCCTGGTGTGTGCATAATCCATGATCGCCACGCCGGTATTATGAAGGCGATACGAAAACTTCAAGAAGACCCTGAGGAGACCTTTTTTTGGCCGGACATGAGAAACCGGTGGTGCAGTCGTCACTTAGGGGCAAACTTTTTCAAGCAATTCCCGAAACAATCTTTGATGAAGCTATTCAAGAGGCTGGCTAGGCAGAACCAGCAGAGAAAATTTGATGCTTTATGGGGGTTGTTGGATGAGCACACCAGGAAGAACGTCGACGAGAGGAGCAAGGGGCCGGTCACTCCTGGGGAGGCACAACCGCAATGCTTGCCAGCAATCGATGAGTCTAACCCAAGTGGTTCAAGAAGGAGGAGTGCGCGAAACATCAAGTGCTTCTCGCAGTGGATCGAGGGGGAACCATTGGAGAAGTGGTCGCTGTTGCACGACACGGATGGCGCAAGGTACGGAATAATGACAACTAACCTTGCCGAGGTGTACAATTGGGTTCTCAGAGGTCTCCGTTCTCAGCCCCTTGTCGCCATCGTGGAAGGTGTTCTTCACAGCACAATCCGCTACTTCAGGGAGAGGCACGCGAGTGCCTCGCTTCATGCGGCCAATCCCGGAGCCCTGTATTCGTCAAAAATTACTGCGTACATGGAGACGAAGGCACAGAAGGGTCAATTGCACACAGTGCATGTCATGGGCAACAGGGAGCATCGTTTCGAGGTGATACTCCGTGACAGAGCCGGATTTGGGATATCTCGTTCACTTATTACTCACGAGGTATGTCTTCGAGATCATGCAAACGAACCTAGCTGCACATGCAACAAGCTTAAGTTGTTACACAGGCCATACTCTCATGTCCTCGCTGCATGCGCAACGGTGGGCATGGATCCTTAAAACGTTCTACAGTCAATTGTACTTAAAAAAATTTCCTCAAAATTTTAAATGCACCTACAACATACAATAAACATAAACTTTTATTACAACTATACCATATTTTTTCCAGTTTAAAACTACAAAATTGATAAAACTCTAAAAATTCACGGGGACTGAGTAAAGTCGCCCATCCATTGGGCGACTGCAATTGCAGTCGCTCAACCGTTGGGCGACTGCAATTGCAGTCGCTCAACCGTAAAGCGATTGAAGAAGTCGCCCAACGGTACACAGATTCCCTAAATGTCGCCTCCCGGTTGGGCGAAAGGCAGCAGTCGCCCAATGGGGTGGTGACTGGAGATTATTTTTGTAAAAAATGTTGTCGCGGGTATATTTATGTATTTTCGAATAAAAAACGGATTATCCGTACAAAAAAACCTCTGTATTTGTAGGCTACCTGTCTTGCTAGTTATTCTGGTCGGATTCTAAAAAGCATATATACGAATTCATATTCTGGTCCATTGGGTTGTGTGTTTGTAGTCTAGCTGTCTGCATGCAATGTCGCCAGAGGATGATTTATTTTATTTTTCTTGTGCTCCATGACCAGAAACGAAGACCACTTGTATATATGAAAGAAGGTATTCTTACATACGATTGAGTTTTTTCTCTTTAGATGTACACGATTGATTCCATCTGTAATAAAGAACATTGTCTGGACTTCCTCTAGTTTGGATACTTACAAATAATGGCATCCGAATTGTTGTCTGGTACATGAGATATTACAGCAACTTGGGATTTTTTTTCCTTGGCTGCTCTGAACGGGAGCTCTGCTGTAGATTCGTTAAGTTTTTTCCCGTTTCTTTTCCGAACGTAGCTCGGCTCCTGATTTGTTGGGCTTAAGAGTCCTAGTGATTTTAATTACCATCGAATAGAGTTGTATTCATTACAAAAATTTAGATTAATATCAACCATTATAGTTTGGATTCACCACAATCGACGATATAGATCTTTTTCTTTTTTTCTTCGATTAACGTGGTAATTTTTTTCTCTTGAGAATAAACATGCATGATGGCTTTTTTTGTTTCTACTTTAATAATGTAATACATAGATTGTTCAAGCGATGATGCACCACAGCAAGGTCAAATGGAGAAGTGAAAAAGGTTTCCATATTCAAGAAAAGCATGCAGGTTGCTTACTCCCGCCTCTCGACAAGCTGCACGACAAAAGTTTCACGGAGCAAGTATTGCCGACGTCCCTTGCACAGTGCATCGACTTCGACCAGTGATACAAATAAATGAAGGCGAAGAAGCATGCATGTACGTATAGCACCTTTTGTTAGGTTGTGTGTTTTGTTATCGTCGAAACTAAAAAGTAGTCTGCTGTGGCATCTAGTTAGTAATTAACACAAAACTTTGGTAATTCCAGTAAACCTTTATTGTTTTGGCTCTAAAAAGATAATTTCAACTAATCATTTTTTGCGAGGGAACTAATAACTATATATCCAACATTCCAAAAATACACTTGTTTTTTAAAAAATAAAACCACCAAAATCGGAAAGCTTATGGACGAGATGGAAAATTGACCTTTAAAGTGTCGACACACATATGCCTAAAGAGATATTTTTAGCACTGTATTAAGGATAAGGAAAATGATTTTCCCACATTAATTATGGTATAACTTTGAATCTCTGACAGCGGCTCATGGTATGTAATATAATGCCTCTCATCATACTAAGTAGCCCATGCTCGATCATCTCCCATCAAGTTAATTATAACTATCTAATCTAATTCTTGATGTGGCACCAAGTAGCACTACAACTTTGGTTAGTGCTTGCAGTTCTGTGCACAATGTTCAAGAAGCTTTGAATACCAATTCTGAGGTTTCTAACGTGCACAAAAGACATATTTGGAAAGCTAATGAAGTCTATTTTCCAACGAATCAAACGGCACTTGATTTGGAGCTTCCTACACAAAGTTATGGCAATTTCATTGGATGTTGCACGAGCTGTCCGGAGAGACGCGCGAGACTTGCAAAACATAAAGAGTTCGAGTATTGCAATGCAACTAAGGGTAAAATCTGACCACACCATGACTTTCTAAAGGTTGAGAAGGATTCCTTTTCAGGTTCCAAACGGATTTGGAAGCCCCTTGAACCAGAAAACAAAACATATAAAGATTTGAAACCGATTCGGACTCGGATTGGGACAGCTGGCAAGACCGATACTAAAACGTCCATAACTTTCACAAACGGAGTCCGATTTGGGCGTTCTTGGACTTGTTGGAAAGCTATTTTGAAGCCCCACATAATGGACAAGGTGCCAGCCACGAAATCCTCATAGTCAGATCGCAAATTAAGAGAGAATCCAGAGGTAGCAGTTTAGGTATTTCCTTTTTAGTTCGTATTGCAGTTTGTTTCGGCCTTAGGCCAAGTAGTGCGTGAGTTGTAATCAAGGCCGTGCATTGTGTACCAATATAAGGCCAGGGCCTTAGCCCCATTGTAACTTAGACTTTGATTTGAGAAATAGAAACCAGAAAATCACCATGGTTTGGTGGCCATTGTTGGCGTGTTCTTTAGATTTCCATCGAGGAATTGCTCTTGGTGTGTTGAATCCAATTGTGGTGTTGGATTCTACTCGCTGAAACTTCGGTTTCTCTACCCTTTGTTCACGTGCTGCGGTGTGCGTGGGAGAAGGCTTATCTTGGAGAGGGCATCCAACAAGGCGTATCGTGAAAGATCAGGGCCAAAGCAACGGGGTTCAGCTAGCTTGCTAGTGGATCCGCATCATCTTGGTATCAGAGCGTGGTTGATCACGGTACGAAGTTGCTGAATTTTTTTTCTTGATGGCGGGTTCTATGAAGATTGAAGATGGAAAGGCGTGACATAATCATGCCGAGCCAATCGGGGAGGTGCCCCAATATGCGGCGTCTTTGCCGCCCGAGGTACGAATTGGATTTGAAGTGACACGTGACTACTTCTTAAGTTGTCACCAGAAGCTTGAAGGCAAGGTTGATGATTTGGGGGCGCGAATTGATGCTTTGACGGAGGAGATACGCAACCAGCCACCACAATTTCAGCATGCTAAACGGGAACCTCAATATCCCGAACAGCGTGCACCATATGAAGACGACGAACACGAGGAGATCTTTGATGGTGCAGCGGGTTTTGCTCCACAACCGCGCCATGCTCGGGACTACCGTGGTGCTGACCGTGGTAGGGACATGCGTGGCAGAGGTGGTGTCGGGTTTGCTCAGCGTGTTGCCGTGGATGATGGAATTGGGCGGATAAAAATTTCTATCCCATCATTTAATGGTAAAGCTGAACCGGAGGAGTACTTGGATTGGGAGATGCGTGTCGAACAAATTTTTGACAGCCATCACTATACTGAGGATAAGAAGATTCGGTTGGCGACAATTGAGTTCACTGGATATGCTCTTGTTTGGTGGAACCAATTGTGTCGCGTAGGAGCTCGTCCAGATACTTGGGCACAACTGAAGAATATTTTGAGGCGACGTTTTGTCCCAGCACACTACACGAGGACCTTGTACAACCGGCTACAACAACTACGTTAAGGTAATTCTAGTGTTGATGAATATTATAAAGAGATGAGATGTTGATGATCCGTACAGGGACAGAGGAGCATGATGAGGCTACTTTGGCACGTTTCTTTAATGGGTTGAATGAGGATGTGCAAGATAGGGTGGAGATGGTCCATTACTACAACATTCAAGACTTGGTGCATAAAGCTGAACGTGCTGAACAACAATTGAAGCGCAAACAAGCCAATGGTAGGCATGCCAACACTCAAACAAACCCATGGAGGCGTCCATCACAGCAAGGCGATGATGTGGGTTCACCCTACAAAGTGGCGGCATCAAGCCGTTCAAATGATGCTCTTTCAAAGGAGGCAAGCAACAGAGATAAAAAAGCAACTAAAACTGATTCTAGTTTGCCTTCTAATGCTCATGCTAGAGAAATTGAGTGTTTCAAGTGCAAGGGAAGAGGTCATATGATGCGTGATTGTCCAAATCAACGAAGAGTGCTTCTCACTAAAGATGGCTATGCTTCAACAACTTCTAGTAGTGATTCTGAAAGTGAAAAATCCGATGATTCCAAGGAGGATGTTGTCTATTGTGATCCAGAATTGAATGGTGTTAATCTTTTGGTCCGGAAGGTGCAAAGTAAAGAAACTGAAACAAAAGGACAGCGGTGGAGTGTTTTCCAACCGGAGTGCAAGATCAAAGATAAAGCATGCAAGTTGATCATAGATGGTGGAAGTTATACCAATGTGATTAGCAAAGATTTGGTGTACGCTTTAGGGCTGTCCACGTGGAGGCATCCTCAACCACATCATGTGGAGTGGCTACACAACTCCGGAAGGCTAAAGATAACTCACAAGGTGCGTGTTTCGTTTGTTGTTGGTGACTATGTTGACAAAGTGAATTGCGACGTAGTTCCAATGGATGCATGTGGGTTATTGTTGGGAAGACCATGGCAATATGATCGCAATGCTACGCATGAGGGCCGGTCCAACACATATACATTTGTACATGAGGGAAAGAAGCATGTGTTGAAACCAAAATTGGAGAGTGCTATTCATGTTGATGAAGAAATTACAGCCAAGAAGAAGCAAGCTCCCAAAATTACCCCAAAGCCGAGGACGGCTTTGCTTCAAGGAGGGGAGGATGATGTGGCACCAAGTAGCACTACAACTTTGGTTAGTGCTTGCAGTTCTGTGCACAATGTTCAAGAAGCTTTGAATACTAATTCTGAGGTTTCTAACGTGCACAAAAGACATATTTGGAAAGCTAATGAAGTCTATTTTTCAACGAATCAAACGGCACTTGATTTGGAGCTTCCTACACAAAGTTATGGCAATTTCATTGGATGCTGCACGAGCTGTCCGGAGAGACGCGCGAGACTTGCAAAACATAAAGAGTTCGAGTATTGCAATGCAAGTAAGGGTAAAATCCGACCACACCATGACTTTCTAAAGGTTGAGAAGGATTCTTTTTCAGGTTCCAAACGGATTTGGAAGCCCCTTGAACCAGAAAACAAAACATATAAAGATTTGAAACCGCTTCGGATTCGGATTGGGACAGCTGGCAAGACCGATACTAAAACGTCCATAACTTTCACAAACGGAGTCCGATTTGGGCGTTCTTGGACTTGTTGGAAAGATATTTTGAAGCCCCACATAATGGACAAGGTGCCAGCCACGAAATCCTCATAGTCAGATCACAAATTAAGAGAGAATCCAGAGGTAGCAGTTTAGGTATTTCCTTTTTAGTTCGTATTGGAGTTTGTTTCGGCCTTAGGCCAAGTAGTGCGTGAGTTGTAATCAAGGCCGTGCATTGTGCACCAATATAAGGCCAGGGCCTTAGCCCCATTGTAACTTAGACTTTGATTTGAGAAATAGAAACCAGAAAATCACCATGGTTTGGTGGCCATTGTTGGCGTGTTCTTGAGATTTCCATCGAGGAATTGCTCTTGGTGTGTTGAATCCAATTGTGGTGTTGGATTCTACTCGCTGAAACTTCGGTTTCTCTACCCTTTGTTCACGTGCTGCGGTGTGCGTGGGAGAAGGCTTATCTTGGAGAGGGCATCCAACAAGGCGTATCGTGAAAGATCAGGGCCAAAGCAACGGGGTTCAGCTAGCTTGCTAGTGGATCCGCATCAATTCTACTCTTGTTTTAGTTATAAGCGTATAGCTCTATATTAGGGTTAGGAGTCTAGCTTGAGCATAGATTTAGGGCTAGGTGAAACTTCAGATTTAGAGCCTCGATTTTGCATCTAGACAGGACTGGCTAGCTTAGGACCAGCCTGAGCCCAACCTGTGTAGCCCGGATAAATGAACTACCCAATGGGCCTAAGATAGACGACCTGAAAATAAACTAGGCCTGACATCAACATTATATATATTTTGTGGTATAGTGATAACTCTATGGTGTAATTGAAAAACCCCAAAATTTCAACCCCAAAATTTTTGTGAATTTTTGCTGAATTTTTGAGTGAATTCTGAAAACTTTCCCTTTTTGGAAAGTCCCCCAAAAATCTGCCTTCCTTTTCTGGCCGGGCGCCTTCTTTCTTCGTTGGCGCCCTCGCCCGATTCCGCTTTCCCCTTCCTCCCGGCGCCTCCCGCTCTCCCTCCCGCGTTGGCGCCGCCCCGCCCCTGCCTTTCTTCTCGCCCAGTGCCCCCCCCTCCGCTTTCCTCCTCCGGCGTCCCGCCTCTCCCCGCTTCTCCCCGTCCCAAGCGCCCACGCTCCCTCCCCCCTCCGCTGGCGCCACCCTAGCTCTCCGCTTTCTCCCCGCGCTTGCGTGCGCGCTGGCGCCCGCGGCCGCACCGCCTCTACGCCCGCGGACAGCGCCCCGTTCGGACCGCCGCGCGCCCCCGCCGTTCCCCGGTCCGGAGCCAGCCGTGCCGGCGCCACGCGTCGCCACTCTTCTGCCCCGCCCCCGCCTGTCAGCCCCTGTCTCTTCCCTCGCGCGTGCGCAGCACCCGCGCCCGAGCTGCGCCCGCTCCCGCACCGCCTCTGCTCGCCTCCGCGCCCTCGGATTCCTCCGCGCTCGCGTCACCCGACAGCCCCGGACCGATTTGGTGGACGCCCTCGCGCCACGTCGCCTCGCTCCTGCTCTGGTCCCGCCTGCCAGTGGCCGTCACCTCCCCTCTCCGCGCGCGGACGCGCTTCCGCCTTGCCCGCCGCTCACCTGCTCCCCTCTCCCGTCCATCGCCTTTACTCCCCCCTGCAGAGCCGACGTCACCGCTCCATCCCGCGGAGGAGATGCCTCACCCACTCCTGTTGACTCGGCGCCCTCGCCCGTGCCTTCCCCCCTAAGGCTCCTCCTCCCCTCCGCCGGGTATAAAAGCCGCTCCTCGGCTCCCTCCTCCTCCTTTGCTCTCCGAGCTTCGCCACTGCCTCCATTCCCCTCCCACCATCCCAGTGAAGCTCCACGCGCAGTCGATTGAAACCTCGTCGCCCCAGTCGCCGCCGCCATCCTCCCCTGCGCCGGCGACCCCGTGGAGTCGATCTCCTCTTCCCCCGCCTCATTCTCCGATTGCATTCGTCCGGAGCGTCACCCCGATGTGCTAATCACTTTGGTGAACTCCGCTTGGCAGGTGATCGCTCGAGGAGACCCAGCCCCGAAGCTCCCTCTCCGGCCGCCGCACCCTCTCCGTGGCCAGCTCACACCGCAGCCTCCCAGCTCCTACTGCCACTGCCAATGTGAGCACCTCGACCCCCTGTCCGTGTCATCGCCGCCGATTGGCCCCTCTCGCCGCCGGCAAGCTCCTTCGCCGCAAAATCCCCGAGACGCCCCCAGCTGCCTCCCTCTCTCTCTGTTAATCTCCTCAAATTCTAATTAGCCAAAATGGGTTCCCCAGCTTAAATCATACCCAATGCTACCCTTCGTTGCCGTCGGGAGCCCTTGCAGTCGCCGGAACGCAGAGGCGCCGCCGTCTCCGCCTGTCTGCTGCTCGCGCCCGGCCGGAGGAAGACGATGACGACGTGGCCTCCTCCCCGCCGTCGGATCCCTCTATCGCTTTATAATCTCGGCCGTCCGCCCCTTCGTACCGCTTCGCCCGCCTCCCTAGCTTCTCTGCCGTCTGATCGCCGCCTGCGCAGACCTCGCCCGCCCGTTCCCTGCCATCTCACCCGCTCGCCCTTGCCGCGTGTCGGTCATCCGCCGAGGAGGGCCGCGCGCGCTCGTTTGCGGGCCGCGCGGGGCGCGTTGCTCGTGGGCCGCACGGGCTGCTCGGCCGGGGGGATTTTTCCGGCCGGGCTGCACTGTAGCGTCAAGGCCGGCCCAGCACTGTTCATTTCAAATTCCAGAGATTTATCAATTTCCAAAATCCAGAAAAATCCAAATAAATCCTAGAAAATCACAAAAAATCCCAAATTTCACCACTTTGCTCCAAATAATATTCCAGACCCATTGGTGACCTCCATTTCCACAGATCCATCCCAAATAAATTCCTAAAATTCCCTATTTGAGGATTTATGCATTTTACTCCTTTTTAATAGATTATTTTTCCTCGCTTGATTAGGCTCAAGCCGGATTTATGTTATTTTCAGTGTTTGCGCTAGTGTCGAAGATTCCGGAAGCTCAAGTGCAGTCGCAGGATCCAGGAGCTTCTACGTTCAAGCTAGCCGAGTTCGTCCCGATTCACGGCAAGTCACAAGTCCTTGACCATGTTGAAATCCTATGCCATTTAAATTATGTTATTATATTATTTGCATTAAGCTAATTCTGAAATGTTAATTCGAAAATAAAATAAAATATTTAGAATGACATGTTATGTAGTTAAACCTACCACCGTTAAATGCCCTGTTAAATTTGTTGTCATGCCTTTGTAACCCTAGAAATAATTATCTGTTAATCTAGATAATTGTAGGTTATTACTATCATGCAAAATGTTACACTAATAAGGTCGTGGCAATGAGCCAATAGAATTTGTAAAACCCGACTCTAAGGTAGGGTGGTATGGGACACCGTATCTTAGAGCGGAGAGTGCCGGCGTGCACAAGGTAAGGTAAGGGTGCGTGGGGAAACTGCAAGACGGTCCTTGCCCAATCTCTTACCTTAGGTTTGGAGTAGGGTAAGGGAGTTGTGGGGAGTCGCGAGACGGCCTTCGCCCACTGCTTACCCTAGGTTGGGTCGCGCGCCTGGCGAGGTTGCGGACCATGTGAAAATATAAGGACTGAAACCCTTACGCTGAGCAAATGTCACAGTAATCGCTCAACCACAGGAGTTGACTTGTCAACACTGGTCTAGTAGCTGCTCAACTCAATTGAAACTCTACAGGAGGATTAGCAGTGAGGTTAGGCAAGGCGGGTTACGGGTGCCTAACAACGGTAGAGTTCACTCGAAGCGGCCACTTTTTTCTCTTGTGTGTGTGTGTGTGGGCCAGATCCGAGTGAATTCTACCGGGTAGAGCCTATATAAAGAGTTGAGCAGTGAAACGACATGGCTTCCTTAACTCAGTCATGAGGGTTAAGGGATCGTGTGGGTAAAGCTGAGCAAACTCTGCAGAGTCAAATAAATGGTATTCGAATGCGCCGTGCTCCCGGTTATTGGAGCTGTGTCACTTGGGTGATTCCAGCAGCAAAGCTTAAGTAGTTTTGTACATGTTTAATTTGGATTAGGTTGGTTAATGAACTTTTGTTGAAAACCCCTGAAATCTTAAGAAGTAAGTTTTGGGTTCATCTTATTAAAATGATTGCAAATAAAACTGCATCCACTCAAAGTTAATAAACCAATTATACTCCCTTCCTTTGATGATCCGTGCAAGTAGTAAGTTAGGGTTTTCCCTTGTGATTTGCTGAGTACGGGGTCGGAGTACTCAGGCTTGCTAATGCCACAGATTCCAGAAGTAAAGAAAGCAATTCAAGATGTCGTGTTAGGAAGGTCTCCGCGTCGAGGACGTCCCAGAGGATCTCTTCTTCGACGAGGACCAGTGACTTTAGGTCTTGGCCGCGCTCAAGCGGATTCTGGAGTTTTTGTAATGTAAGTATACTTTGGGCTTGCACGCCCCGCTGTCGAAAAATGGATGTTAATCCTTATGTAAATTATATGCTGGTCTTTTGTTGTAAGCATGCAATGGTATACTCTTGCGCGACACTTCATAACTGTTCATGCGTGAATAGTTGCGGAGTGCCGTGTCCGTACGCGCCCCTGGAAACGGGGGCGTTACAGTAATATGATGAAAATTTACAAATAAAGGTCTCAATATGTTGTTGCATCCAAGTAGCAATCATCGCGAGAGCTGTACTCTCCCTACGGTCCCAAATTCTTTAGGTTTCTTACTTGATCATATATATGGTAAGTCAACGCAACTTTGTCTGCAAATATTATAAACATTTAATTTGTGATAGATCTACTTAAATTATTTAGTTTTCTAGCTAACAAGACTTTTGTGACTGCATGATGAAGTATCACACAACATCACGTACGTTAATTAATTTCTAAGGGCCAATTAATCGACAGTGCCCATCTGCAGTTGTTTAATTACTTTGTCTACAATATATACCAAAAAAATAAGAACTCAAACAATCTGCAGGGACATTCATTTATTTGAATTGAACTGACAGTTACATGCATATAATCAGGGGCGAAGCCAGACGACAGGAGCATTGAGGTCACCTCCATTGCACGATGATGCCCCTTCCACCGATGAACAGTAATAAACAGTAATTTTCTATAGAATTTGCCGCTGAACCTCAATGCTTATATGCTGGCTCCACCCCTTCATATAATTTCGCCTGTGGTTCATGAAGGAAAAGCAACAACAACGAAACAATTCACAAGGAACATGGACCGACACAAAAGAACGAACCAATCAGATTACAGAAAAGGATCAAACCACACTTGTACGGTCCTATTATTATTGGTGCAGTAAAGCTGCCATCCTGTGCATGCACCGGGACGTACGTACGTACGACCCGGCCGGCCAACGAACCAATCATGGGCTCGGCCTCGGGAACTTGGACTTGATGAACTCGACCAGGCCGCCGTCGATCTGGAAGGCCCTGGCCAGCACGTCGGACGGCACCGTCGGCGAGGCGCCGAACAGCGTCTCGGCGATGGACTGCGTGCCCTGCAGCTGGCTGTTGAAGGCCGCGATGGCTACGGCCGGCGAGTTGCCGTTGTTCTTCTGGAAGTGGACGAGGCCGCGGGGGAAGACGAACACCTCGCCCCTGCAGACTGTGCGGGCGAAGAGCTCGTTGGCCGTGGTGATGAAGCCGACGTCGAGGGAGCCCTCGAGCACGAAGATGATCTCGGTGGCGCGCGGGTGGGTGTGCGGCGGGTTTAGCCCCCACGGCGCGTAGTCGATGCGAGCGATGGACACGCCAAGGGTGTTGAGACCCGGGAGCTTCTCCACATTCGCCGCCGTCACCACCGACCCCACCGCGTTGCCGGTGTCGCCGGGGTTTGCCAGCCCGTCGAAGAAGAAGTCGTTCACCGTCACGTTCTCCGGCCTCTTGCACGGGAACCCGTTCAGCCGCAGTGCTGCACGCACGCACATACATCAGCAATATTAATTCTGCTGATGATCTATATATTATACGCATGGATTTAACTGTTCCTGCACACAATGAAGAAAAGACGGGTGACAGTTCACTTACGGCCCTCAAGGGACTTGTAGTCGGCGACGCAGATGTCCTGGAGCATGTCGGGGTCGCCTGCGAGCGAGGGGGCAGCCAGCGCCAGGAGGACGGCGAAGGTGGCGAGGTGCTTGGCCATGCTCAAGTGCTTGACTTGCGGGTTGATCTCGTACGTGCAGCTCGAACGTTCTGGCTAGCTGTGGATATATAGTCAAGTAGCTGGCGGGTCGACTGCAGATGAGGACGAGGATGGGAGGGAGGCTGGTATTTATAGGGGACATAGCGTAATGAAGACGTGATCGATCATGATGAATGGGCTCGTAAGTCGTAACCAAGCTATCTGGATTAAGATGCATGACGATCTTCTAATAGGAGCCTCAGGTAGGGTAGGCGGGCGATGCCAATCGATCGCTGTCCGTCTGCTGCCCGTGCCATTTCGTCTTAGAGAGAGATAGAGAGATCTTATTTTTTTCGAGGGAAAAAGAGATTTTATTGATTAACTGAGGAAAGCATTACAATCTTCGAGCACCAAGTGCTCAATACAAGGAGAGAGAGCGAGGGAGAGAGAATTTAGGACCATTGGGAAGTGTGAATATCACATGAAACAATAAATTTTTTGTGTTCCAAGCGGGCTTTAATTAGTGGTAAAATTAGTGATGTAGAGAGAGTGAGTGTGCACACTAGTTTATTTCCTTTTAGCTTATACAAACTAGCTTGCGTACATGCCTGCAGCAGAGATGAGCGACCGACTCCAGGGTGGACGCCGTTCGGGCCAGAACAAGGTCCTTACTAGAGCCAAGCATTTGGCGAAGCTTTCGCTTAGTCTTGTAATACCGTAATTTCCTTTGGAGCAGCCGCGCCACACCCTAACCTAAATCTATCATAACCTTACTTTCCTCCTTAATTAATCAGGGCAGCCCTCCTCCACCGTTCAAGAAAAAAAAAGATGAGCGTGTTAGAACATATCTTGTTCTACTCTTAGAGATAGATTTGGAGTCCTCTCTTCTAGAGATAGAAGGTCCAGCTTGGCTTCTTTCTTCATAAACTGTAACCCAACTCTCTCTCTCAATCCGTCTCAATCTCTTATTCGGTTTTGATCCCTTCCTGTAAACGCCACATGGGGGCTCTTCCCATTATATAAAAACACGCAGCCTGCGGCCTCTACGGAGGTGAGACGCTTCAACCATCTCAAGCGTTTCACATGATATCAGAGCTACTCCTCTACAACTGATTAGAGTTGATCTAGCATGGTGAATCCATCGTCAAACACCATGAATCCATTGTCTGGCCAAGCAATCACCTGCTATGGAAGGCGCAAGTTTTACCCGCGATTCGTGGTGCTCGCTTGGATTGGTATCTCACCGGTGCTCTCCAAGCCCCAGATGCAGAAATCAGCATCGCCAACGGCGAGAAGATTATCAAGAAACCGAATCCAGCTATGAGACATGGATGACCGCAGATCAGCAAGTTCTCGGCTACCTGCTCTCATCTCTTTCCAGGGAGGTCCTAACTCAAGTGACCACCATGTCTATGTCGGTGCAAGTCCGGAAGCCATTGAAGGCATGTTCTCCGGCCAATCCCGTGAAAGATCAGTTAACACGCGCTTGGCTCTGGCGACAACTCAAAAAGGCGACATGACTGTGGCAAAGTACGTCGGCAAGATGAGAGCACTTGGTGATGAGATGGCCTCGGTAGGAAGACCTCTAGATGATGAAGACATGGCTTCATACATCCTGGCTGGACTAGATGCTGATTTTGATCCAGTGGTAGCTATCATCACTTCAAAGACAGAACTGATCACAGTATCTGAACTTTACTCTCAACTTCTAAGCTTTGAGAACAGGATGATCCTTCGGGAAGGTGCGCATACATCGTCAATGAACGCGGCCAGATGAGGAGGTCGAGGCGGGTTCACCCGTGGTGGCAGAATTGGCGGACGCGGTTGCGGCAGAAGCCGAGGACGTGAAGGCGGCGACAGCAATAACTCCAACAGCAGTGGCCGAAGTGCTGGCAATGGCGGACAGGGAAGAAGACCGGTCTGCCAACTCTGCTACAAGACTGGACATGTTGCTACTGACTGCTGGCATAGATTTGATGAAACATATATCCCAGAAGCCAAAACTGCAAGTGCTGCTATTAACTCATACGGTGTAGACACAAACTGGTATATGGACACCGGAGCAACAGACCATATCACGGGAGAACTGGAAAAACTAACTGTCAGAAATAGATACAATGGCAAGGATCAGGTGCACACAGCTAGTGGCATAGGTATGAACATTAGTCACATTGGTCATTCTACTATTCATACCCCTAGTCGTAATCTTTATCTCAAAAATATTCTTCATGTTCCCAAAGCCAAGAAAAATCTTGTCTCTGCTCATCGTCTTACTCGTGATAATAATGCCTTTGTGGAAATTCACCCCTCTTTCTTTGTGGTTAAGGATCAGCAAACGAGGACCACTCTTCTTAGAGGAAGATGCCGCAATGGGCTCTATCCCCTACCGTCATCATCAACATCCTCTTCCAAACAAGCTCTTGGAGTTGTCAAGCCATCTCTCGCAAGGTGGCATAATCACTTGGGTCATCCTTCACTTTCCATAGTCCATAAGGTCATCTATGAGAATAAGCTTCCCTGTCTAGTTGAGTCAAATAATGAGTCGATATGCGATGCTTGTCAACAAGCCAAAAGCCATTAGCTGTCGTTTCCCAAGACTTCTACTATATCAAGTTGTCCTCTTAAGTTAGTTTTTTTCAGATGTGTAGGGACCTGCTCCTACCTCTGTTGGGGGTAGGAAATACTATGTCAGCTTTATAGATGATTACAGTAAACTTGCTTGGATCTATCTCCTTAAAAACAAGTCTGAAGTTTTTCAGAAATTCCATGAATTTCATAATCTTGTGGAGTGACTTTTCAACAAAAAGATTGTTGCCATGCAAACCGATTGGGGTGGAGAATATGAAAAACTGCACTCCTTCTTTACTAAAGTTGGCATAACTCACCGCGTTTCTTGCCCTCACACACATCAACAAAATGGTTCGGTCGAACCAAAGCATCGTCACATAGTAGAAGTTGGCTTGTCTCTCCTAGCACAAGCATCTATGCTAATCAAGTTTTGGGATGAAGCTTTTCTCACTGCTACCTATCTGATCAATCGCACACCTAGCAAAGTCATTCAATATTCCACACTGCTAGAACGTTTGTTCCACCAAAAACCGGAATACTCCTCCTTGAGAACCTTTGGGTGTGCATGTTGGCCAAACCTTCGACCATACATTCCGTTCAAAACAATGTACCTTCCTTGGATATAGTAATCTCCACAAAGGATTCAAATGCCTTGATACATCCTCTGGTCGTGTCTATATCTCTAGAGATATGGTCTTTGATGAGAATATTTTTCCCTTCTCTAGCCTCCACCCTAATGCCGGTGCACGGTTAAAATCAAAGATCCTTCTGTTAAACCCACCTACAGTAGCACAAGGGGATGAACATGTAGTTGATCAATTGACTAATGCTTCTGTTTTTGAATCTGATGTTTTTGAAGAAGAAGTAACAGGAAATCCAGAACCGGCATTAGCAGGAGATCAGGAAACAGCAACGGAAAACAATGGGACATTAGCTGTCTCAGGATCAGCGTCAGTGCACGGACTCCCGCCAACTCTGCATGTTGAATTGCTCTCTCCGTAGCGAGCGATCGACACGTCACCAACGCTGCATGCTGAACCATCCTCTTTGCGATGAGCGACTGACGCGTCTCCATCCTCTGCAGGACGCCTCACATCAGCGCACGGATTCACGCCCTCATCGCCTGCTAAGACGTCCTCTCCGACGCATGCACCGGACACATCTCCGACGTCTGCACAACGCCTCGTCCCATCAGTCAGAGAAAGAGTCGGATCTTCTGTGCCCAGTCCACACGACAATGAGGTCACAGGATCGAATACGTCGGTCATACCGTCAGAGTCATCAGGCTTGGGATTGTCTGTGCCCACTAACTCTACGTCTCTTCCTATGTCTCGGCCTGTAACACGTCTCAACAAGGAATCCGGAAACACAAGGTATATACTGATGGTACTATTCGTTATGGATTTCTAACATCTACTAGAGAACTGCAGAATTTGCAAGAGGCGATGACACATCCTGAGTGGAGGACTGCTATGGATCAAGAATACATGGCTCTTATCAAGAATCATACTTGGCATCTAGTACCACCGGAGAAGGGAAGGAATCTTATTGACTGCAAATGGGTCTACAAAATTAAGCGTAAATCTGATGGCACGCTTGATAGATACAAGGCACGTTTGGTTGCAAAAGGTTTTAAACAAAGGTATGGCATTGATTATGAAGATACTTTTAGTCCTATTGTTAAAGTAGCCACTATTTGTCTTATACTATCTATTGCAATCTCAAAAGGATGGAGCCTTCGTCAGCTAGATGTACAGAACACATTTCTTCATGGCGTTCTAGAGGAGGAGGTTTATATGAGACAACCACCTGGTTATGAAGACAAGGTTAAACCAAATTATATGTGCAAATTAGATAAATCTCTCTATGGTTTAAAAAAAGCGCCTAGAGCGTGGTTTTCCAGGTTAAGTACACGGCTATGTCAACTCGGGTTTAAGGCTTCCAAGGCTGATACCTCTCTGTTTTTCTATAGCCAAGGAGCTATTACAGTATTTGTGCTTATATATGTTTATGACATAATTGTTGCCAGCTCAACACAGGATACAACCATGGCGTTACTTCAAGATCTAAAGCGAGATTTTGCGCTAAAGGACTTGGGAGATTTACATTACTTTCTAGGTATTGAGGTTACCAAGATAAAAGATGGAATTGTGCTTTCACAAGAGATATATGCCTCAGATCTTTTGAAAAGAGTAGGCATGACAGCTTGCAAACCAGTCAACACTCCATTGTCTACAATAGAAAAACTATCAAAACATAAAGGGACACTGTTGGGTCCAACTGATGCAACACAATACAGAAGCATTGTAGGTGCTTTGCAGTATCTCACATTGACAAGACCAGATATTGCTTTCTCGGTCAACAAAGTTTGTCAATTTTTGCATGCCCCTACTACTGAGCATTGGAATGCAGTCAAGAGAATACTTCGATATGTCAAACTGACCATGCAATTTGGTCTTCGGATTGGTAAGTCTTCTTCCATGATGATAAGTGCATTCAATTCTCTGATGCTGATTGGGCAGGTAGCCCAGATGATCGTCGCTCTACTGGAGGTTTTGCTGTCTTTCTTGGTGACAATCTTATTTCATGGACCGCGCGCAAACAAGCCACAGTTTCTCGGTCCAGTACTGAAGCAGAGTATAAAGCTGTTGCTAATGCTATTGCTGAGATAATTTGGATACAAAGTCTGTTAAAAGAACTAGGACTTTCCACTCCTTGCATGGCGCAATTGTGGTGTGACAACATTGGTGCCACTTATCTCTCAGCAAATCCAGTTTTTCATGCACGAACAAAACATATAGAAGTGGATTATCACTTTGTTCAAGAAAGAGTTGCACAAAAACAACTGGAAGTCAAATTTGTTTCGTCTAGAGATCAAGTAGCAGATGGTTTTACAAAACCCTTATCTCTTCGGCAGCTTGAGGATTTTCGATGCAATCTTAATTTGGTAAAATTATGATTGAGGGGGGATGTTAGAATATATCTTGTTCTACTCTTAGAGATAGATTTGGAGTCCTCTCTTCTAGAGATAGAAGGTCCAGTCTGGCTTCTTTCTTCATGAACTGTAACCCGACTCTCTCTCTCAATCCGTCTCAGTCTCTTATTCGGTTATGATCCCTTCCTGTAAACGCCACATTGGGGGCTCTTCCCATTATATAAAAACACGCAGCCTGCGGCCTCTACGGAGGTGAGACGCTTCAACCATCTCAAGCGTTTCACAGAGCGACCGACAAAGACGCATTTCTCTACGTGCCTGACGACAGATGGAGAGATGGGATATAGATCGATCAATCCAGACCGGCCGTTCATTCCTTCCCTCCCTACGATGAGTAGTAGATCGAACAGCCGTTCATCTCTTTCCAATCGCAGACGTTCGCTTTTCTTGTGACTTGCACGTCAGATTGTGTGATCACATAGTCACGTTTGCCCTTAATTTTAGCTAGATGAGTACATTCGCGTAAGGCAAGACCTAGACGCGTGCAAGGACGAATTAGGGCATCCTTTCACCACCAGATTTGCCTCTCTTCTACCAATCACGCTCCAATCGTACAAGGTGTAGTAACTGCGCGTCTTGCCAATGGAGAGCAAGAGGCAGCCACCAACCTTGGGTGGTGATCGTTTCGGCTGAAAAGCTCGTGGCTTATGGCTGAAAACACTGTAGCTGGCTGAAAAAAGCACTGTAGCTGACAGAGGCTTATTTAGCATAATTAAATTTAAAAAAATTTAAAAATAAAAAAATATGTTAGCCCATTACGTATAATACAAACAAATACGGGGAAAAAAGAACCGGCAAAAAAGCTCAACAAAAAGCCAAAAGTTCAGAAAAAGAAGAAACTTATGAATAGTGAAAAATAAGCCAGAAGCCGAAGCCGAGTTGATAGATGGACACGCTCCAATCGTACAAGGTGTAGTAACTGCGCGTACGTCTTGCCGATCGAGAGCAGTCACCAACCTAGATCAATCGTTATCCCTGAGTTACATTCGTCATCAACTGAATTTACGATGCCCCAGCTACTGCAATGAGACTAGCCAGCCAATGGCATGCAGTACTATCAGATCGATCAGACTCGAAGTTAGGCTTAATTAGTCCATAGGTAGAACTTGCACTAAAAGCGTATGCAAGGTACGTACGCTTAAACCTCCGATCAGATCATGGTCCGTAAAAAGTAAGGATGTCACTAGTAGCTGTCCGATAACGATCCTGATTACTGGATCATGATCAGACGGCTAGCCACCGGCGGCATGCGCACTAGCTACCACGTCCGTGTGAGGTATATACATACATTTCCAAAGAATTTCCTTCTGGTACGTACGTACTACACTTTGTAATAATCAAGACGTAAATTAGGATTAAGTAACGTAGTGAATACCATGAGTATAACTGTGTAATGCTTTATCATGAATACATGGATGTGTATTTATATGTGTTTGCATTTTTGTAGTCAGCATGATCAGTTCTATGCAACTGCTGGTGCGTACTAAAGAGCCTGTGGAGGACGGAAGCGCGACGGAGCTACGATTCTGGGAAGCAAGAACTTAATTTTGGCAGCGCGGGGGATTTCATGGGTTTCGTTTGTCTCCGTTTTGTCAAAGCGATTAGTTGAAGTAATTAACCACAGCTCACGCCAAGGATCGAATGGCCCGTCGTCGCCGGCACTGCATTATTTTCCTTGACGTTCTACCCACCACGCCGTGAGCTTCGGTGAGCTGACGCCGCCGTCGTATCAATCTCCATGGCTAGCCAGTTAAATCGACCGTCGACTGCATTATTGCAGTAATAGCAGTCTATACTAGTTAAATTAAGGGTGCACACACCACACACTGGATTAACGCTTGTATCTGCAATTAAGCAAGCAGCCTGCTGGCTAGCCTATCCACCATGCATCCCACTGCCAACTTCTTGCTCCTCCTCGTCGCAGCAACCGCCACCTTTTCCTTAGTGCCCATGAAGCGGCGCCGCCTGCATGACGCAGGAGCGGGACGCCCTGCTGGCCTTCAAGCAAGGCATCACCAGCGACCCTGCGGGCCTGCTTGCCTCGTGGCAACGGCAAGGCAATGAGCAGGACTGCTGCCGGTGGCGAGGCGTCCTCAAGCTTAACCTTCGCAACGTTCAAGTCCGCTACGACGAATACGGCAGCCGTGACGACGACGGAAGTCTGGTGGGCGAGATAAGTCATTCTCTTCTTTCTTTGGGCCAATTGGAGTACCTCGACCTCAGCATGAACTATCTAGAGGGGCCATCAGGTCGAATTCCACAATTCTGGGCCTCTTTCAAGAGATTGAGATATCTTAA
Organism: Dendrocalamus latiflorus; assembly: GCA_017311315.1. Lineage (NCBI taxonomy): Eukaryota > Viridiplantae > Streptophyta > Magnoliopsida > Poales > Poaceae > Dendrocalamus > Dendrocalamus latiflorus. Next base: position 31,524,038 of record CM029642.1, read on the forward strand.
CCTCTCAGGCATACCGTTTTCTGGTATAGTGCATCCTCAGCTTGGGAACCTCTCAATGCTGCACTATCTTGATATCTCGAATGGTTATTTTGACTATGAATCACAGCTCTATTCCATGGATCTCTCATAGTTAGCACGTCTACCTTTGTTACGGTACCTCAACATGGAATCAGTAAATCTCAGCACTATAGTTGATTGGCCTCATGTGGTGAACATGATTCCTTCGTTGAGATCCCTTGATCTTTGTGATTGCTCCCTAACAAGTGTGAACCAATCGCTCCCACTCTTTAACCTTACAAATCTGGAGGAGCTTATTCTCTTTTGGAACCACTTTGACCAACCACTTGCATCTTCTTGGTTTTGGAACCTAACGAGCATCAAGCACCTCAACCTTGCGTGTACCGATCTGTACGGTCGATTCCCTGATGCACTTGGAGGTATGGAGTCCCTCCAAGTCCTAGAGTTAACAAATAATCATGACATGGACATGAAGACTTTAAACTTGAAGAACCTATGCAATTTGAGGATCCTGCGCCTCGACATGTACTCTTACCCATTCGGAAACATAACGGAGCTAATTGAGAGGTTGCCGCGATGTTCGTCGAACAAATTGCAGGAGCTGTATTTGAAGTTTAACGGGTTGTCAGGAATCCTACCAAATTCAATGGAGCGCTTGACCGGTCTAGTCATTCTTGACCTTTCTGCTAACAACTTTACTGGACCTCTGCCATCACTTATTAGGCATTTTGCAAGTTTAAGGACCCTTGATCTCTCCGGTAACCACCTGACTGGACGTGTGCCATCCGAAGTCGGCATGCTCACTAATTTGACTAAATTGGATCTAAGCAGCAATGGCTTGGACGGTCTGATCACAGAAGAACACTTTGTTGGCCTAAAGAGCTTAGAGTACATAGACTTGTCTAATAATCCATTGGAGATTGTTTTGGCTTCAAAAGGGCTACCTCCCTTCAGACTGAAAGAAGCATATTTTGCATCTTGTCAGATGGGTCCTTTGTTTCCTGCATGGCTTAAATGGCAGGTGGATATCCTTCGGCTTGATATCTCAAGCACAGGTATAACTGATAGGCTTCCAGATTGGTTCTGTGACACTTTTTCAAAGGTCATATTCTTGAATCTCTCCCATAATCAAATTAGTGGTGGCTTGCCAACAGATATGGAAATCATGTCATTGGAAAGACTCTATCTCAGTTCAAACCAACTAATTGGTCAAATACCTGCGTTGCCGAGAAACCTCACCTATTTGGATATCTCCAACAACTCTCTATCAGGGCCGCTACCATCAAATTTTGGAGCTCCAAATCTAGTGTCTGTGGAACTATACTCCAACCACATCAGCGGTCATATTCCTGGATCTATATGCGAAATGCAAAACTTGAATATCTTAAAATTAGCCAACAATCTTTTGGAGGGAGAACTCCCTCGATGTTTCAGGATGTAAAACACGCCAATTCTAGCTTTAAGTAACAACAGGTTCTCTGGCAGGTTCCCATCTTTTAATTCTTATGTTGTATGTACACTATCTGTTTGTACTTGTCATGAAGGCAAGGAATGAATGTTGTCAATTCCAGCCATGCATGTGTTTGTGTTAATCCATAGTGAGATTCCAGGATTCGAAGGTAACAAGAAGAATCCAATCTTAGGGAGAGAATAACACATATATCTTGCCGAACCTGTAGTAACAAAACGAATTACACATGAAACCCGTTAAGCTCTATGGAAGGGACACCTGTCTCTACTCTCTACCTGACAAGCATATCAATTTTACTATGAACCTGTAAGTAAGAGGATCTCAAATTCTAATTACTAGTGATGTATTCTAGAGACAATCATTAAGATGATTGTATCACTTTTATGTTTATGATCGTTTAAATAAATTATTATTTGTCCCTTGAATAAATATATCTTATATTGATCAACAAGTATGTGAGTTATTCGTGAAACTATTTAATCATGTTTTTAATGTTATTCTAAATTATCCCTGATCTTATATCATTATGTAGAACCATTATGATTTACAGATCAGTACATATATTGATTGATGATCATATGTCACACATCATGAATATGAGATATCAAATCAATAATATAAACACATGTTAGAGAACATGATGTTGGATTAATCCATCATGAGACACTGCGGGAATTGTTATATTCTTAAGTATCATCAGTTGGTCTCACACATACTGTTTGTAGGATCCTTAGATCTGAGATCGCCATTGTTTCTTACATGTGTAATAGTTTACTTAGGGGTTACCAAACACTACTCCTTGACTGGGTGGTAATAAAGGCAACTTTCAGGTTTGTTATGAAACATGCGAAGGAATATAAGCGGTCAAGATGGAATTTGCCCCTCCTATATAACAGGAGAGATATCTCTGGGCCCCTCGATATGGTTGGATTAAGAAAGTGCATGGCCATGCTGAATGTGGTTAAAGAGTCAATCACAACTGAGTAATCCACTACAGGTTCGTGCGAAGGATCGAGCTATCATAGGATGGCACGCTTCTCGCCTTGAGTTCGATCTGGTATCATGAGGCAAAGGGATCGGTACATAAGCACTATATAGATTCGTTTGATATGATTTTTATATATGTTTGGGGGTTGTTATGTCCTGTTAGAGACCGCTACCGACTTATGGGCCGGAAAGGAGTTTTTCGGCCTATGGCCAAATACACATGAAGCTACAGGGTCACACACTTAATGGGCTAAAACGATAAGGGGCTGGATGATAGTTTTCAAGTGGAATTCGATCTCTAATCGTATCGGATATGGATCCGATTGAAGGTTATATAAGGAGAGGTACATGAGCTAAGGGTGGTATCCCAAAACACACCTGTCGAAACCCTACCTCTCATATCCCTTGCCGTAAGTGCTGGTGCTAGCACACCGACGTACGGTATTCCATCTCTGAACGTGTGGACTTTGGTAGAGGCGCTATTGCGACTGTGGCACTGATTGGGACGATCACGAGGAGGAGACGATTAGCCGAAGGACGATCGACTACTACTACACTGATGTGCTACTCGTTGAATCGGCTGCTTCAACTCTACTTTCACTGTACTGCGTGTCTAGTGGTAACCATCTATGATCTTTTACTCGTATGGGTTTCTGGTTTACGCGGTAGAAAATTTTAATTTACGTTAGTGTAACCTATCCATATCACAATACTAATAGCATAGGCACTCACACGAAATGAGCTTCATTATATTTCTACCTCGAACCTGAGCAGTTTGAAAACAAGGAAGCATCGCCATCTTCGTGTGCTTCTAGCCAAGTACACGGGCCTTGGAATTGCAACATCGTATGGATGATTGCACTAGGACATAAATCTCTGTAAATGTTAATTTCAGCCAGTACTTACTAATCTTGAAGGAGCATCTTTCTCTCTGCAAAAATGCAACCGTGGTACTCTTTAGTTGGACCTTCTTAATTGGTTACTGCCGTGCCGCAGTCTGCTGCATGTTGTTGTGGACTGGACTGACGACTTCTGAGAAGCTACATACCACGCATCCAAAAGCCAGGATGCGTATGTTCAGAATTAGCTCGAGTGCTGAACAGCAGCGGCCGTGGGCAACGGCTATTGTAAAATTTGCGGGATGAGCATATTTTCAGTTTTAATTTCAGTCAGAGTAAATATATATTTAACATATTTCTAGTATAATATGAATGATATAAATTGTATATAATCATGTAATTCCATATTGCCATTCTTATACATGTAAATATTCAATGAATATAAACACAAATATGCTGAAAATAACATGTAAAGCAGTCCTTTGAGCAGAAAAGCAATTAAATCTAGCATAAGACAAAATAATTGATTTAATATTGCTCTCAGAACAGAGTTGCGCAATATTAAAAATTTTGGCATTCTCATGCTAATACCGAAACTCTTCATTAATAATCTGATAGCTAGATACTAGGATTTGAGCTCTAAATATGATTTTACTGTCAGGACTTAGACAACCAGAGAACAACAAAATATGATTTTCGGTGTAAATATTCACGTACAATAAGATTCAAGTAGTAATCATACTAAATAACTGAATTGTAACATGCAGCGTAAATCAGAGCTATAACATGCAGTATCAGGAACCAATCAAAAGAAGGATCCTTTTCTGGAACAACTACTACACAACAAAATCAATTGCACATGAACAAGTCTTACTAGCCGAAAGACAACTAAAGGCCTGACAGTGGAAGTCAACCCACTAGAACTCAAAAATCCTAATCCTGTTATCAGATCTATTTCAGTAATCAACTAGTTCATCACAGAGCACAAGAACTGAGCCCACAAACATGCACAATAGCCCACAGGTACTTGAACAGAAATTAAAGAGTAAGAACAGCTGTTGAACTTTGCAAAGAACCAGTAATACTCACGGTGCAGACGGCACTCAAAACCGTCCAGAAGCAAACCAAGTCGAAGAAGACCACAAAGTACAGGGCAAGGCACACTCGAAGGTGCTGTCCCAGAAAACCTAGCACCCCTCTTTGCCGATGCAGAAGAATGATGTGGTTGACGGAGATACAATGCTCTCTCCGACCTCGGATTCCCGACGCCGGCGTCGAAGGTCAGGGTGACACCGCACAAGATCACAAGAGTACACCGGCCGAGTGCACTCAAACACAACAGGGAGCCGTCGTCGCCTCTGTCCTCCCTCGGGTAGACCTTCAACCTTCAGTTTTTACCCTCACACCCAAAACTAGGGTTCACATAGGAAACCGAAGGCAAAGGCCTCAATCGGAGATGACACCGAAGCCCCAAACCTCCGTACAACCCGAAGAGCCAAGAGGAAGACCTAAGAGAGCAAGTCAGATCGGGAGAGAGAAAAGCTAGCCCCACCGTGGAGCCACTTGGCCTTAAGAAGAGAAGACGGGGTTGGCCGCAGGGTGGCACAAGCGGCCGGCTCCGAGGAACCCGGGCCTGCCCGCGCCTCCGCCACCCCTCCACTCGCCGTTTTTTCCATGCGCCGTCGAAATCGCCAGATCTGGGTGGCACCAACAGGTGGGCCCCGCCAGCATTTCCCTTTTTTATTTCTTTTTCAATTGAAAAATTACCGAAATGCCCTCGCAGATACAACAACGGCCACTGCTCGTGGCAGGTCGGCGCACCCTCAGCAGGGCCGGCCCTGGAGGGGGGCGAGAGGGGCGGCCGCCCCGGGCCCCCAAAATCCAGGGGCCCCCCATATACTATGTAAAGTATATACATGCTTTGAAGATTTATCTTGGACCTTTTAGCCACCGTAGTTAGTCCACATACGAATTATTATTTTTGTTATGGTTGATATGGCAATCAATTGATTGAAAAGTAGATTTCAAGAACTCCAAACATTTGGAAGTATATTTGAATTTTTAATGAGTTCAACAACATTAAAGTCATTGGATCGAACTGAATTAAAAGAATGTTGTATAAAATTTGCAGAAACTTTCTCTCTAGATGGTTCGTCTGATGTTGAGTTAAATGATCTAATTATGAGTTAAGTGTTATGCATTTGACTTTATCAGATAAACCAATGTCTGCTATGGAGATCTTTGAGATTGTCAGAGAAGCGGATTGTTATCCTAATATTTCTATTGCTTATCGGATTTTATTTACTATGCCTGTGACTGTGGCATCAGCTGAAAGAAGCTTTTCAAAGTTGAAATTGTTGAAGAATTATTTGAGGTCAACAATGTCTCAAGAGAGGTTAAACGGTTTGGCAACTTTATGTATTGAGAAGAAATTATTGGATGAAATTGATATCAATACCATCATCAATGACTTCGCATCTAGAAATGTTAAAAGAAAATTTTAAGGTAATATCTATAAACTCTTTGATATGAATTTTTTTAATACATAACGCATTTTAAGTGTTTATTGGTAAAATTACACACACACGCACGCGCACACACACACACACACACACACACACACACACACACACACACACACACACATATATATATATATATATATATATATATATATATATATATATATATATATATATATATATATGTGTGTGTGTGTGTGTGTGTGTGTGTGCGCGCGCGCGCGCGCGCGTATGTATGTAGATTTATATTTAGATATTTATGTTAAGGCCTCTATTTCTAGTTTCGCCTCGGGCCCTTAAAATCCTAGGACCGGCCCTGACCCTCAGCTACGATTCTGGGAAGCAAGAACTTAATTTTGGCAGCGCGGGGGATGCATGGGTTTAGTCTACGTTGTGAGGCAATTTCCGACCTCAAAGAGCACCCGAAGCAACCCTTTTACATGGAAATCATTATCTTGGCACAGGGAGCATCTGGACTAGTTTTTGGGTAGGCCCTCTCTACGTAGAAAATCCTTCCCGGAAACCCCAGAAAGTTTTCCAACGAATTGATCCAACATTTGATAGATGGAAAATCACTTCAAAAAGGAGTTTGCCTTAAGAGCCAAGAAGAAATACTTTCCTGACATAGAAAAGTGGTCCAATAGTCTTTCTTAACTAACCTTTTTTCTCTTCTTTTTCCTGTAAATATTCTGTTAGAATCGGATACCGCTTGTTACGAAATCGACAAGACAAAGTACAAAATAATGAAAAACAGTCAAAAACACGAGATAGAGATTTAATATGAAAAACCCTTTTGAGTGAAAAATCATGGACACATAATCAGCGAAATCATTATATAAAGAGAAGTTATAAGCACGCAAAACATCGGCTTGTTTTGATCGTGCAACTACAGAGGTACATATATAGTCTAGCGATTAAAGTCCCTAACGAGAACAGGAACAGAGTCATGTTCAGCAATGTAACAAGAATCTACTCGAAAACTGGAACAGTAATCTTCTCGGAGATAGTAACTGCACTTGCTAAGATAACCTCATAAAATAATAGTGAAAAGTTATAATCGGAAGATGCCTCGAGGAGCCACGTCTGATTTCAATCGGCGTACGCACCCTAGAGCATCATATTTGATACAGGTGGATGTAGAGTATATATGGACACGAAGATAATTCTAATTATAACCTTTGATCAATTCACGTTACTTCTAATAGAACTTTTTTGTGACACCTCGGCCCATGTTGGCCCATGTGTATGTGCACATGAATTTCTGGGTTAGTCCCACCTTGCTAACTTACCTTGAGAAGTAATTACATATAAACCTAGGAGTTCCAATAGTAGCACCCCCGGTTAACCGTTTTAAGCGAAGCGATGACGAAAGTGCAAACGGGTTGCTACGTGTGCGTGGCCTATTCAGAATGTGGTTAGATCTGAGCCAATTTGGACCCTAGGGCGTTACATTTTTAAACGGTACAATAATCTCCGCTTAAACTAAATTTCTCCTAGCGGAAAAACTTTGATGCAGTGGGGCCTAAACGCGTGCGCCGTCGGCAGGTTTCGAGATCTACTCCTATGCGCGTAGGGAAATTCGAAGCTAATCGTCAATTTGTTTCCTTAAAGCTTACGGCTGCGTGGTGGAGAAGTCATCGGCCTTCGCGCGAGGACTTCGATGCTGGTCGCGGCCCGTATGGGCCGAGACCCATCGGAGCGAGGTGGGCTGCACACTCCCAAAGCAAATGTGGGCTCCACGCACGAGCTGAGGCCCAACAAGAGATGTAGGCTTTAGGTAAGAAGGTTGATCCTTGCGTGAAGTGGAGCCGGGCTGTGACGCGAAGGTGGGCCTCGCCTCGAGGCGCGCTCGTGAGAAAAGATAACTAGTCTAGTCCTCTCTGCCATTTTTTTTTCTGCAGTTCTAGTCTTCTAAAAAATTATTTTATAAATATAGTTTTTAGCATGGAATTACGTAAAATCGACATATGGCAAATTCCACGATAGAGCGAGCTGGCGTGGAATTTGCCACATATGATTTCATGTAATTCTACACTCGAGAGAGGAGTAGATTTAAAAAAAAAGATTTCTCTGCAAAAAATAGCACGGAGCCAAAGCAACAAAGATTTCTGCTCGTGAGGTAGTCTTAACTTGCCCAGCAGAAGTTTTGGCAAAGTAACGCGGATAAATGCCCAAACTGCCACAACAGTTACTAATAACTCGAAGCTATGTTTGCGGAACTAAATGCGGAACAAAAGGACTAAAGGAGTGCGGTTTAACTAGTAAACGATTCTCATGGTGTCATCAGATCATTAGTTAACTTATTCCGGAAGTTTGGATAAAACTAGCGGTGCGGTTTTTTTATAGAGCGTCCTTAAAATTACTTTGTTTCTCTGAAAAACAAAAGTACGGAAGTTTTAACAGCAAAACTACTACAAAGCAGAAGGACCGCAACTCTTGAGTGGAACTATCGAAATACGGAAGCTCTGAAAATCCGGACGATACATTTTTTCCAAAGAGCGCTAAGATTTGGCCTCCGAGACAAACAGAAGTATCATGCTAAAATTTGGAACTACCACGAATGCAACGGTGATAATACCACATCGAATTTCAACGGTTAGTTCTGACGCTCTGATATAGTCGTTACTGTTGCTACAATACAGGTGCAGTAGTTCCGTAATTTATACAGTGGTACTTTCGCTCGCCCTGATTTTTCAGGATTATTTTATGCAATGACTAGATTTGATTGGTGGGAGTATAAAACTCCCCCACCAGCTCAAGGACAAGGCTAGACGCTTCATTTGTAACATCCTTGAGCATAAAGCATTCACTCCATACATCTCTGACTCCACACATCATTTGCCTTCATTTCATCCATTTGAAGAGTTGATACTTAATTCGTGGAGTTGGCCTAAGTCGCTTGGGCTTTCCTCAACGTGGATTAGGAGACCACGGTAAAATATCATGTGTCAATTATTTATTTCCTGGTCTCCTCTTTAATACTTGTATTTCTAGCATATTGTGACCATTGTGATTGTCTTTTTTATTTGTGCTAGAAATATGCTTGTTGAGACTTGTGCTAATGGTGCTTTAGCTATATTAGAATTGTATAGATTTGCATTGCTTTGAAAGCTTGCCTTGCTATAAACTGTGATGATTAGTTTTAAAAGACAAGAATTTTTAGAACCTCCTATTCACCCCTTTTAGTTGATTATCCTTAATCATATAAGTGGTATCAAAATTTAGTCTCTCATTCATTAGACTTAACTGTCTAAGGAGAAAATGATGGCTAGTGGGGGATTACTATAGGAAAGGCACCCTTTTGATGGCTCTAATTATTCTTATCGAAAAATTAGAATGTTTATTTATCTTAAGGCCATAAGTCCGAGCAAATGAAAAATTGTAAATGAGGATTAGGCCATACTTCTTGATCCACTACTCTCTTGTTTCCCTTGATACTCCAGTGGAATCAGAGGAGAGAAAAAAAAAAGGGGAAATATTCCTATTTTTTCCTTTGGGGTTTCCTATAATCCAAACGTGCAAACAGTGTAAATTCCTATAGGATTAAGAATTAAGAACACTATGTTTTTTCTTCAATTATTATCCATCCAAACTATATTAGCTCTACCTTCTGTTTCAGATATATGCTAACTTGCTAAGCAATGCAGCCAGAACATTTAAGAAACCGCGCGTGGTGCCGAGGATTATCTTGCCGACTATCGCGATGCTTACTCTTCTGCTTCCAACATCAATGCATGTCCTATTCACTGATCAGTGACCTTACACTAACGCGAATTCAGTATTCAAAAGCTTGGACCTTTCCATCATTCCATGACAAAACTTTTATGTCGTACTTGCCCAATTGCCATCAACTAGTGCCAGTTAGTCGGCCCCTTTGGCAAGATGTGGAAAGCGTAGACTGGAATATCTTTCATGAAGCCGGCGTGCTGTTGACTCGCTACAAAAAGCTAATATATATTATTAAATCATTGGAAAACTAATGCAGTCTGTCTGCTGGCTGTGAAAAGCTTATACATATTATCAAATCATTGAAAAAATTGATGTATACTCATTGATATCGTAATAAAGGATTCCAAGAACCAGACAAAAAAAAACAAAAAATAAACCACAAAGGTTAAAATGGCTACATAGCATTCATAGTATTTTGATCAAGTTGCACATGGCACCTAGACTGTGCTATTTCATGTGGATACAATACATTACACATCTACTTTTGAGTACACATGTGAGCTGGAGTGAAAGCGACTGTACCTGACTAAGCTGGAATGGAAGCAATTGCGGTCTCGACTGGTTTCTCCAATGTTGAGGCTGATCGGCTGGTTGGGGCGCCGCACGCTTATACGCAGGGTGCTCCTTAGGTGTAGTCCTCAGGCGACTAGCTGAGTTAAAGCAGGGTTGGTGGGGATGATGGGGGTTCGATGGGTGCTGGATCATAGACCACTACTGTTACTGTAGTCCACTCGAACTTAGCAACTATGATATCCCTCTCACACTCCACTGCAGCCAAGTCCTTCTCATACTTGGCATGCTGAGCGTGGAGAGTACGTATCAACTAGGGAAATTTCTATCGCCGAAATTTTGCCGATAACTAACGGTTACCAGCCTTATCGGCAGAAACTGGTAAAATTTTATACCAAAAAAAAATTCAAATACAACAAAATTTGAAAACAAATGAAAAAAATGAAAAATTTCAAATCAAAATTTTCGCTAACTGACGGTTACCGATCGTATCACTGTCCTCCGATAAATTTTTTGAACTGATATATTTTCCCTAGTCTCAGCCTGGCGTAGCCAGCGGGGCAACGACTTCCACCGTGGAGTAGCACCGTTTGTGCATATGTATAAATGGATTGCGGTGATTATCAGATCACCGTGGAGTAGCACCGTTTGTGCACACAAGTGATTATCAGATCGATTGCTATATGCTCTCTAGCGGCTAGTTCGACCACGCATGGCCATCCCCACCATGCAGCACCCTCGCTCTGCCGATCTCTGGCGCTGCCTCGCGGTGCTTGTCCTGATCATCACCACCAGCTCGCTGCTTCGACAGCCCCGGCACGCCGGCGCATGCGTGCCGCGAGAGCAGGACGCCCTGCTGGCCTTCAAACGCGGCGTCACCAACGACAACGCGAACCTCCTGGCCTCGTGGCAAGAGGGCCAGCTGCAGGACGACTGCTGCCGGTGGAGGGGCGTCAGGTGCAGCAACCGGACCGGCCACGTCGTGGAGCTCAACCTTCGCTACGATCGCGGCAACTCGTACTATGGGAGAGGCCTGGTCGGGCAGATAAGCCCCTCGCTGTCGTCCCTGACGCGTCTGCGGCGCCTGGATCTCAGCGGGAACTCCCTGGAGGGTCGTGTCCCGGAGTTCTTGGGCTCCCTCAAGAACCTGAGGTACCTTGACCTATCCTACGTACCATTCTCTGGTAGTGTGCCTCCTCAGCTTGGTAACCTTTCCAAGTTGGAATATCTCGACCTGTCTTTGGGAAACCTATACTCAACAGATATCGCATGGCTGACACATCTACCTTCGCTGCAGTACCTAAACCTTGGTTCCGTGAACCTGAGCACCATAGTCGATTGGCATCGTGTGGTGAACTTGATTCCTTCTCTGAGGGTCCTTAGCCTCCCCGATTGCTCGCTTTCGAGCGCAAACCAGTCGCTTCCACGCCTAAACCTCACAAAACTTGAGAAGCTTGATCTCTCCTACAATTACTTTGACCACCCGGTAGCATCGTGTTGGTTTTGGAATTTTACAGGGCTTCAGTACCTGAACATAGGAGGAACCCATCTACACGGCCAGTTTCATGACAGACTAGGGCACATGACGGCCCTCCAAGCCCTTGACCTTTCATTTAGTGATAACTTGGACATAATGACAGCGAAGTTGAAGAATCTATGCAATCTAGAGACACTGAACCTCGAACAGTTCCGCTCATATGTAAACATGCCAAAGTTATTCGAGTTGCTTCCACACTGTCCATCCAGCAAATTGCAACAACTGTATCTGCAAAGCAACAACCTTACCGGATATATACCACGATCGATCGGGCGATTTACCGGCTTGAACACTCTTGTCCTCTATGACAACCACCTCACAGGACCTGTGCCATCTGAGATCAGCATGCTTACAAATTTGACTCACCTGGACCTAAGCCAAAATAGCCTTGAAGGTGTGATCACAGAAGAACACTTTGCTAATCTAAACAACTTAGAGTACATAGACTTGTCTCATAATTCCTTGAAGATTGCCGTGGATCCTGAATGGCGACCACCATTTAGATTAGAGACAGCATGTTTTGCATCTTGCCAGATGGGTCCGCTGTTTCCTGCTTGGCTGCAATGGCAGGTGGATATCCATAATGTTGATATCTCGAGCGCGGGTATAACTGATAGGCTTCCAGACTGGTTCTCTACTACATTTGCAAAGGCTTCTAGGTTGGACATCTCCAACAACCGGATCAGTGGTGTATTGCCAAATGACATGGAATTTATGTCGTTGGAAGCCTTGTATCTTGATTCAAACAAACTTACTGGTCAAATACCTCCATTGTCGAGAAACCTCACTTCGTTGTATATCTCCAACAACTCTCTCTCAGGACCCCTGCCATCAAATTTTGGAGCTCCAAATCTAGAATTCTTGATTCTGATCTCCAATTCCATCACTGGTCGTATTCCTGGATCAATTTGCGATTTGCAAAGCTTGGTTATCTTAGATTTAGCCAACAATCTTTTCCATGGAGAATTCCCTCCATGTTTTGGGATGATAAAATTGACATTTCTACAGCTGCATAACAACAGCTTCTCTGGCAGGTTCCCTTCCTTCGTACAAAGCTGCAGTTCAACTTTGATCGTAATCGATATTTCACATAATAAGTTCTCTGGAAATTTGCCGAAATGGATTGGTGACATGGTGGAATTACATTTACTACGACTAAACCACAACATGTTTTCTGGGAATATCCCGATCAGCATTACAAGTCTTAGATACCTTACATATTTAAATTTGGCAAGCAATAGTATATCAGGTTCCATACCTTCTCATCTTTCAAATTTGACAGCTATGACGCGAAAGAATCCATTGAATAGAGCCGGGATTCACTCATCTTTTGCTGCCATAGTTGGAGACATTTTGGTAGACACGAAGGGGCAAGAACTTAATTATCATGCCGATAACGTTTTGGACATGGTGGGCCTTGACTTATCATTCAATGGCTTAACCGGTGAAATTTCAGAAGAAATAGCTTCTCTTGATGCAGTGTTAAACTTGAATCTGTCATGGAATCACTTGAGTGGAGAAGTTCCAAACAAGATTGGGGCCATGCATGCATTGGAGTCACTCGACCTCTCAAAGAACATGCTTTCCGGCGAGATCCCTTCAAGCCTGTCAAATTTGACATATTTAAGCTACATGGATTTGTCCTATAACAATCTTACTGGAAGAATACCGCCAGGAGGTCAACTTGACACCCTCTATGACGAGAATCCATCTATGTACAACAGCAACATTGGTCTGTGCGGGCCTCCTCTTCATAAGAATTGCTCACGAAATGTTGTTCCAAGGCAAGATGACCATAAAAGAAATGAACATGGTTTTGAGCCAATGTCCTTTTATTTTGGACTTGGCATGGGATTCATGCTGGGCATTTGGGTTGTGTTCTGTGCCCTATTATTCAAGAAAGCATGGAGGATTGCTTATTTCCGCCTCTTCGATAAGCTATATGATCGAATTTATGTGTTTGTTATCCTTAATTGGAGAAGCTTGGCCAGGCAAGGAACTACAAATTAAGTATTGCAAAGGAACCAATGTTGACATTTGAACTAGAGCTATGAAGAAATAAGCTGAAGAAGCAAGTACCAGTATCTTAATTAATCTGTTTTTTACTTCCCGTTGATGTTAATGTAGAGAATATCGATGATAATGCTTGTATAATTTCCATTTGTACTCTTGATGTATAGATGTATTGCCATCATCACAGATTACAGCAACCTGACGAGGATGAGGTGGCCGCGAACACTATTTCACTCAGCAATTGCAGACGCATTAAATTGCTTCAAAGGCATTAAATTACTTCTGATTGGCAACAAGTTACTATTTCATCCTAAGAACAAGAAGTTTGCTTTTATCGTGAACATGGGAAACATAAGAATGTGAAAATGCAGACTTTGGATGAGCTATAGGAGAAAACGGGGAAAAATAGAAATAGGCTTTGGATGAGCTATAGGAGAAACATAAACATACAAGATTATAATAGAAAGCGTAAATGAGATTACTCTTTGAGAGTACGCATTGCGGCAGTACACTTTCAGAGATGGAAGACGCAAACTCAAAAACACTTCCTCTCATCCCCACCCTCATCGAGCGCTTCGTCGAGGGCGCAATGGCCGATGGCGGCGAGGGGCGAGCAGAACCAGTGATGTGCGACGGCGGGGAACTGCGACGTCGTGTGGCGGAGGTGGGCCATGCAGCCCCGTGGGCGGTTGCCTAGACGACGCGTGGCCGCAGTGCCGAGGCGTCGACCCTGTCGGCAGGGCGGCGGTGAGATCGCTGAGACGACTGCGAGCTACTTCGGGTGGCAACGCGTGAATCCAGCGACAACGTCAGCGGGGCAACGACGGAAGGAAGGGAATTTTCCATGACACGAGGAGAGAAAAAAAGAGAGGGGAAATATTCCTATTTGTTTCCTTTGGGGTTTCCTATAATCCAAACGTGCAAATAGTGAAACATACAGGCTACCACCGCTCTCTACTGCAGCAAGCGCACCTGGCTGTAGCTTAATTATAAGCAGGAGCTGGCGGAGGCCAGTGATCTCGTCCAATGTCTCATATAGGTGGATCCTATGGCTCGCATAAGTTGAACCTAGTGAGTAAGTTTAGTGGAACTAGAAAAGGAAGCGCGCTTCGCGGTGCCCTACAACGTTGTTGAAGTGAGATCATAAAACAATAGTACAAAGTGCATGTAGAGGAACTAAGAGACCATGTGGTCGTGACCCTATGTTTGTGATGAGTAACTGATTCGTGTCTCTGGGAAATTTAAGTTTGTTTTGGACGTTTTCTGCATAGTTGAAGCATTCTGACCGTGGTCGGAAATGAGTCAAGTCGTTTACGAGCACGCTGTGCATTATCGGGAGGCTGTACGAGCACGTTGTAGCTTTTACGACCACTCTGGCCATGGTCATAGACTATCGGGAGGCTGTACGACCACGTTGTAGCTTTTACGACCACTCTGGCCGTGGTCGTAGACTATCGGGAGGCTATACGACCACGTTGTAGCTTTTACAACCACTCTGGCCGTGGTCGAAGGCCATCGGAAGCAGCTACGACCACTTTGGCTGTGGTCGAAGCTTGGTACGACCACGTTGGCCGTAGTCTGAGGTCGTAAGTCGAAGCTAAAATTGCTGCGGTCAGAAGTCGGCGCTTGGATGATCGATCACGTTGAGTTGTCGGCGCCTTACAACCACGTTAGCACGAGAGGTACTCGCAGGTTGAGGCTTCGACCGCTGTGGTCGATGGTCGGCAGACTTCGATTTCGACCGCGTGGGAAGTCGGAAAACTTTGACCACGTTGTGAGGCGGTCGTATGCGGTTGGGTTGGTTTCAGACTTGGTCAGATGTACCCGTAAACGGTCGGAAGCGCTTGGATCACGGTCAGAGGTTGTTGGCTGAGGTCGTAGGCGGTTGGTTGTGCCCGGGAGCTCTGAACGTTGTGTAAACCCATGAGAATCGGTCGTATGGCCTCCGGGATTGACCGATTGAGCTAGGATTTGGTCGTATGGCTTGGTACTGCGGTCATGGACTTTGTGCATTTGATTGATCATCATTTCGACCAGTCTTAGTGCTATTTTGACCACGGTATAAGTGGTCAGAGGGCGTTTCGACCACGGCATGAAGGAGCGAGAGTGGTCAGTAGACTTCCTGTGTGATCATAGGGAGCTACAACTGTGAGATTTAAACATGATCGAGTTGTTCGACCGCATGGTCGTAGATGATGACGCGGTCAAGAGATTGATCCCCGGATCACGAACGTCCACGTGGTCGTAAGGGCTTTTGGATGGTCGTAAGTGCTTTTGGGCGGTCGTAAACGACCTTGGGCACAGCCAAGTACATGCAGGCATGATCGTAAGGGGCTACGACGACGTTGTGAAGGAGTGCACGTGGTCGGAGAATGCTTTGACCACGTTGTAACGGGGTGAACATGGTCGGAAGGCACTTCGACCACATTGCAGGTGCTCGGAGGTTTCTACGACCATGGTGTGAGTGGTCAGAGGATGCTTCGACCACGGTATAAGTGGTCGGAGGGCGTTTCGACCACGGCGTGAAGGAGCGAGTGTGGTCAGTAGACTTCTTGTGTGATCGTAGGTAGCTACGACTGTGAGATTTAAACGTGATCGAGTTGTTCTGGTCGTAAATGATGACGCGGTCATGAGATTGATCCCTGGATCATGAACGTCCACGTGGTCGTGACTTCGACCGCGCGGTTGTAGCTTCGACCACGTGGTCGTAAATGACTATCTTACGCCCAGGTCTCTTTTACGACCACTGGTTCTGCGACTATGGCTACTACAGTAGTTCTTCGACCACTACTTAGGCCTTACGACTTCTACCGTGGTGAATATTTCGACCACGGCCGCTGCTACCTCGACCACGTGCGGTCGAAGTCACGACTTACGACCACAGCAAGGCAAAGTAGGGTGAGCGAGAGGTTTACGACCACATTGAAGGAGCGCAGAACATGGTCGTAAAGGGTTATCGACCATGACCAAGGAACAATGTTTTTACGACGACGGCAAGCTACAGTAGAAGTGGTCGAAACATGTTCAACCACAGCAAAACCAGAAGACGGTGAGGTCGGCAGGTGATACGACCACATCAGAGAAAGATCAAAGGTGATCCGAAGGCATACGACCGCAACAAAGAAGTTTGAACATGGTCGTAAGGAGGCTACGACCACGTTGTAAAGTCGCTGAGCGTGATCAAAGAAGGCTATGACCACGGTGTAAGTGGTCGTAAGAAGAATTACGACCATGGAAAACGTGGTCGTATGGACTTACGACCATGGCAAACCGCCAATAGACATGGTCGAAAGGTGTTCAACCACAGCAAAACTGAAAGAGGTGTGCTCGAGAGAACCTATGACCACAACAAGGAAAAGTAGGAGGCGATCGAGAGGTTTACAACCACGTTGAAGTAGCGCAGAACGTGGTCGTAAGGGGTTATCGACCACGGCCAAGGACAGTGTTTTTATGACCACGACAAACCTACAGTAGACGTGGTCGAAAGGTGTTCGATCATGGCAAAACCAGAAGACGGTGAGGTCGGCAAGTGATACGACCACATCAGAGAAAGATCGAAGGTGATCCGAAGGCGTACGACCGCAATGAAGAAGTTTGAATGTGGTCGTAAGGAGGCTACGACCATGATGTAAAGTCGCTAAGCGTGGTCGTAGAAGGCTATGACCACGGTGTAAGCGGTCGTAAAGGGTTATTGACCACGGTCAAGGAATAGTGTTTTCACAACCACGACAAAGCTACAGTAGACGTCGTCGAAAGGTGTTCGACCATGGTAAAATCAGAAGACGGTGAGATCGGCAGGTGATACGACCACGTTGTAAAGTTGCTGAGAGTGGTCGACGAAGGCTACGACAACGTGGTCGAAGACTCTCCCGACAACGTTCAGTGTCTTCTCAACATGGTCGAAGCCCCCCTTTCGACCACGTTCAACTTCACAATGTGGTCGAAACCTCTTCCGACCACGTTCTATTCTTCTCAACTTGATCGTAACTCCTTCCGACCACGTCAGACTTTCTTTGCCGTGGTCGAACGCCTTCCGACCACGTCTAAACTTTCTTTGCCGTGGTCGCAAATCCTTCCGACCACGTCTTTTTCAGGTTTTCTATGGTCGAACGCCTTCCGACCATATCTGCTCATGTTTTGCCATGGTCGAAGCCCCTTTCGACCACGTTCAACTTCACAATGTGGTCGAAATCTCTTCCGACCACGTTCTATTCTTTTGATGTGGTCGTATCACTTGCCGACCTCACCATCTTCTGGTTTTGCCATGGTCGAACACCTTTCGACCACGTCTACTGTAGGTTTTCCGTGCTCGTAAAAACACTGTCCTTGGTCGTGGTCGATAACCCCTTACGACCACGTTTTGCGATACTTCAATGTGGTCGTAAACCTCTCGATCGCCTCCTACTTTTCCTTGCTGTGGTCGTAGGTCCTCTCGAGCACGCCTCTTTTAGTTTTGCTGTGGTCGAACGCCTCTTTCGGTCGTATGGCCTCCGGGATTGACCGATTGAGCTGGGATTTGGTCGTATGGCTTGGTATTGTGGTCGTGGACTTTGTGCATTTGATTGATCATCATTTCGACCAGTCTTAGTGCTATTTCGATTTTGTGATCTACTTTGTGAGCTCTATTTTGTGATCTTATTCTGGTGCAGATGGTTGGATACTATATTTCGTACGACATGTTGGAAAGTCTTACGACCTCCCAGGACCTTGTACAACCGGTTAGAGTCATTTACGACCGATTCCGACCACTTACAATGCAGTACGACCACTCAAACTCGCCACCGATCGCTTTGAGGCATAGTCGTAAATTCACTGTAGCAGTTTACGACCGCTCCACTGTATCACTGTATCACTTCGCTGCCTTCCTTCAGCTGCTCGAAAATACCGTGATCGAAACCTTCTACGATCACACAGTGATGTTGGCGATCACTGTTCACCGTGGTCGAATACCCTTTCGACCACGTTCACTTCCTTCAATGTGGTCGGAGTCACTTCCGACCACGTACGGGTCTTCTCGGCGTAGTCGTAACTCCTTACGACCACCTTCACCTGCGTAGCTGTAACTCCTTACGACCACCTTCACCGTGGTCGTAGCCTTTAGCATGGTCGAACTCCTTCAACATAGTCGATGACCCTTTACGACTACGTTCGGCGCTTCTTCAACGTGGTCGTAGATCTACTTTATCTTTGCCGTGGTCGTAGGACCTTACAACCACCTTCGACTTGCTATGCCGTGGTCGTAACTCCTCCCGACCACGTTTGCCGTGGTCGTGAGTTCTTCCGATCACGTCTTGCGATATCACACCACAAAAACAACGCACATGGATTGCTTTTCTCTTCTCTATTACTCGCAATTGCTTCGTGGTTTTTCCGCACTTCTCAGTACTTTTCTCGGTTCTTCACGGTACAACTTGGTTACAAGACTCGACCCCCTTTTATACCCAATTCCACAACTCCTACTCGGTTTACAGACCAACTCCAACTCCGATTCAACTTCGACTACGACTTCTATTGTCTTTCCGACTTTGATTACAACTCTAGGAAAAAACTCAAATGTTGATCTTCGACTTCTGATTTCTTCTCCATCTTGGTTTCGATTCACTTCTAACCTTTGTAAATAACTTTTAAAACAAGATTATTTCCAACACGGCGGGGGAGAGGCGCCGACTAACACTGTTCCGATGCGACGGAGGGGATCCATCTGGACCTGAGCGGATAACGAATCGATCGCCTCCACCCCGGTCTGACTGCCTGTCACCATGCGTTCAGACCGCCATGACCAATCCAGTCAGACCACTCCCCTGATGCCCAAGCAACCCGAGAATAAACTGACAGAACTGAAAACTCGAACTGAAATTCAGACTTCAAAAACCTGAGCAATTTAGGGATTCTTCGCGATCTTTTCAGCCCAGAGCAACACAGCAACAAACTAAATAGCGACCGCGTGGTTGTAGCTTCGACCACGTGGTCGTAAATGACTATCTTACGCCCATGTCTCTTTTACGACCACTGGTTCTTCGACTATGGCTACTACAGTAGTTCTCCGACCACTACTTAGGCCTTACGACTTCTACCGTGGTGAATATTTTGACCACGACCGCTGCTACCTTGACCACGTGCGGTCGGCAGCGAGGCCGTTCGGGCGACGTGGAGGCAGCGGCAGGTCGCCGGGGTCGGGGGCACCAACACGGAGGAGGCCGGGGTCGGGGGCGCCGCCGCGGAGGAGGCCGGGGTCGTGGGTGCCGCCGCCATGCCGGAGGGGGCCGAGGTCGTGGGTGCCGCCGCCATGCCGGAGGCCGGGGTCGTGGGCGCCGCCGCCGGGAGAGGGGGCGACACCACGCCGGAGGACGTCGTGGGCGCCGCCGTCGGGAGAGGGTCGCCGGAGGACGCCCGGCTCCATTTCTGCGGTGGACGGCTCCATCTCCGCTCCTGCGCGTGAGGGAAGGGGAGGCAGATCGATCTGATTTGATCTGTGCGTGCGCGCGCAAGTCATGGCCTGCTCTCGCCAGTTCAACACGAACGTGTCGACCTATCGTTGGCGGGGTTATCTGGAGGGGGGAGAGAGAGAGAGCCGGCGGGAGGAGTAGAGGGATCCTGGCCACTCGTCCCCCACTCAATGCGATCCACCGGGCGAAGACCGACGGGGCGACGTGGATACCACAGGAAGCGCCCACGCCGTCCAAAACTCTGTGGTGCGAGCAAAGGGCAGCAGGTTTTAAATTCTGTGATAAGAGGAGAGAAAAAAAAGAGGGGAAATATTCCTTTTTTCCTTTGAGTTTTCCTATAATCCAAACGTGCATACAGTGTAAATCCTATAGGATTAAGAATTAAGAACCCTATGTTTTTTTCTTCAATTATTATCCATCCAAACTGTATAAGCTCTACTTTTTGTTTCAGAGATATGCTAACTTGCTAAGCAATGCAGCCAGAACATTTAAACAAGAAACCGTGGTGCCGAGAATTATCTTGCCGACAATCGCGATGCTTACTCTCCTCCTTCCAACATCTATATATGCATGTCCAATTCACTGATCAGTGACCTTACACTAAGGCGAATTCAGTATTTAGAGCGCTTGGACCTTTCCATTACAAAAGCAGAAGCGAAAGCATTTATTAAAAAGGTGAGGTCACAACTTACTACAAACAAACGAATAGACATAAAAGATGCTACAAACAAACGAATAGACATAAAAGATGCCTTATTCTTTCTAAAAGTATGGATGATAGATATACATACAATTGCCATCAAAATCAAAATGTTTGTGGTAAGGATTACACTTCTAGAGATCGTCTTAATCTCCACCATCTTTATCTTCATCTATTCCTAGAGTGGGGTAGTATGCATAGTGGTCATGATCCACAAGTTCTTAATTAATTAAGTGAGTGAAAGAGAGCACAAACAACCATCCTCCATGAACCAACACATAGAATACAATATAATAGATGTATGGCTAAACAAAGGAAGGCTTGAGTTCTTTTATTTACTAAAGGCTTCAATTGAAATTTACAATAAGTATAAATTTCTTAGACTTAGCATTTTTTTAACTATACCATGTTTTCTAAATAACATGAAAGATTGCAATAATAATAGTTATACAGGTTTTATCCACCATATGTTATTTTTTATACTTAGGTTCTATCCACCCATTATAATTATTAGGTTCTATCCACCTAGGGGAAAACAATACTCAGAGTTCTATTCATCCTTCGTATTTTTCATCCCAACTATAAAGATTATTTTTTGTAAATAGACACTAACTTGAGAAGATTCCCATGCCCACCCATGACCGTGGGGATGGCTGTTTGAACAGTTTTCATTCTGCAGAAGTCATACAGTTTACCCCATAAGAGACAACTAACTTGTTATATTCCACACGTTTCCTTAAACATGTAAATTAAGAAGGTCATCACAAAACCTTTACAGTACATCTTTCCAATGAGGCTACACCCACTAAGATTTCCATTGCCGTGGGGTTCTATCCACCCTCTCAAGAAGCCCCCTTTTGTGCCATTACGTCAAAGGCTTCTGTCCAGCTCACTTGACTGTGTGCCACCGGATAGCGCATCCAACACTGAGTTGATGCAAATTAATTGGCTAGGTCATACCTATTATAAACTTGTGGATGCACTATTTTATATTGGAAGGTCATCACAAGATTCAGTCCTTAGGATTATCTAGGCAATTTCATGACATGTCACATTCTCATGCTCTATCCACACCAACCACTCTTATCATCCACTAGATATTTAGCAAGTTTAGTATTTTAGGGATCAAAATAACCTCTCTATTCAAAATACAGTCATTTCCCAAATACAAGTTTCATGTTTAAAATGATGTCAGGCAATTTAATGCCTCTGAATATCTAAGCAATACTAAGTATGGTGCTTAGGTACAGACTTATCACTAGTATGTTTACTATTTTATCTAGGGTGATAAAGTTTTATATCTAAAGCCAAGGAGTAGAATGTAGAGGCACAATTATTTATTGGGACTTAACTATGAACTTATCATGAATATAATTTGCATAATGAATTAAAGCATGCAATTTTAATAAATTAAATCAACATAATTTGCATTCAAAAGTAGGAGCAAAATGATCAAAGTAATGACTCGTCTTACTCACAAGCTGTTTGCTCTTGAGGGTTCTGATTTGGCTTGAACTGCTGCTCTTCTTGGGCTTCGTACTCTAAATAAACGATTATGATGAGAATCAGATAAATACCAGAGAGGCGAATAAAATCTAAATAAAAATTAAATGAACTCCAAATTTCGTGATTTTACCCCCATTAGAACTATCTTTATTTTAGATGAATTTAGAAATAAATTTCATCTGATTTAGATTTAAAATAAGTGAGAATGGACCTTTCAAAGTTTAAATCCATGAAAAATCTCAAAATTAAACAGAGGATAGAGTCCATCTCACTGACAGATGGGGCCATGTGTTTTAATTTCTTTTCTAATTTACTTCCTTATTAGAAAGGGCTTCTGAGGCTGACAAGTGGGATCGATCAGGTTTTAATTTATTTTTGGTTTATTCCTCTAAAGGTCATCTTATAAGTGACTGATAGGTGGGGCCTCTACTTTTAATTTTCTTGGATTATTTTCTTTAAGGAAACGAGGTGAGCGACTGACAGGTGGGCCCTGACATAAAGACGGGCCCGCTCATCAGCAACATAGTGATTTAAATTGGCTTTTAAACTATTTCCTTAATGACTTAGGTCCACATGCCAATGAATATTTAATTTAAACTAATGAATCTTATTAACTTAAAATAATTACTTTGATTAATGTAATCATGCTAGGTGTCTTCTCACAGAGGAGTTGCATCGCCACACTCGTCATCGGCGAAGAAGGCAACGGCGAGCTCTATCATCCCCCAAAATGGGTTGCCAAGACCGCAACGGTCCTATGTGTGGTGGTGGCGTGGCCAGTAGCGAACCACTATGGTGGTGTGATGGTGCATAGCGGCGGCGAAGCTTGGACAACATGGTAGTGATGGCTCCGACAATGTGGAGTGAAATTGAAAGGCTCCGAGAACATCTAAGGGGCATAGGGAGCTCACCGGAGAGGTTGGCAAGGCTTGGGGAAGCTCAAGGTGAGCTGGTGATGTGGACCCGAGAAGGCGCTGTGGCTTCAACGGCGATGGCAAGCTAGGGTTAGGTTCTGCCAAAATTTAGCGAAGGCAGACTGAGAGGGAGGCAAGGGGGTGCTCCAGGTGCGAGAAATCAACCGAAGACTCACTAGAGAGGCAACAGTGGCGAAGGGGAAAATTCGGCTGGAACTAAAGAAGATGGTGGCACCAGCTCAATTCATGCAAAGTTGGGCTCAATTGAGTGAAGAGAAGTGAAAAGCGAGGTGTAGTAAAGCAATTCAGAACTTGCATGGCATTTATAGCCGTCGGAGCAACCAAATGACATAGGCATCACATGGCATAGGCAGAGGGTGATGCAATGGAGCAATGGTGGCCGGCATCACCACGGCGTGGCCACAGGAGGTGTGATAGGACAAGGTGTGCGTGACTAGGTGGAGGAATCAGTTTTGTAGCCATGGTGTGAGGGCACTCTCACAGGTGGTCGCTAGCCCTATATTCAGCGTGAGGTGACGACAGAGCTGTGCCGCGGCGAGGCGGTGCTCTACGTTGTGAAGCATTAAGTTACTAAGTTCCACATTTTATATCTAGTGGTATTATTGCTGTTAAGGATAGAATAGGAGATAGAATAGGATTGTTATTTGTTTCCTTATATGTCCCTTCTATATCCCCCTTTGTACTCTCTATATATATTGCCCTTTGGGCCTCATGAATACATGCACAATATTCATAACATGGTATCAGAGCTTAGGTTAAACCCTAACCTCGATCTACTTCGGCCCTAGCCGTCGCTGTTCAGGACACCTCTCTTCGTGCAGCCGCCACTGACCCTCGGGTGACCTCTGCTCCTCGAGCCGCCGCCGTCCAGGCCCCATTGCCCGAGCCGCCGCCGCCGCACGAGCCGCTGTCGCCCGAGCCAAATCTTCATCAGATCCGCCACCACCGTTTGCTTCATCTGATGATGCTCCTCGTTACACCCTTCGTGACCGGGCAACCATTCGGCCTCCTGATCGTCTTGTTTTTACTTCGACAGCTCATGCTCTCTCTGTCACTGAGCCTAGTTCTTATCGTGAGGCTGCTTCTCATTCTGAGTGGCAGCTCGCTATGGCAGAGGAGCTTAATGCGCTTCGTCGTACGGAGACTTGGGATATTGTCCCGACACCTGTGCACGCTCGTCCTATCACGTGCAAGTGGGTGCACAAGATTAAGACCAAGTCTGATGGTACTATTGAGCGCTACAAGGCTTGTCTTGTGGCTCGTGGTTTTCAGCAGGAGTATGGTCGAGATTACGATGAGACATTTTCTCCTGTTGCTCATATGACCACTGTTCGCACTCTTGTTACGGTTGCTTCTGTTCGCCGGTGGTCTATCTCTCAGCTGGATGTTAAGAATGCCTTTCTTAATGGCGTCTTACATGAGGAGGTTTACATGCAGCCACCACCCGGGTATTCTGTTCCAGCTGGTCATGTCTGTCGTCTTCGTCGTGCTCTTTATGGTCTCAAACAGGCCCTTCATGCCTGGTTTGCGCGTTTTACCTCAGTGATCACCGCTGTCGGTTTCACTGTCAGTGCCCATGATCCTGCTCTATTTATCCTTGTCTCACCTCGAGGTAGGACCCTGCTTCTTCTATATGTGGATGATATGCTCATTACTGGTGACGATCCCTCGTTCATTGTATATGTGAAGAAGCATCTCAGTGAGCAGTTTCTGATGACTGATCTTGGCTTGCTTACATACTTTCTTGGGATTGAGGTTTCTGTCACGCCTGAGGGTTACTACCTCTCCCAACAGAAGTATGTCCAGGATCTTCTTGATCGGTCCGGTCTGACTGATACTCGCACTGCTGAGACTCCTATGGAGCTCTCTCTTCAGCTTCGTGCTACTGATGGTGATCCTCTTGAGGATCCTACTCGGTATCGCCATCTTGTTGGCAGTTTGGTATATCTTGTGAGCACTCGTCCTGATATTGCTCAAGCTGTCCATATCTTGAGTCAGTTCATGGCTTGTCCTACTCATCTTCACTATAGTCATCTTCTTCGTGTTCTTCACTACTTGCGTGGGACCATCTCTCGTCGCTTGTTTTCCCTAGCTCCACCTCACTCCAGCTTCAGGCGTACTCTGATGCAACCTGGGCTAGTGATCCTTCTGATCGTCATTCTCTTTCTACTTACTGTGTTTTTCTTGGCTCCTCCCTAATTGCCTGGAGACAAAGAAGCAGACTGTAGTTTCCCGTTCGAGTGCAGAGGCTGAGTTGAGAGCTATGGTAGCTGTGACAGCAGAGATTACTTGGTTGAGATGGCTACTTGCAGATTTTGGCGTACATGTGAGGGGACCTACTACTCTTATGACTGACAGTACAGGAGCTATCAGCATTGCTCGTGATCCAGTGAAGCATGAGCTCACCAAGCACATTGGTGTGGATGCTTCATACACTCGCTCCCAGGTGCAGGATGGTGTGCTTGCTCTTCAGTTTGTGTCCTCAGAGTTACAGATTGCTGACTTCTTCAAGAAGCCACAGACTAGAGCACAATATTTGCATTTTCTCTCCAAACTCAGTGTGTGTGATCCACCATGAGTTTGAGGGGGTGTTAAGGATAGAATAGGAGATAGAATAGGATTGTTATTTGTTTCCTTATATGTCCCTTCTATATCCCCCTTTGTACTCTCTATATATATTGCCCTTTGGGCCTCATGAATATATGCACAATATTCATAACAATTGCTACAAAAACATCTGTAGGATAATGAATTTGTCAAGGCGGGATTTGATGTAACAATTGGGTATAACTATTGCCTACTCAATATAGTGGTTTTTATAAGAATTACGCACATGCATAATAGTTTTGAACATAATATAAATAACATTAAAATATGGGATCAACATAATCAAAGGGGTGCTTGCCTTGCTTGTTGAACTCTTGGTCGTGCTCGGGTTCATCGGTGAAGTTTTGTTACTAGGCTACATCCATCCATTATAATCACTGGGTTATGTCTACCCAGTGGAAAATCAATTTAGAGTTACATCTGCCTGATGACTTTCATCCTACCCACAAAGTTTTTGAAATATATACTAACTCGAGTAAGTTTCCATACCCGTCCTTGACCATGGGCACGGCTGTTCGAACAGTTTTCACTCTGCAAAGGTTGTACACTTTACCTATAAAAAATAATCAACTTGTTATATTTCACACATTTCCTTAAACATGTGAATAAGAAGATCACCACAAGTCCTTTACAATGTATCTACCCAGCGAGGCCACACTCTTAAATTTTCCACTGTTGTGAGGCTGCATCTACCTGCTCCAAAAGCCCCCTCTTGCGTCATAGCATCATAAGAGGAGGCTTAAACTCATCCCATGTGTCCATTGGATGGCGCAACCAGAGCTGGCGGAGCCAGAGCTGGCCAAAACAGTGGTGGTGGGGTGCAGGGTCGGGCGACGGCGTCACCAACGAGGTGTGGCTGGGGAGGCGAAGGTGAGTGGTGAAACGGGTTGTCCGGGAGGTGAGGAAGCCAGAGGAGGCGGCGGCTCGGGCCAGGTGGCGCCACAGTGGCTTGGGCGACGGCTTAAGCGGCGGAGCTCAGGCAGGCCATGGGGGTGGCGATGGCCGGAGGGGAGGGGGAGGAAGGTGAAGCGAGCATGGGCACGAGGAAGGTGAGTAGAAGCTTACCACGCAAGCAGTGTAGGCGGAGAGGCGTTAGGGAGGTCGGGAGACATGAGGCCGGGGCGGCGCGGGATGCCTCTCGGCGCTGGTGAGCTACGGCGAAGAATCCAAAAATTGGTTTGGGGGAAATGCTCGGGAGCCTTGGGAACGTGTTATGATGCGAGCGGACTTCGGCGGGGGTCACTGGAGTGGCCGGAACGGTGGGGGAATAAGGTGGCCGGCGCTCGGGCGTGGGGCAAGCTCGGGTGAGCTTGGTTCGAGGAAGAAGGAGGGCAACGGGGGGTGAATATGGCGAGGGCTTTTACAGCTGGGGTGGAGCAACATTGTGCAGACGACAGCACAGCTAGGCGACAGGATTCATAGGAAGTGACGTGCGGCCGGCGGGATTCGCGGCACGTGGGCACAGGAGTAGCGCAAGGTATGGCGAGGTGATGGCGACGCGACGTTGCTACGTGACGTGATGTGGGTGTGGCCAAGATCCATGTGACGTTGCTGAGCGCAGGGGCGTGTGGGTTGGCGCGTGGGAGCTGCGGTGTCAGGCGAGCTCGGGTCGGTGCTGGCACAAGGCGTAGGCAGGCGCAGACGCAGTTGAGCACAGTGGAAGTTTATGGTTGGATGCCTCAGGTGAAAAATATAAGGACAAGAACCTTATGCTAAGTAAAAGACACAGTGAACGCTCAACCACAAGAGTTGACTTATCAACACTGGTTTAGTAACTACTCAATTCGATTGAAACTCTACAGAAGATGAGATGACAGGATGCCGGGGAGTTAGGTATGTTGTGGGTACCTACAACGGTAGTGATCACTTAAAATGGCAAGGGGAAGTTTATATTTAATATTTTGCCGTGACTGGGTGATCCTACCGGGTAGAGCCTATATAAAGAATTGAGCAGTGAAACAACCTGGCTTTCTTAACTCTGTCGCGGGAGTTAAGGAATTGTGTGGGTAAAGCTGAGCAACTCTGCAGAGTGAATTAATGGTATTCGAATACGCCATGCTTCCGGTCAATGAAGCTGTGTTAATTGAGTGATTCCAACAATGAGGCATAAGTAGGATTTATGATGTTGTTAATCTGAGTAATGATGAACCTTTACAATAGAAAACCCCTTGATCTTAAGAAGAAATATTTTAACTTTATTTGTTTGCAAATAAAATTGCATCCACTCAATATAATAAAACCAATATATTCCCACCATTGAATATCCTTGCAAGTAGTAAATTAGAGTTCACCCTTGTAACTTGCTGGGTACGGTTGTACTCATAACTTGCTAAAACAACAACAGAAGGTCAATGGAGTCAAGATGAGCCAGTGAAGGAAGAAGCTCCTGAGGAACCAGTCTTCCCTGAAGAGGATTGGTCTTAGGTCTTAGCCTTGCTCAGGCCGTCTGGGATCTTTTTTGTAATGTACTGTGGCTTGTGGGCTTGTACGCCCGCTATCTAAATTGGTGATAACCATACATTGTAATAAAAGTTGGTTCTTTGTTGGAAGCTTGTGCTGTTGTGATAATCGCTCTTGTTCAGAACGTCGTAACTGTTCATTTTGTATGGTTACGGGGTTCCGTAATATCTCCAGAAATGGGGGCGTTACATACTTGGGACTGCCTTTATCTACAAAGCATCTACGCAAAGTTCACCTGCAGCCTAGCATTGACAAAGTAGTAGCTAAACTACCAAAGTGGAAAGGTCCTTTTTTAACCTATGGTAGCAGATCGGTGGTGGCTAAAACTGTTCTTTCGGCTATTCCTGTTTATCATCTTATGGCCATGGAACTATGGAAGTGTCCCAATGGGTGCTTAAGCCGATTGATAAAAGAAGGCTTAACTTTCTTTGGTCAGGAAAAGAATCAGTGAGTGGAGGAAAATGTCTAGTTGCTTAGAGGAAAGTTTGTAGGCCAACTGAATTTGGAGGTTTAGGGGTGTAGGACTTGCAGGTTAGGGGATACGCTTTGCAGTAACGTCGGCTTTGGTTGAAGCTGGTTGATGCTACTAAAACTTGGTCTGAACTGCCTATGCATCAAGACAGAATTATTCAGGCCATGTTTGAACCCTCAACTATGGGTGAGATAGGGGATGGCAATCTCACTTTGTTTTAGATCGACAAAATGGTTGGATGGCCTCTCTACCAATATTATTGCACCTAATCTTTTTGAATGTGTGAGTAAAAGGGCAACGCAAAAAAGATCAGTTAGAGGTGCAATATCAAATAACAATTGGGCTGAAGATATTCAGGGAAGCTTATCCATCGTAGCTGTAAGAGAATTTCTTCAGTTACGGAATCGATTGTCTCAGATTCATCTTCACGAACGTAGTGAAGACCAGAGAATCTGGAGGTGGTCAGCTTTGCTGTCGTACACAGCAAGATCAGCATATGGAGCGTTTTTTTCTTGGAGCTACTAGGTTGCTTGGCAATAAACAAATTTGGAAGTCTAAAGCGTCTTTGAAGTGTAAGTTTTTTGCTTGGCTTGTGATCCAGAGAAGGTGTTGGACTTCTGATAGAATGCAGTGCGGAGGATTTCCAAACCCGAGAGCTTGTGTGATGTGTGCGCAAGAATCAGAGATAGCAGACCACCTCTTTGTAAATTGTGTGGTGGCCAGGCAGGTTTGGCATGGAATTCTCTCTCTCGACGAGTGGTTTTCTTAAGCCAAACAGGGATTCTGCGTTCATGGATTGGTGGCTCATGAAGGAACTTCAGCGTGGGTTTGATACTCTAGTGATTTTGGTTGTTTGGCAAATATGGAAGGAATGCAACGAACGAGTCTTCAACTATACGTACTAGCCGTATCAATCAATTCGCGATAGTTGACGTCAAGAAGGCCTGCTATGGAGTGCAGCAAGAGTTCATTGTCTCCTTTGTTGGCTACATGGGCAGTGAGGAGTTCTTAGCATAGTGTTCGGTTTGTTTTCTATGTTTTTTTTCTATCTTCTCATTTATCTGTGGGCTGCTGTTTTGTCTTCTTTTCTTACTTTAACGAATGACACGTAAAGCTTTTGCGTGTTATGAAAAAAATTTGAAGCAAATCGAGTCCATCAAGATTCGCAACGAAACTCAAGACTGCATTAGGATTTGTCAAAGTTCGATGAGGAGAGAGGGGGATTCGGGGAGTTCGATGGGAAGAGGAAGAAAGGCGAGAGGGCCGCCCGATGTCGTGACCTTCCGGCCGGCCGGCGCCGCCACTCCTTTCACAGCCACCAAATCAATCATGTACATGGACAGATCTAGAACAAAAATAATACAGTGTATCATGCTTTATACAAGTACTTATTAACATATCCATCAGCGATATAGTAAATAGTAATGTGTTCTAAATTTTGTAACATCAACTAACTTCATAACAAAGTTTAATGGTCTATAATCATAACTGTTTGTCAGATGGATATATATGGATGCTCCATAATTTCAAGAGAGCTCAAAGAGTTGTCTGATTGTTTGTTGTTTGTTTGGTTATGTTCCGTTTGATGGCACGCACTTACAAATTGTAGCTCGAGTCAACGTCCAAGTCGTCCGTCAATACAGACAAAGTGATATGCCTGTCAAAAAGTGAGGCCCTAAATTAATAATGGCCACTTGAGCTGCAATTTGTAATTTGCACGCGCTTATTAAGCAATGCTGCAAAGCTTCTAGTTTCGGACTTACGGTTTTTTAAATATATTGGTTTCTTAAATTCTATTTATTTTTTTTATCTTTTTGGCTTTTCAGCTTTTTATTTTTTTTCTTTTTTCTCTTATTTCTTTGTATTGTTCGTGAAGATATAATGATATAATGATATATTTTTATTTTTTTATTTTTTTCTCAATTTATCGTTAATAGCCGTTATAGTACATTTTCAACTGCTACAGTATTTTTAAGCCAAAATCCACCTGCTAGAAGCTAGTTAGAGTACTATTTGCATTTTTTTTTTATATGTGAGCGGTTAAGATTTGTATATTCATAATGGCCAACTGAGCCATGATAGAGTTTACGAGTGTTTAATCGTGACCGCCTGGTACGATGATAGAGTTTACGAGTACAACTGTGAATGGCTGGTTATGAATTACATACTAGAGCGATCCGATCCAATGATCAATGTCTATCCTATTGGTTTGCTTGGGAACGCTATATACCATTCCTGAGTATTTCACTAAAACTTCGTAGCTATTGAATATGCATGCAGATCAGACGGTTATGAATTACACCGTTGACTGGGGAAACGATGGTATACCGTTTCTAGCTTTTTCGTTACAAATCGACCCCTCCGTCTCATCTCATCCCGGCCGATGGGCGTCCCCACGTGCGCGACGGGCGAGGCGGTGGCGGTGAAGCTGGGGCAGCAATCCAACGGACGCACAGCTGCCGGGATCTGCGACGGCGCGAGGCAGAATCGGGGCCTCTCGTCGCCACCGCCGGCGCACGACACTGTCGGTTCCGCCTCTGGCGTCGCGATGTTGTGGCAACGCGTGACTCCGGCGGCAGCGGCGGCCGAGGCGCCAACCGAAGAAAAATTCCCAACATCCAAAATTTTCGTTTGCCGTTTCCTGCAATCCAAGCTGCAAAAACAGCCCACATGCCCACAGAATTGGGCTACTCACAGTGACCATCACTAGCTAGGGCGAGCCCCACGAGCCGACGACTAGGCCACGTTGCTTCGATCTTTCCACGGCGTGAGCTGCGGGGTCAACCAGTCCAGTCGCCTTGACGAAACGGACACTCGTCGGACTACTTACAGATTGGTCGCCACTCGCCATCATGCACGGTCACATTCATGTCCACGACGAAGTTCTTGCTCTGTCACCATGCCCATGTTGGAATTTTTTCCACGATCCTTTGCCCTCAGATCACGCCTCCAGCTGGTCCCTGCCGACGTGACCCCTCCGTGGGATCCACTGGACCTGGGTCCCGACGTGATGGAGTAGCGCCTCGCCTGGTTCACGTGAAGGAGCAACGTCTCTGCACTCTTGTCTTTAGGGGTAAAAACGGATAGGATAGTATCTAAACTATATTCGTATTTATATTTATAATTAAATATAAATATAAATCTGAAAATTCTCATATACGAATACGAATCGAATATTATAAGGAATACAAATTCAAATTAAATATCTACTCAATCTAGTCAGATTTGGATATTCTCATAACTTATGCAGTATGGAGACATTAAAGACATTTTATCCTCATTCATTACGCTTAATCATTCTAACTCGTGGTGGTCGCAGTTGAAGGCGTACTAGCCAGAGGTCGGCGAGCTCCCGGTCGGCTGCATGCCGCGGCTGGTGAGCCCGAGGGAGGGACCAAGCTAAGGTGCGGCCGACAGGGACGGGCGGAGGTGCAGGCGCCGAGCCCTGAGGGCAGCGGTCAAAGGCCGTGCTGACCGAGCGGCGGCGCCTAGCGCCTCAATGCTGTGCGCTCACAGGGGGGCGGTAGGTCGGCTTGACAGCGGGCTCCTGGTCGGCGACGAGCCGTGGTTGCCGGTCGGAGAGCGGCCAGATCCAGCCGTGGCCGGCCAGATCTGAGGAAGGCGCCGCCAGATTTAGGAGAGGGGAGGGGTGAGAAGAAGGCGGGGCGACGGAGAAGCCGGAGTCGAGCTTTCGGCCGTCGCGCCGTGGCCGATGAGCCCATGGCGGCAGCGTCACCCGAACAAGAGGGAGAAGGGGGAAGGCGGAGAGGTGTCCGGAGGCCGGCCGGCGGTGAGCCCGGGGCCGACGAGCCCAAGCTCGGCTGTGCGCCGACGCCGCACCGCCGGAGTCGCCAGGCCATTCGGGCGAAGTGAGGAGGAAAAGAGAGTGAGGCCTTCGGCCGAATCAAAGAAAGAAAAGGGAAAGAAACGAAAAGGAAGAGAAAAGGGTTCAGTCGGGTAAGGAAAATAAAAAAGAAGAAAAGAAAAGAGGAGAATAAGAAAAAAAAGGTTTGGTACCTACGCGAGGGGTTCTTAACCTCGGGCCTTTATGCCAAAGTCGGGTTATGCATGTAGAATTATCATCGTTTCCCATTTAAGCTATGGTTTTGATATGATGTGTTGAGTCAGATTAATTGCTTGTTTAGATAGAGGTCCTGAGTCGACGTCGACCTCACGTCACTTCACTCCGCTTGGTTAACAGGCAAGTGCATTGTAGAGCGGTAGACCGTAAAGTTTATGGATTTGCAATGTTTACACGATGTGATGATGTTTATATGGAATCACAATATTTACATGTCATGACGACATTTATCTAACGATGAAAATGGTAATGGATGGGGTGAGCAGCGATGCCACTCTACCAATGATAATACTGATGACAATGATAATGACTATGGGTATATGCATTCGCATCATGTGCACTCATGAAATGAGAACTGGGATCTGCCTGAGTGGATCCCACACGACCTACTTCGGTAGGCCTCCACGGGAGTGGAGAGATCCCCGTGCCGATATGAGTGGACCCAAGATTTTGGGTGAACATCGACGGGTGTTCACTCGGCAATACCGGTATATGCAATGAGATGAGCAAATGAGCATGTAGAGTAGTGTTGCATTGCACTACGGGTAAAACATTGTTGGAATATGTCAATGGAAGTATGAACATAATAATGCATGCAGAATATGTTATGACTGGTAAAATTGCTTATGTGATTGGGCAGTGTTTATCATTCAGTTATGTACTTGCTGAGTCTTTGGACTCACTCTTATTTTGTTGCTTTTTTTAGGTGACCGTTGAGGGCGTCATGCACGGGCGGGAGTAGTACATGAATAACTTCATGTACTTGCAGCACTTCACATATCAGTTTTTGTTAGTATGTGTAACTCCACTAATAAGCTAGAATAGTTGCTTAAAAATGGTATGGTGTAAGTGGTCTGCTCTATGAAAAAAGTAAGGTTTGCTTAAAATGATCAGTAGTTGTTTAAAAATGATATTATTATTATGCAATGATGGTAACACTCTAGCTCCAGAGGATGAGCGGGGTGTTACATAAGTAGTTTAATAGGAACTCAGACTAACCATTGCAGAAAATTCTTCCGAGGAAAGCAAGATAGTCCTAATTCTTCTGCTATATTTTCTGTTCACTTATCACATCTCCTAAACTAACAATGGCAGAAAATGCACACCTAAAAGTGAGAAATGATCATACAAACCAGCAAGTAGGCATACCGAAACTCCGAAAGATTGATTTCCAGACAGCTAACCTCAAGGACTTGACAGATATAAGAGGAAATTATGTATAACATGGATCGTAACAAATAATTTGAAGTTTTGTAACATTGATTTTAGCTGGTTCAGGCCTATTATTACATTGCGAAGTGATTTACAATATATTGAGAAGAAATTAACCAACCACATATTGTTGTTAATGGTCTTCTACTTTGTTCTAGATCTTTGTAGGTCTTTAATCTTTATCTTTGCTATCATATTTTTCGTTAACCCATTACTTCTGAACCTATGAATTCAAATATATAGTCATGTTCGTTCAAATTAGCATGGAAAACCCACCAAGGGTGCCATGCAGCGGAGCATAACAAATTCCTTGGCTGTTGCAACGCTGCAGAACAAAAGGTCAATTAAAAAATTGGAAGAAATGTAAATTAAAATTGATACTTATGAAATTATTAGAATGAAGCTAAGAGCAGGGCTACTAAACTTTTTTTTAACAGCAGGACTTATAAACAGGTTTATAAACCGACGGCGTCAAGGCGTCGGGTCAACGGTCGCGGCGCTAGGGCATGACGTGGTAGGCAGTGTAAATTCTTACATGATGCCAATTGTCAGTATTGACGCCAACGATTCACTAGTGAAAAGGGGCTGCTTATCTGGCTTATGGATATGGTTCCAGGCTAACTATTAGCTGAGATTATATTATAGTAACTACTAGTTTTTTATTTAATTAAGAAATTAAAATAATTAAAAACATCATTCTATCTTTACGGACGATGTAAAAAGAAGAAGAAGAAAACAAAACTGTAAAAAGGTTCAAAATTAAGAAAATCGATATGTCCAGTAGATTCTTTTTTGAAAACCGAAAGCCAAAAACCAACGGGACCAGAAAAAAGGAAATTCTTTGTATCTGGCGACCTAGGTTCTTAGGGGTGCTCCTGGTGAACCGTTTTATCTCAATTCATACACGGTCGGTGCGTACGTCTCATTGGAAAAGTGCTCCATACTGGGATGTGTGAGTGCATGCACCTTATTTTAAAAAAATAGTGGGTATGTGCATCTAAAGGATGTACTAAAAAAAGAATCGTGCCAATACTGATATTGTCATCTCAGAGGGACAATAACGAGTATTCTATAGCGAACATGAGGTGGAAAATAAATCAAAATAAGGGGGTGTAAATGCATTTTTTCTCTGAATTAAAAGCATTGCATGAGCTCGGGTGCATTGCTTTGACGCGTCAGTCACGGCCGGCAACCGGTCGGCGGGGCAACGAGCACATTTATTTTCGCTGCAGCACTAGCACCGCGTGCAGCGCACACAACTGATTATCTGACCGATTGCTTTAGGCTCTAGCAGCAAGCAGCTAGTTCGAACACGCATGGCCATCCCCACCATGCAGCACCCTCCCTCTGCCGATCGCCGGCGCTGCCTCGCGGTGCTTGTCCTGATCATCACCACCAGCTCGCTCCTTCGACAGCCCCGGCACGCTGGCGCATGCGTGACGCGAGAGCGGGACGCCCTGCTGGCCTTCAAACGCGGCGTCACCAACGACGACACGAACGTCCTGGCCTCGTGGCAAGAGGGCCAGCTGCAGGACGACTGCTGCCGGTGGAGGGGCGTCAGGTGCAGCAACCGGACCGGCCACGTCGTGGAGCTCAACCTTCGCTACGATCCCGGCAACTTGTACTGGGTGGGAGGCCTGGTCGGGCAGATAAGCCCCTCGCTGTCGTCCCTGACGCGTCTGCGGCGCCTAGATCTCAGCGGGAACTCCCTGGAAGGGCCGACCAGCCATGTCCCGGAGTTCTTGGGCTCCCTCAAGAACCTGAGGTACCTCAACCTATCCAATATACCATTCTCCGGTATTCCAACTTGGAAAGGTTACCAAGCTGAGGTGCCTCCTCAGCTTGGTAACCTTTCCAAGTTGGAATATCTCGACCTGTCATTGGGAAACCTATACTCAACAGATATCGCATGGTTGACACATCTACCTTCGCTGCAGTACCTCAACCTTGGTTCCGTGAACCTGAGCACCATAGTCGATTGGCATCGTGTGGTGAACTTGATTCCTTCCCTGAGGGTCCTTAGCCTCCCCGGTTGCTCGCTTTCGAGCGCAAACCAGTCGCTTCCACGCCTAAACCTCACAAAACTTGAGAAGCTTGATCTCTCCTACAATTACTTTGACCACCCGGTAGCATCGTGTTGGTTTTGGAATCTTACAGGGCTTCAGTACCTGAACATAGGAGGAACCCATCTACACGGCCAGTTTCATGACAGACTAGGACACATGACGTCCCTCCAAGCCCTTGACCTTTCATTTAGTGATAACTTGGACATAATGACAGCGAACTTGAAGAATCTATGCAATCTAGAGACACTGAACCTCGAACAGTTCCGCTCATATGGAAACATGCCAAAGTTATTCGAGTTGCTTCCACAGTGTCCATCCAGCAAATTGCAACAACTGTATCTGCAAAGAAACAAGCTTACCGGATATATACCACGATCGATCGGGCGATTTACCGGCTTGAACACTCTTGTCCTCTACGACAACCACCTCACAGGACTTGTGCCATCTGAGATCAGCATGCTTACAAATTTGACTCACCTGGACCTAAGCTAAAATAGCCTTGAAGGTGTGATCACAGAAGAACACTTTGCTAATCTAAACGGCCTAGAGTACATAGACTTGTCTCATAATTCCTTGAAGATTGCCGTGGATCCTGAATGGCGACCACCATTTAGATTAGAGAGCACATATTTTGCATCTTGCCAGATGGGTCCGCTGTTTCCTGCTTGGCTGCAATGGCAGGTGGATATCCGTAATGTTGATATCTCGAGCGCAGGTATAACTGATAGGCTTCCAGACTGGTTCTCTACTACATTTGCAAAGGCTTATCATTTGAACATCTCAAACAACCGGATCAGTGGTGGATTGCCAAATGACATGGGATTTATGTCGTTGGAAGCCTTGTATCTTGATTCAAACGAACTTACTGGTCAAATACCTCCGTTGCCGAGAAACCTCACTTCGTTGTACATCTCCAACAACTCTCTCTCAGGACCCCTGCCATCAAATTTTGGAGCTCCAAATCTACAATTCTTGTTTCTGTTCTCCAATTACATCACTGGTCATATTCCTGGATCAATTTGCAATTTGCAAAGCTTGCTTGTCTTAGATTTAGCCAACAATCTTTTACATGGAGAATTCCCTCCATGTTTTGGGATGATAAAATTGGCATTTCTGCAGCTGCATAACAACAGCTTCTCTGGCAAGTTCCCTCCCTTCCTACGAAGCTGCAGTTCTTCTTTGGTCCTAATCGACCTTTCGCATAATAAGTTCTCTGGAAGTTTGCCGGCATGGATTGGAGACATGGTGCTATTACGGTTTCTACGACTAAGCCAAAACATGTTTTCTGGGAATATCCTGATCAACATCATAAGTCTTAGATACCTTCGATATTTGAATTTGGCAAGCAATAGTATATCAGGTTCCATACCTTCCCGTCTATCAAATTTAACAGCTATGACGCGAAAGCATCCATTGATTGACGCAAGTTTTGTTGATGCCATAGTTGGAGACTTTTTGGTAGACACGAAGGGGCAAGAACTTAATTATCATGCCCATAACATTTTGGGCATGGTGAGCCTTGACTTATCATTCAATGGCTTAATCGGTGAAATTCCAGAAGAAATAGCTTCTCTTGATGCAGTGTTAAACTTGAATCTGTCGTGGAATCACTTGAGCGGAGAAGTTCCAAACAAGATTGGGGCCATGCATGCATTGGAGTCACTCGACCTCTCAAATAACATGCTTTCCGGCGAGATCCCTTCAAGCCTGTCAAATCTGACATATTTAAGCTACATGGATTTGTCCTATAACAATCTTACTGGAAGAATACCGCCAGGAGGTCAACTTGACACCCTCTATTGTGAGTATCCATCTATGTACAACGGGAACATTGGTCTGTGCGGGCCTCCTCTTCATAAGAATTGCTCACGAAATATTGTTCCAAGGCAAGATGACCATAAAAGAAATGAACATGGTTTTAAGCCATTGTCCTTTTATTTTGGACTTGGCATGGGATTCATGCTGGGCATTTGGGTTGTGTTCTGTGCCTTATTATTCAAGAAAGCATGGAGGATTGCTTATTTCTGCCTCTTCGACAAGCTATATGATCGAATTTATGTGTTTGTTATTCTTAATCGGAGAAGGTTGACCAGGCAAGGAACTACAAATTAAGTATTGCAAAGGAACAGATGTTGACATTTGAACTAGAGCTATGAAGAAATAAGCTGAAGAAGCAAGTACCAGTATCTTAATTAATCTGTTTTTTTCCTTCCCGTTGAAGTTAATGTAGAGAATATTGATGATGATGCTTGTATAATATCCATTTGTACTCTTGATGTATAGATGTATTCACTCAGCAATTGCTTTTGATTGGCAACAAGTTACTATTTCACTCCTAAGAACAAGAAGTTTGCTTTTATCGTGAAAATGGGAAACATAAGAATGAGAAAATGCGGACGCATAATTATAAGACTATAAAACACAGGGGGGGGGGGGGATAGAAATAGGCTTTGGATGAGTTATAGGAGAAACATAAACATACAAGATTATAATAGAAAGCATAAATGAGATTACTCTTTGAGAGTACGCATTGCCGCAGTACACTTTC
Organism: Dendrocalamus latiflorus; assembly: GCA_017311315.1. Classification (NCBI taxonomy): domain Eukaryota; kingdom Viridiplantae; phylum Streptophyta; class Magnoliopsida; order Poales; family Poaceae; genus Dendrocalamus; species Dendrocalamus latiflorus. The sequence continues at coordinate 31,562,697 of CM029642.1, forward strand.
AGAGATGGAAGACACAAACTCAAAAGCACTTCCTCTCATCCCCACCCTCATCAAGCGCTTGGTCGAGGGCCAACGGCCGATGGCGGCGAGGGGCGAGCAGAACCAGTGATGTGCGACGGCGGGGAACTGCGACGTCGCGTGGCGGAGGCGGGCCATGCGGCCCCGTGGGCGGTTGCCTAGACGACGAGTGGCCGCGGTGCCGAGGCGTCGACCCTGTCGGCGGGGCGGCGGTGAGATCGCTGAGATGACTGCGAGCTGCTTCGGGTGGCAACGCGTGAATCCAGCGCCAACGTCGGCGGCGAGGTTTGCTTACCTGTTCTATTGTTTTCCCATGATACAAGAGGAGAGGAAAAAACAGGGGAAATATTCCTATTTAATTTGTTTCCTTTGGGGTTTCCTATAATCCAAACGTGCAAATCCTATAGCTTGTAAGCAAGCGCACCTGGCTGTAGCTTGTAAGCAGGTGCTGGCGGAGGGGAGAAAAAAAGAGGGAAAATATTCCTATTTTTTCCTTTGAGTTTTCCTATAATCCAAACGTGCATACAGAGTAAATCCTATAGGATAATAGGATTAATAATTAAGAACCCTATGTTTTTTTCTTCAATTATTATCCATCCAAACTGTATAAGCTCTATTTTTTGTTTCCGAGATATGCTAACTTGCTAAGCATTGCAGCCAGAACATTTAAACAAGAAACCGTGGTGCCGAGAATGATCTTGCCGACAACGCGATGCTTACTTTCCTCCTTCCAACATCTATGCATGTCCAATTCACTGATCAGTCATCTTACACTATGGCGAATTCAGTATTCAGAGCGCTTGGACCTTTCCATTACAAAAGCGGAAATAAAAGATGCCTTACTCTTTCTAAAAGTATGGATGATATATATATATATATATATATATATATATATATATATATATATATATATATATATATATATATATATATATATATATATATATATATATATATATATATATATATATATATATACACACATAATTATCATCAAAATCAGCCTGTTTGTGGTAAGGATAACACTATTAGAGATCGTCCTAATCTCCACCATCTTTTTCTTCGTTTGTTCCTAGAGCGGGGTAATATGCGTAGTGGTCATGATCCACAGGTTCTAAATTAATTAAGTGAGCAAAAATGAGTACAAACAATCATACTCCACAAACCAACACATAGAATACAATATAATAGATGTATGGCTAAACAAAGAAAGGCTTGGATTCTTTTATTTGCTAAAGGCTTCAGTTGAAAATTACAATAAGTATAAATTTATTAGACTTAGTATTTTTAACTAAACCATGTTTTCTAAATAATATGAAAGATTGCAATAATAATAGTTGTGCAGGTTTTATCCACCATATGTTATTTTTGATACTTAGGTTCTATCTACCCATTATAATTATTGGGCTCTATCCACCTAGGGGAAAACAATATTCAGAGTTCTATTCATTCTTCGTGTTTTTCATCCCAACCACAAAGATCAATTTTGTAAATAGACACTAACTCGAGAAGATTCCCATGCCTACCCATGACCGTGGGCATGGCTTTTTGAACATTTTTCACTCTGCAGAAGTCGTACGCTTTACCTTTATAAGAGACAACTAACTTGTTATATTCCACATATTTTCTTAGACATGCAGATTAAGAAGCTCACCACAAAGCTTTTACTATGCATCTTCCGAATGAGGCTACACCCGTTAAGATTTCCACCGCCGTGGGGTTCTATCCACCCTCTCCAGAAGCCCACTCTTGCGCCATTACGTCAAAGGCTTCTGTCTAGCGCACTTGACTGTGTGCCACCAGAGAGCGCATCCAACGCTTGGTTGTTGCAAATTAATTGGTCAGGTCATACCTATTATAGATTTGTGGTTGTACTATTTTACATTGAAAGGTCGTCACAAGATTCAGTTCAAGTTTAGTATTTTAGGGATCAAAATAACATTTCAGTTCAAAATATAGTCATTTCCTAAATACAAGTTTTATGTTTGAAATGACGTCAGGCAATTTAATGCCACTGAATATCTAATCACTAGTATGTTTACTATTTTATCTAGGGCGATACGATTTATATCCAAAGCCAAGGAGTGAAGTGTAGTAGCACAATTATTTATTGGGACTTAACTATGAACTTATCGTAAATATAATTTGCATAATGAATTAAAAATACAATTTTAATAAATTAAATTAACATAACTTGCATTCAAAAGTAGGAGCAAAATAATCAAAGTATTGACTCATCTTACTCACAAGATGTTTGCTCTTGAGGATTCTGATTTGGCTCAAACTGCTGCTCTTCTTGGGCTTCTACTCTAAATGAACAATCACGATAGGAATCGGATAAAATCCAAATAAAAATTAAAATGAACTCCAACTTTCATGATTTTACCCCATTATAAATATCTTTATTTTAGATGAATTTAGAAACAAGTTTCATCTAATTTAGATTTAAAATGAGTGAGAACGGACCTTCTAAAGTTTAAATTCGTGAAAAAATCTCAAAATTGTACAGATGAGAGAGAATCCATCTAACTGACAGATGGGGCCGTGTTTAATTTCTTTTCCAATTTACTTCCTTATTAGAAAATTCTTCTAAGGCTGACAAGTGGGATCGATCATGTTTTAATTTATTTTTGGTTTATTTCTCTAAAGGTAATCATAGAAGTGACTGGCAGGTAGGCCCTTTGTTTTATTTTATTGATTTATTTTCTTTGAGGAAACGAGGTAAGCGGCTAGTAGGTGGACCCCAATATAAAGACGGGCCCGCTCGTCAGCGACTCAGTGATTTAAACTAACTTTTAAATTGTTTCCTTAATGACTTAGAGCATCTCCAGCAGAGCCCCTACTAGAGCCCCTAAAACCAAATTTGAGGGCTTGAGGTAAAAACAGAGGTCCAGCAGGGCCCCTACTAGAGCCCTCAAATTTGAGGGGGCCCTCAAATCCCCCCTCCAGCCCTCATTCCTGGGGGGCTCTAGGCCAAGCCCCCAAATCACAGTTTCCTGCGCGCGCTGGTCCCGATTCCCCTCCCGCCCGACTCTTTCCCCTCCCGCGCCCGGTCCTTCCCCCGCCCGCCTCTTTCCCCTCCCGCAGCCCGCGAGCGCCGCCCGGCTCAACTCCTCCCGCAGCCCGCCCGCGAGCGCCGTCCGCCTCTTCCCCCGCCCGCCTCTTCCCCTCCCGCAGCCCGCCCGCGAGCGCCGCCCGCCTCTTTCCCCCGCCCCTGAGCGCCGCCCGCCTCGCCGCTCTCCTCCGCATCGGCGGTCTCCTCCGGCCTCGACCGCATCGCCGGTCTCCTCCGGCCTCGACCGCATCGCCGACCTCGACCGCATCGCCAGCCTCGACCGCATCGCCGACCTCTACCGCGACCACCACCAATGGTTCCAACTTCGCCGGCCGCCAACCCGGACATCCTTCACGCCAGGTTCGCCCGCTGCCATCTCCTCCTGCGCCACCTCCACCTCCGTTGCGTTACCTGTACCCCCTCCGTTGCGCCACCGCCAGATTGGGATTATGCTGAAATGTGCTTTGTATGTATATATGCCGATGTGCTTTGTGGGTTGATAGCTTGAGATTGCTAAGATGTATGATATATGGAAAACCTCTTATCTCCAAGATCATGTATATAATTTCCAATTTCCACTGCAGAAAGTGATGATGAACTATGCTGCTTGATGTAAATAGACAGCCTCATGTATGCTTGATTTGTTAATTTCAGATTGGGATTAGGATATGTATATGTGATTCAATTTGATATGCATATGTGATTCAATTTGATATGTGCTGTTAATTTGATATAGATTCGGAGTGTAGTAGACAATTTCAGATATGTGTGTGTTGATATGTGTTGTTGAAACACCCTAATCTGATATGTGTGTGTTGATATGTGTTGTTCTAGCATTGGCTTACTTGATATGTGCATTGATTATGTCATTTTCTAACTAAGAGTACATGAAACATCCTAATTTGTACTAACTTTTCTTGAGATGTTATTCTGGTTAATTTGATATTCACTTGATGTTTTGGAACCATTGATATAGAAAAGCCCTATGCAACTGAACATGATTAATTCGGCTTACATACTTTTACACTTGTTGGCTTGATGGCTGCTACAACTATCCAGTTCTGGAACATATCATTGTATACCTAGAAATTGAGTAGATGAATACAATAGTGTTCCAAGCAATGACTGAATTAGATCAGAGATCCATCCATAAAATGGCATATGTTATGATTTTCTATCTAAGTGTATGTTCCTATTAGAAATTAGTGCATTTTGTTTTAGATATATGAACAGGGTGGGAAATCATAATATGTATAACCTTCACTTCATGAATCCAAGTGCATTTTGTTTTAGATATATGAACAGGGTGGGAAATCATAATATAGATTTCTTAGCATATGTATAACCTTCACTTCATGATTGAAAATTTGAGTAACTCTACTGAGCACTTTTTTCCTTGACATATTGACAGCTAGTGATTGTTCAAACGTTTGTAGTTAATTAGTGTTCTTCTTTTAGTAAACAGAGTTCATGATATGTATACCAAACTAATGGTACAAGAAGTTATTCTACATTGATATATTATGGTAGCTGATCTTCATATGATTGTTGTTTCCAAATCTGAAGTTGTTCTGTGACTCAGTCCCACCAATTTTTGTTATAGGTAGTATCTGTGTATGAAATCATGGAAATTGCTTTATTCTTTGAAATATTGGGGAATGATCTTAGACAGCTCTTTGTCAGACAAAAAATTGAATCTCAACACTATTCTTCTAGCAGCATTCTATAATTTCTGAAAGAGAGAGGGGACTGAGGGTGTTGCATTTGTCTCTTGTAGTTCGTCAACTAGTGTGTGTGCGTGTGCGCGCGTGTTTAACTCACCAAATAGCTCATCTTCAAGCTGCTAGAAAGCGGGAGAGAGAGGGTGTATTAACTCACCAAATAACTCACCAAATAGCTCACCAAATAGCCGTGTGTTTCCCAGAAAGATGGTGATATGAGACGCCTACATCCCTCAGACCTTCACTTCATGCATATGTTTTATGTTCTGTTTTTTTGGCACAGTTTGGGATATGTCGCAGGGAGGTAATTGGTCACAGATGATGTCCGACAACATTGACATTGATGACATTGCAATTTTACCCATTGGTACCGAGCCTAGTCAACCTAGTGCACCGAAGAGGAAGTCAATCCGTGCTGCCAACTACACACAGGAGGAAGATCTCCAATTATGTGAATCATGGGAGAACATAAGTTTGGATCCTATCACTGGAAATGAGCAACCTAGCAAAGCGTATTGGAAGCGAATTCATGATAACTTTCATGCCAACAAAAAAATTGTATCTGATAGGAATGCAAATTCTCTAGAGCATAGGTGGGCGACAATTCACAAGGAATGTCAGAAGTTTCAAGGATTATTTGAGGAGGTTGAGCGCCGCCATCCTAGTGGAGTGCCCTACCAGGAACATGTAAGGATTGTTTTTATTAAGATGTTGTATCATTTCATTAAGAATTTGTACTGACACATGTCTTCAATTTCAGTTGCTAGAAGCTCAAAATGCATATGCAAACAATGATCCAAAGAAGAAGGGGTTTCCTTTCCTCCATTGTTGGTTGAAGATTAGGCATTGCGAGAAGTTCATGCCCCCCATCAACAACAAAAGGCCTAGGGCAAGCAATTCACCACCAACAGCAATAGATGAGTTTGTTGTAGAAGATGATGAGAGTACAAAGAGCCAAACCCCTGACTCTTCCATGCCTAGTGGTAAAAGGCCTATGGGGAGGAAGCAAGCAAAGGAGAAGTTGAAGAAAGGAGGGGAACAAACGAATTATGCAGGGTTGCTAGAGAAATTGCTTACAGAGAAAGAGAAAATTAGAGAGGATAGGTGGCAGGAGAACAAGATGATGCAGGAGCGCAAGGTATCAATTGAAGAGCGCAAGGTATCACTTGAAGAGCGCAAGGTTGCAAATGAGGAGAAAAAGATGATATGGGAGCAAGAACAGAAGATTATGTTTTGTGACCTCAACACATTGGAGCCCGCCCAGAAGACATATGTGATAGCAATGAGGGCTCAAATTGCAGCTGAAAAGATGGCGGCCTTCAACAGTGCTTTTGGTGGTAGTAGTGAAGGACATGATGCTAGTGGAGGGCACAGTGGCGGAGAAGGAATTTGATAGATGTTTCATTGTGACTTGCATGTTTTATTTTGGTTTAGGACTATGTTTCAATGTGACTTGCATGTTTTATTTTGGTTGTGCACTATGTTGCATTATGACTATGTTTCTTTTGATTTGCTGAGATGAATTATGATTTGACATGAAAGTTTTAAAGTGGATTGTGCTCTGTTTGAGATATGACTATACTGTACTTGACTATGTTGCATTATAAATTAATATTTGACAATGATACTGCAGATGGTGTTTACCGATGATGAAAACGATTTGCTTGATCAATGGTGGGAAGAAGAAGAATCGGATGACGATGATTTGGTTGCGGCCATGCTAATTATTGCTGATGCTGAAGAAAGGAATCATAAGAAGCTTCGGCGTGGTTCAGTGCTTGGTCGTCAAGTGGTGCCAAGAGACAGGCATGCTGGTAACTTGCGCATTGTTGCAGATTATTTTGCAGATCCTCCAATTTACAATGACAAATTTTTTAGGAGGAGATTCAGAATGTCTAAACCAGTGTTTTTAAGAATTGTTCAAGGAGTCGAGGCACATGATGACTATTTCAGGCAAAGGCCAAATGCAGTAGGGTTGCTTGGAGCCACTGCCCTTCAGAAAGTGGTTGGAGCTTTTAGGATGTTAGCGTATGATGTTCCTGCAGATTCCATGGATGAGGTTGTGAGAATCGCTGAGAGCACTGTGATTGAGGCCTTCAAGCACTTTGTTCGAGCAGTGGTTGAGGTTTTTGGTGAGCAATACTTGAGGCCACCCACTGTTGAGGATACTGCAAGGTTACTGTAGATAAACAACAATAGGGGTTGGCCAAGGATGCTTGGATGCATTGACTGTATGCATTGGAGGTGGAAGAATTGCCCGACTGCATGGAAAGGTATGTACTCGGGACATGTGGATGGTCCAACTATGATCCTTGAAGCGGTTGCATCGGAGGATTTGTGGATTTGGCATTCATTTTTTGGATTACCAAGATCACTAAATGATATCAATGTTCTTCGAAGGTCTCCCCTTTTTCAGCGGCTAACTTCTGGAACTTCACCTCCAATTGAGTATACGGTGAATGGCAACAAGTACACCATGGGTTATTATTTGGCAGATGGGATCTATCCTTCTTGGGCTACATTTGTGAAGAGCTATAGAAACCCACAAGGTAACAAGAAGTCTCACTTCACACAAGCTCAAGAAGCAGCTAGGAAGGATGTTGAGAGAGCATTTGGTGTTTTGCAGTCACGCTTTGCCATGATTAGGGGTCCTGCAAGATTTTGGGGCAAGGATATGCTATGGTACATATTGACAGCATGTGTGATCATACATAATATGATAATTGAGAACGAGAGAGATGACGACGATGTTGGGGGATATGACTATGATCAAGATGGGGGTGAGGAGCTGAGGCAGGAGGAATACCAACGCCGTAATCCAAATGTGTTGTCCGAGTTTCTCAGGATACACAATGAGATTGAAGATAAAGAGGGGCATGAGAAACTCTGAAATGATCTTGTGGAGCATTTGTGGGCGCGACATGGCGCACGTTAGTTGTTTAATTGTTTTGTCGGACTATATGTTTGATGATTATGTCATTTGATTTGCAGAGATGTTATGAACTATGTTGTGATCGACTATCATTAAATTCGGACCAAATTTGTCTTTGAATTTAAATTTGAATATTTGTATTTTCATTCATAATTTTAAGTATAGTGCTTTAGAGTTATAGTTTAAATAAATTATTATATAATGTGATGTTCTCAAATACATATGCATATAGTGTGTGAGGAAATAGAGGGAATTAAGAAGTAGGGGCCCTGTTTTGAGGGCTCCTGTTGGAGTGCAGCCCAGAAAACAGGGCCCTCAAAAGTAGGGGGAGCCCTCAAATTAAAAGTAGGGGCTCTGTTTTGGGGCTCCTGCTGGAGATGCTCTTAGGCCCACATATCAGAACCTACTTTTAAATTGTTTCCTTAATGACTTAGGCCCACATACCAGTGACTATTTAATTTAAACTAATGAATCTTATTAACTTAAACTAATTATTTTGATTACCGTAATCGTGTTAGGTGTCTTCTCGCAGAGGAGTTGCACTGCCAAACTCATCATCGGCGAAGAAGACGACCATGAGCTCCAGCAACGCCCAAAATGGGTTGCTAGGACTGCAGCGGTCCTATGCGTGGTGGTGGCGTGGCCAGTGTCGAACCACCGTGGCGATGCGATGGCGCATAGCGGCGGTGAAGCTTGGCCAACATGGTAGCCATGGCTCTGACAACGTGGAATGAAATTGAAAGGCTTTGAGAGCATCTAGGGGGCACAGGGAGCTCACCTGAGAGGTTGGTGAGGCTCGAGGAAGCTCGAGGTGAGCTCGTGACGTGGACTCGAGAAGGCACAATGGCTTCAACGGTGATGGTGAGATAGGGTCAAGTTCTGCCAAATTTGAGCAAAGGCAGACTGAGAGAGAGGCAAGGGGGTGCTCCAGGTGTGAGAAATCGACCGAAGACTCACCAGAGAGGCGACGGTGGCGAAGGGGCGAATTTGGCTGGAACTAAAGAAGATGGTGGTGCTGGCTCAATTCACGCAAAGTGGGGCTCAATTAAGCAAAGAGAAGTGAAGAGCGAGGTGTAGTGAAGCAATTCGGAGCTTGCGTGGCATTTATAGCCGTCGGAGGCGACCAGACGGCATGGGCATCACACGACGTGAGCGGAGGGTGATACAGTGGAGCAGTGGTGGATGGTCTCACCACGGTGTGGCCACAGGAGGTGTGACGAGACAAGGCATACGTGGCAAGGTAGAGGAATCAGTTTCGTAGCCATAGCGGTGAAGGCACTCTCACAGGCAGTCGCTAGCGCAGCGATCAGCGTGAGGTGATGACGGAGCTGTGCCGCAGTAGTGCAGTGCTCTACGTTGTGAAGCGAGTGAATGCGGCAGGTGGGATGGGACCGTGGTGACGTGGCGAGGCATGGTGCACGCGATCAACAATTGCAGTGTGGTTGGCATAGGGCGTGGGTCAGGCATGGGTGTGTAGGAGCTTGACATGGGGCAAGGCACAGCGCATATGGGCTTCGCATCAGTGATAGCCTTCGCCCCTCCATCTTGAGGAAGCGAATACGCCCCGCCTACCTGGTGGCAAGAGCCGAGGCATTGTCTATGGCCTTCTGAGCAGCCACGACCTCTATCTAAGCAGCCCTAAGCTGTTCCTGGGTGTTAGTGGCCTCATGATTTGTGGCCACACGCAACGCCCACGCCCACGATAGAGCCACCGTTTAGACAAAAAAGAGAGAATATATATATATATATATATATATATATATATATATATATATATATATATATATATATATATATATATATATATTACCGTATGCATACAGAATATACGTGGAGAATAGCACAATACGACGTAGCATATCTTCACCCTGCAAGCTTCAAGGGCACTAAAGAGCATCTCCATACCGCACGACTACGGTACACTCTGGGCCAGCGAAGCATCAGTGTAGTCCACCGTAGCTTGCATGGCGTGAAGTGCCTCTAAGTGGGGGATGAAGTCCCCAAGCGCCATCTCCATCAGAGCAGATCATGAGGTGTCCTCTGTGGCAACTGTATCTTCGCCTCTTCAAGGTGCCCCGTCGTTGGACACCTGCGCTCTCGCCCTTGGAGAAGGAGGAGTCACTATCGAGAGCGACAGCATAGGGGAGCATATTCGGGACACATCACAATATTCCTATTTTTTCCTTTGGGTTTCCTATAATCCAAACGCACAAACAGTGGAACATGACTGGAGCCTGCCACCACGATCTGCTAAAGCTCGATGAGGGCTGCGGCTGGCCTTCTCGCTCTCTATAGCAGCGAGTGGCTTTTCACGCTTGACTAGCTGGTCGTGGAGGATCTTCATTTGGTTGTAGCTTGCAAGCAGGAACTGGTGGAGGTCAGTGATCTCATCCGTTGTCTTCGTATAGGTGGGTCCTATGGCTTGCGTGAGTTAGACCTGATGAGTTAGGTTTAGTGGAATTAGAGGAGAGAAAGAAAAGAGAAGAAATATTCCTAATTTTTTTTCCTTTGGGGTTTCCTATAATCCAAACGTGCATACAGTGTAAATTCCTATAGGATTAAGAATTAAGAACCCTATGTTTTTTTTCTTTAATTAGTATCCATCCAAACTATATTAGCTCTAGTTTTTGTTTAAGAGATATGCTAACTTGCTAAGAAATGTAGCTAGAACATCTATTTATTACTAAAAGTTGATAACAAATCATTTTAAGTTACTAAGAAAAAAGAGAAATATGCTAGAAATTATCACAAAAAATAAAACATCTAGATTTTAATTTGGTGGACCAAAGTTATAATGGGTTAGATTAAAAGAAAGAGTCTATGTTAAATACAATCCAAACTAACGGAAATTCAAAATTAAAATTAAAAAGTCTTGTAATTCCGTACGTCTCTCCCCAACTCATACAAACCGATCTTTTCTTCTCTTTTTGAGGTTACAACCTTCCTTATTGTTCCTTCCTAAACATGTGTCTCTCTCTCAAATGAACACCATGTAATCTAATCCCTCCTAATCTGTAATCGTACCCTATCCTTCCTCATCTACGTGATATGCACAACCTTCGCAATCGGTGACATCTTAGAAACCCAATACATGCACCATAATCAAACTCCAAGTGTAATGTATTATATAAACTTAAGACATATAAAAAAACTTGCACATCTGCCACCCAATTTAGAGCCAAATGGCGTAGGCAAAAGAGGAGGGGTCAACTTCCACGATTTGTTCTATGATGTATAAAATGAATTCTAGAGGTGAATTTCTATAACATATTATTAGAAGTGCAAGTGGGAGTTCTATATAAAATTTTTAGCTCATTTGAAAAACAAATACTCGCTTTAATAGACTGATAGTACCAAACGGCGTAGGCAAATAGCGTGTGTTGATTTCCATGATTTTTCATGTGTGGAATAGAATGAATTGTAACAACGAATTTTTTGCATTCGAATGAAGTATATCTTTTTTCGAAGATATTCACCCGCTCCACAATGCTTCCAACTATGAAGGATGGTAAATCATAGCTGCGTTGCCTCCCTACTCTCGCTTGGCAGGAATTGTCTCTTTTATTTCCTTCCCCTCCCTGGCCACACTCTCACTCAGCAGCAATGTGACATTAGTTCGCGTTTTGTACACGCACACGAGAAGGCAGCTCCATTAACATGCAAATAAAACATAAATCTAACATCGCGTCGCGTCGTGTCATTAACACGATTCCCTCACGCGCACTACCCCCGTGAGGAATCCCCCCTCACTCACGCTCCCACATGCGCCCATGCGCGCTGCCCACCTATTCAATAGAGAGGGAGCCTGCCGAGCCGGCGCAGCTCAATAGCACCTGCCGAGCAGGGGTGGCTCGGCAGGGTGCTGCCGAGCTATGCCGACTCGGCAGCGCTTAGGGCCGACTGTCTACCACATCGCGCCACTCGCTGTCGCGTGACTCGCCTTCTAACGAGCTACCTCGGTGTGACAGGAGATATATGTCACCTGCTACACCCTTCGAGCTGGAGGAGGAGATTATTTTTATAAAAACAAATACTAGAGAACTAAAAATAAAAATATTTTTATAAAAACAGATACTAGAGAACTAAAAATAAAAAAAATATTATAACAGTGCTAGATATATAAACAGTTCCAACCACCCCGCTATGCAGTGGGGCCTAAACGCGTGCGCTGTCGGGAGGCACGTAGGGAAATTCGAAGCTAATCCTCATTTTTTTTTCTTAAGTTTTGGAGCAAGTTACTTGTTGGCCATTTGAAGCCTACGACTGCGTGGTGGACAAGTCACCGGCCTTCGCGACGGAGTCCGAGACTCACGAGATGGGCCCGCAAGGCCTTCGATGCTGGTCTCGACCCGTGTGGGCCGAGATCCATCGCAGCGAGGTGGGCTCCACACTCCCAAAGCGAATGTGGGCTCCACGAACGAGCTGAGGCCCAACAAGCGATGTGGGCCTTTGGCGCGAAGGTTGATCCAAGTGGAGCTAGGCCGTGACGCGAAGGTGGGCCTAGCCGGTGGTCTCACCTTCCCCCGCCGTCGCGCGGCCATAGCAAAATGCGGATAAATGCCCAAACTGCCACACCAGTTGGTAATAACTCGAAGCTACGTTTGTGGAACTAAATGCGGAACAAGGAGTGTGGTTTAACTAGTAAACGGTTCTCATAGTGTCAACAGATCATTAGGTAGCTTATCCCATGGTATTAATATTCAGCTCGTTGTAGTGCAATGGGCGCATATTAGTGATTCAGTGAGTTTATTTTTACTAGCGAGCCGGCCCGATTTTTAATTCCGAGATATGCAGACGCTGTCACATAGTCTGATGGACATGCTAAGCACAAGTAACCACAGCTATGCCTATGCGAGTCGCCAACCAAAGCAATAGATGAGTAACTTCCCATTCGTACTCACTACCAACCTCGACTGCCACATGGCTAGGAGGAGTCATGCAAGAGCAAGACGTAAACTCAAAGACAATAATACCTAAAAAGTTAGTAACAAGGAAAAGTAAGTGATGGAATGGATAACAATAGAGAGGTAAGGTATAGTAACAACTACACCACTCCTGAGTCAATGAGTACATAGAGACGTGTATCAGTACTCTTTGGTACGATAGCACTTGAAACGGCTACGACAACCGTGTTCTGATTGCCAGCAATGAAAGTGAGAAAGCAAACTGATTTGCAGTGCCAGCCGGAGCCTTACACCTCTTGAGTAGCCCGGGTAGTATAATGGAATCAGAATTCTGGGAAGCGTAGGATTGAAATAATGTCACAGAATAGCAATGGAATAAAAAAGACAGTAATTAGATATGAATTCATGGTAATATGCAAGTTACTGGATATGCATGCATGAATGACTTAACCTGAAGCCCCATGTACGTGCAAAACTTTTTTTTTCCAGAAACTACAGCATGGGCTCTGATACCAACTGTAGCGCCCCCCGCATAACCATATAGGATACTACTATGGAACATCATCGCCAAAGTGAATAATAATAAAAGCAATAATAAAAATTATGTGAAAATTTTAAACTTTGAAAGTACGTTAATAGAGAACCAACAGAAGCTAAAATAAAAGTTTGGAATATGGGACCGATCCACTTCTAATCAAATAAGAACAAGTAAAACAACAAATAGTGGCAAGCCATGGTGCTGAAAACTCGAGTGCTCCTACCCATGCATGATGCTATCATTCCACTGGCCTTTTTACCTGAGAATGGAAAGAGCAAGCATAAGATTTGGAAATCTCAGCAAGTACCCAACAACGGTCGCAACACAGTGAGTAAAGGACAAGTAATGCAGACAAGATATGTAAAGGACAAGCAAACCAAGTAAGCAAGCAGTTGATACAGATTAAGTGCAATGAAGTTAAGTTATCAAAAACGCTGATATAGATTAGAGATAGAGATCACAAGAACAGTGGCTTTAGAAATAAATGTTATTTAGCAAGTTATGACGGTGGCACCGACGATCACTTCCCACATACCCGGTTATACGGAATAGTCAGGCGCGCTATCGTCCTCGACTTTATAACCACCGACGGGGTGTAATATCCTGAGTAACGAAAACGTACGGCCCCCCGTACGTTACCAGGTGGGTGGAAATCTTCCCTATATGTGGATGACCCCAGGCCAGGTAACCGCCAACTGGTTAACCGGAATAATTGTTATTTAGCAAGTTGTGGCGAAGGCACTGGCGATTACTCTCCACATACCTGGTTATACGAGAATAGTCAGGCACGCCATTGTCCTCGACTATATAACCGCCGACGGGGTGTAATATCCTAAGTAACGAAAGTGTACGGCCCCCATACGTTACTAGGTGGGTAGAAATCTCCCATATATGTGGATAATCCTAGGCCAAGTAACTGTTATATTATTAACATGTTATATAGTGTGAATTTAAGGAACCAAAAGAAAGTTAAGATAAACTTAGGAAAAGTGAGGGGATTTGCTAAGGTTGGAAATGAAGACACATAATTCTTGATATGAAGATGACATGGGACGATAAAATGGTGATAAGGTAACTGATTGGGGCCATGCATGCATTGGAGTCACTCGACCTCTCAAAGAACATGCTATCCGGTGAGATCCCTTCAAGCCTGTCAAATTTGACATAACGTCTGCTCATTTCGACTTCAGCTTCTAGCTTCTGGCTTATTTTTCATTATTCATAAATTTCGTCTTTTTCTGATCTTTTGGCTTTTTTGAGCTTTTTTGCCGGTTCTTTTTTCCCGTATTCGTTTGTATTGTCCGTGATGAGCTAGCATATTTTTTTTCTATTTTTAATTTTTTTTAGATTTAATTACGCCAAATAAGCCACCTTCGGCTACAATGAAATTTCAGCCGCTACAGTGCAATTTCAGCCATAAGTCACAGTTTTTCAGCCCAACCGAGCGGGGCCTCGAGACATATTCTTTTGAGTTATATCTGATGTTTTATTTATACTCTTTGATATAACAACGAATGTCTAAGACATCTACACAGACGGCTTATACTGTTTTGGGCTTGAGACGTCTGAGACCTCAAACGCCGGCTTTCAAGATGGGCAATGTATGGATCAATAAAGATATCGGCATTGATGCCGGCGTCACGGTGCAACACGTACGCGCGCACGAATTCGTCCGAGTTAACTCGGTGACCCGAGAAGACCCAATCACGTAACATCGGATGCCATATCCGGCTTACGGCCAGCGTAGTATACACCGGGATGCGCCATCTCCGATTGAGGCCTTTTCCTTCGGTTTCCTGTGCGAACCCTAGTTTGGGTGTGAAGGGAAATCCGAAGGTTGAAGGTTTACCGAGGAAGGACAGAGGCCGTGACGACTCCATGTTGTGTTTGAGTGCACTCGGCCGGTGTACTCTTGTAGTCTTGTGCGGCGTTTCCCTGACTCTCGAC
Organism: Dendrocalamus latiflorus; assembly: GCA_017311315.1. NCBI lineage: Eukaryota > Viridiplantae > Streptophyta > Magnoliopsida > Poales > Poaceae > Dendrocalamus > Dendrocalamus latiflorus. The sequence goes on from CM029642.1 coordinate 31,577,812, forward strand.
TCCGGCGTCGGCTTTCCGAGGTTGGAGAGGGCACTGTATCTCCATCAACCACATCCTTCTTCTGCATCAGCAAAGAGGGGTGATAGGTTTTCTAGGACAGCACTTATGAGTGTGCCTTGCCCTGTTCTTCTTCAGCTTGGTTTGCCTCTGGACGGTTTTCAGTACCGTCTGCACTGCGAGTATTATTGATTCTTTGCAAACATTGTCGGCAGTACCTGTTCTTTAAGTTCTGTTTAAGATCTAGAACTGCTAGATGATATGTTTGCTTGTGGGCTAAGATCATGTGCTCTGTGATGAGGATGTCAAATACTAAAATCAATCTATCTGACTAAATTAGATTTGAGCTCTTTTGAGTTGGTGTCTACCGTCTGTACTGTAGCTAAATATATTTCAGTTGAGCAGATTTGTTTTCATGCAATTGATGGTTCCTGTTGTTCTGTAGTCACCTCTGTTCAGATTGTCTAGATCAGATTGCTTCTTCATCCTGTTCATTATATGCTTGTGTTCTGATTTCCTGGACATTGTCTGGTTACTGCATGCTGTCTCATTGCTTGTAAACACTTAAACCGAGATCTATTAGTGGGCTGATTCTCTGTTTTGCTCAGTGTATGATAGCAGAAAACTCATTTCAAAGCTCAAATCCTAAATCTCTAGTTAGTAGATTGTTAATAAAGAGTTTTGACATTGGCATAAGAAGGCCAAGATCTAAAATCTTGTGCAACTCTGTTCTGAGAGCAATCCTAAAGCAGTTATTTTGTCTAATGCTAGATTTAATTGCTTTTCTGCTCAAAGGACTGCTTTATATGTTATTTTCAGAAGATTTGTGTTTATATTCATTGAATATTTACATGTATATTAATGGCAAGATGGAATTACATGATTATATGCAATTTATGTCATTTATGTTATGCTGGAAATGTGTTAAATATATTTTTATTACAGATGAAATTAAATATGAAAATAAGATCATATTGCAAATTTTGCAACATATACATGAGGCAGGATAACGGAAGACATAGAAAAGGGAGGAGTAAAGATGGACAACAGATATGTCGTACGATACAACAAAGATCTTCAGGTAAAATACCAAGCTCACATAAATGTAGAGTGGTGCAATCGTTCTAAATCCATGAAATATTTATTCAAGTACATGCATAAAGGAGATGATCAGGTTACATCTACTCTTGAAGAGGGAGCAGAAGGTGATACATCGAATGGAGTCATGGACAGAAAAAAACAAAAGATAAAGACGAAATTAAAAGGTACTTAGAGTGTAGGTGCATATCCTCAAGCCAAGCATGCTGGTGAATATTCCAATTTGACATGCACTCATTCGTATTCGAGGTTATTCAATTCGTATACGATTCGTTTCCTATACTAGTCAAGATTCGTATTCAATCATGTTACATAAATTTGTTCTACCGAGATTTGTTATGGAAGTTGTAGGAGGATATTCGTATTCGACCGAGTTAAGTACATATTCGACTCGATTCGAATTTGTATTCGTTACGACATTTGATTCGTATTCGTATTTGAGAATATTCAAAGTTATTTTAAAATTTAGATGCATATTTATATTTGAAACAATTCGATCGTATCCGATCCATTTCCATCCCTAAATACCATCTGGGTCGCAACTTTGACACCCTCTGCGCAGAACAGCCTTGCATGTACAGTGGCGAAAGTGTCTTTTTGGGTCTCCTGTTCAAAAGAATTGTTCGAGCGATGATGCACCACAGCAAGGTCAAATGGAGAAGAAGTGAGCAAGGTTTCCATATTAACGTAATTTTTTACCTGGGCAAGATTGAGCAGAAAGACAACTGCAGATTAAGTATCACGGAGCAAGTATTGCCGACGTCCCTTGCATGGTGCTACGAATAAATGAAGGCGAAGAAGCATGCATGTACGTATAGCACCTTTTGTTAGGTTGTGTGTTTTGTTCTCGTCGAAGCTGAAAAGAAGTACTGTGTAATGCTTATCATGCATACATATATATGGATGTGCATTTATATGTGTTTGCATTTTTGGTGTCAGTATGACCAGTTCTATACAGCTGCTGGTGCGTGTAACGCCCCCGTTTCCAGGGGCGCGTACGGACACGGCATTCCGTAACTATTCACGCATGAACAGTTATGGACTGTCGCGCAAGAGTATACCATTGCATGCTAACAACAAAAGACCAGCATATATTTGACATACGGATTAACATCCAGTTTTTACAGCGGGGCGTGCAAGCCCAAAGTATAATACATTACAAGAGGCTCCAGAAACTGCTTCAAGCGCGGCGGAGACCTACAGCCAAGGGTCCTCGTCGAAGAAAAGATCCTCGGGGACTTCTTCAACAGGGAGACCTTCTCCTTCGTCTTGATCCTCTAAAGGTTGGATTAAGCAAGCCGTGAGCCAAACAACCGGCTCAGCAAATCCCAAAGGGATCTTAATTTACTATATGCACGGAAAGTCAAAGGAAGGGAGTATACTTGGTTTATTACATTTGGTGGATGCAATTTTATTTGCAAACATTTTTAATAAGACGGACCCAAAACTTACTCCTTAAGAACTCAGGGTTTTTCAACAAGAGTTCATTAACCAACTAACCAAGTTAAAGCACGTACAAATCTACTTAAGCTTTGCTGCTGGAATCACCCAAGTGACACAGCTCCAATAACCGGGAGCACGGCGTATTCGAATACCATTTATTTGACTCTGCAGAGTTTGCTCAGCTTTACCCACACGATCCCTCAACTCCCGCTAAAGAGTTAAGAAAGCCAGGTCTTTTCACTGCTCGACTCTTTATATAGGCTCTACCCAGTAGAATTCACTCGGGTCTGGCTCACACCCACACACACACACACAAGAGAGGACAACGTCCGCTTCGAGTGAATTCCACCGTTGTTAGGTATCCGTCGCACGGCCTACCTAACCTCACTGCTACCCTCCTGTAGAGTTTCAATCGAGTTGAGCAGCTAAAAGACAAGTGTTGACAAGTCAACTCCTGTGGTTGAGCGATCACTGTGACATTTGCTCAGCGTAAGGGTTTCAGCCCTTATATTTTCACATGGCCCGCAACCTCGCCAGGTCCGCGACCCAAACTAAGGTAAGCGGTGGGCGTAGACCGTCCCGCGGTTTCCCACTCACCCTTACCCTACTCCAGCCCTAGGATAAGAGGTGGGCAAAGACTGTCTCGCGGCTCTCCCCCAACCCTTACCCTACCTTGTGCACGCCGGCACTCTCCGCTCTAAGATACGGTGTCCCATACCACCCTACCTTAGAGTCGGGTTTTCCAGATTCTATTGGCCCACAGCCATAACCTTATTAGTGTAACATTTTGCATGATAATAGTAGCCTACAATTCTCTAGATTATCAGATAATTATTTCTAGGGTTTCAAAGGCATGGCTGCAATTTAATCATGGCATTTAGCGGTGGTAGGACTAACTATATCACATGTCATTCTAAACATTTTATTTTTATTTTTGAACTAATATTTCAGAACTAGCTCAATGCAAATAATGTATTAACATATTTAAACATTATGGGATACAATATGATCAAAGGATTTGGGACTTGCCGTCTATCCGGATGATCTCTGCGAGCTCGAACGTCGAAGCACCTGGATCCTGAGCCTGCTCTTGAATCTCCGGAATCTCCGACACTAGCGTAAACACGTAAAATAAATTAAATCCAGCTTGCAACTAATCAAGCGAGGAAAAATAATCTAATTAAAAAGAAATAAAATGCATAAACACTCCAAATGGAATTTTAGGAATTTTTCTAGGATGAATATGTGGAAATGGAGTTCACCAGAGGGTCTGGAATAATATTTGGGGCAATGTGGTGAAATTTGGGAATTTTTGGGATTTTCTGTGATTTTCTAGGATTTATTTGGATTTTCTGGGATTTTAGAAATTAATAAACCTCTGGAAATTCGATGAACAGTAAAAGGCCCGGCCTGGCGCAACAGTGCAGCCCGGCCCGGCAGACGGCCCGCGCGGCCAACGGCCAGCGCGGCCCACGGGGAACGCGCGCGTGCGCGGAGAGGCGAGGCAGGCCGAGGCTTCGGCCCACGCTCGCGCGCGCCCACGCAGTCTGGATGCGCGACGCGTGGAGCTGGCGGACGGGGGAGATGGCGAGCGGGCGAAGCGGTACGGGGCGTGATCCAACGGAGGCGGAGCGGTACGGTTAAGAAGATCAGACGGCTGAGATTCAAGGGGCGGGTGAAACGGTACGGGGAGATCCAACAGCTGAGGTTAGAAGGTGGGGGTAAGATCCGACGGCGAAGGAGGGGCCACGTCCATCGTCTTCCTCCTCCGGCCGCGACAGTGCAGCCGCGGCAGAGCAACGGTGGCGACGGCGGTCCGGGCGCTAGGGGGCTCGCCGGCGGTCACCGAGAGTACCGGCGGGTAGAGGGGACTGCGGGGAACCCATTTCGGGTGGTTAGCATCTGCGGGGACCAACGGGGAGAGAGGGAGGGAGAAGGGGGTGATTCGGGGATTTCACGGTGGAGAGGGTCACCGGCAGCGAGGAAGCTCAATCGGGGCCGGTTACACCATCTGGGGAGTTGGGAGCTCACATTGGTGGCGGTGGCTGAAGCTCAGAGCCTTCGGGGTGAGCTGGCCACGGAGAGGTGGTTGCGGCCGGCGGTGGACTTCGACGGCGGCGCTCCACAGGGCTTCACCTGGCCAGAGGAGAACGGCAAAGTAAATAGGGGTGGTTGAAGGTGCTCCAGACGAATGCAATTTAGAAATGGAGAAGGGGAGGGGGAGATTGGTTCCCGGGGGCCACCGGCGCAGGGGACGGCGGAGGCGGAGCTGTAGGCGGCGGGGCTCCAATCGGAGGCTCCGGGAGAGGCTCTGGAGGGTGGGGAGGGGAATGGTGGTGTTTGGGGAGCTCGGAAGGCAAAGGAAGAGAAATGGCAAGGGGAGGGGGCTTTATACCCGCGCGGAGGGGAGGGGGTTCCTTCGGGGTGAAGCCAGCGGCGGGGCTCCGGCCGACAGGGAGGTGACGGGGCCGTCAAGGGCGTTTAATCCCGCACAGTGGGAGTGGGCGAGGGTGACGCGAGGCTCTGCACAGAGCGGGCGACGCGACGGGGGCAGTTGAGCTGCAGGCGTGGCGGAGGCGTGCTCCCGCGCGGTGGAGGGGACAAGCGGCGGCTGACAGGCGGGGTCGGGCACAGGGGAGCGGCGACGTGGCTCAAGGATGGCCTCTCCTCCGGACCGAGGTTGTCGGGGCGGCGCGGAGACACGCGAGGCCGCGGGCGGCGCGGGGACGAGCGCGGGCGCAGGCGTGCCCACGGGCGCAGCGCGCAGCGTACGCGCGTGCGCGAGGTGAAGGCGGGGAGGGAGCTGGGCGCTTGCGGCTGAGGGGAGCGGAGGGAGGCGCTGGGCGACGGGGAAGGCGGAAGGAGAGGTGGCGCCAGCGAAGACGCGGGCGCGGGGCGCGCGAGAGAAAGGGAGGCGGAAAGGGGAGACGGGGCGCCAACGGAGGGAGAAAGCGGAAAGGCCGAGAAAGGAAAGCGCAATCCGACGAAACTTTCCCGAAAAGGAAAGTTTTCAAAATTCACTCAAAAATGCAGCAAAAATCACAGAAATTCATTTTTGAATTTTTTTCAGGGCTTTTCAGTGCGTACTAAAGAGCCTGTGGAGGACGGAAGCGCGATGGAGCTACGATTCTGGGAAGCAAGAACTTGATTTTGACAGCTCACGCCATGGATCGAAAGGCCTGTCGTCGACGGCACTGCAATATTTTCCTTGACGTTCTACCCACCACACCGTGAACTTCGGTGAGTTGACGCGGTCGTCGTATCAATCTCCATGGCTAGCCAGGTAAATCGACCGACGACCCCGACCGTCGACTGCATTATTGCAGTAATACTAGTACGGAGTACTACTAGTCTATTCTAGTTAAATTAAGAGCAAGTCCAATAATAGAGCAAGTGTTTAGCTATAAGTCAAATTATAAAAGCCAAGTTATACAATAATTTGTCTACAAAAGGTTTTTTATTATTATATCATGTCTCACATTCTCTTTCCTATTCCTCCTCACATACATTTGTTATCTGAGCCCACCACTGCATAGGCTCCCGTGCCTAGCTTGTTGCTTGCATGAGAGCCAAGCTCTCATCTCTCTCCTCTCTTCTCTCCTCCACATCAGTAAAAATGCTGATTAGTTTGACTATAAAACCATTATTAGACTTGCTCTAAGGGCGCAATGGATTACCTCGGTCTTGGCACACCATCGCCTCCATTCGACTTTGGTGCGACTCCGCTGTTCTCAAATTAGATGTACCCTGTAAACCTTTAACTTCTTTAATGACGCTTATCACTTAGGAAATCTAGAAGAAAACAAATTCTCGCATTTTTCATGACTAGATGCCTCCCCATCCTCCCTCCTTGCAAAAATCAAGGAGTCTCAAACCTGTCTTTTGGCCAGAGCAAAAAATCTAGTAGAGATCCTATCTAACGCTGTAACACCTTAATTCTTCCCTTCCGGATATGGCCTTTTAGGCTGCTACCCTCTCTCTGTTTATAAACTCTTCTCTTAGCTTTTAATATATGGCAATGCTTCTGTCCGTTCAAAAAAAAAATTAAGAGTGCACACACCACACACTGGATTAACGTTTGTGTCTTCAATTAAGCAAGCAGCCTGGCTTTCGACCATGCATCCCACTGCCAACTTCTTGCTCCTCCTCATCGCAGCAACCGCCACCTTTTCCTTGAGTGCCCATGAAGCGGTGCCGGTTGGCCGATGGCGCCGCCTGCATGCCGCAGGAGCGGGACGCCCTGCTGGCTTTCAAGCAAGGCATCACCAGTGACCCCGTGGGGTAGTGGCGGATCTAGGCTCAGAACTATCTAGACTTCAGCTCTAGACCCAAATTAAAAACCCATTAAAAAAATTTAAAAAATACTATATAATGAATGCCACCTATGATGTCCTAGTCTAGTCCGGAGTGTTGCCTTTTAACGTGGCTCCTCCCCTGCTGCGGGCCTCCTTGCCTCGTGGCAACGGCAAGGCAATGACCTCGAGCTTAACCTTCGCAACGTCCTAGTCCGCTACGACGAATTCGGCAGCCGTGATGACGACGGAAGTCTGGTGGGCGAGATAAGTCACTCTCTTCTTTCTTTGGGCCAATTGGAGTACCTCGACCTCAGCATGAACTATCTAGAGGGCCATCAGGTCGAATTCCACAATTCTTGGGCTCTTTCAAGAGGTTGAGATATCTTAACCTACCCGGCATACCGTTTTCTGGTATAGTTATTTTCAGCATATTTTCTTTCTGATAAGCTCTATAATTATTATTCCATCCATGCATAATTTTCATTCTTCTTTCATTAACATGATGTATGTACAAGTTTTAATACAGAAGAGGGCATGATGCTTTTCTTCAATTAGACAGAAATACAGCTATGGAGCCAAAATTATGTAGTGTCCATTTCATTTGTACTAGTTTCTACTGTTGTTTGCCATAGCCAAAACCATTAGCAAAAGTTAATACTTAGGTTCTGGTCAAATGTTGTTTGCGGTCGTCTTCCTTGTAAGTTGTAATAGAAAAAAAAATAAAGAAAAAGCAAACTGCTGTTTGCGGTGGCAACCAGTATAACTATTGGGGATGGATGCAAGGCTTTTTTTTTCTGGCAATCGGCCTGGCTAAATGGTACAAGGCCTAGCAGAGACGTCGCTCCAAATTAACGTCCGCAAAATTTCCAAGAGCAAATTAGGATAGAACAATCTAAGGCATGTTCTTTTGAGTTATATTTTTATTTATACTTTTTGATACGACAGCGAACGTCTAAGACGTCGACGTAGACGGCTTATACTGTTTTGGGCTTAAGAAGTTATTTAAAAAATTCATTTTAAAAAATCAACCGGCTTTGAAGTTTGATTTTTTAAACTTCAAGAAAGCTAAAAGACAAAATCAAAAACTCAAAATAACAGGCCTCAAACGCCGGCTTTCAAGATGGGCAATGTATGGATCAAGAAAGATATCGGCATTGATGCCGGCGTCACGGCGCAACACGTACGCGCGCACGAATTCGTCCGAGTTCTGGGGCTGGTTAACTCTCTGTGACCCGAGAAGACCCAATACAGCCAGAATGGAGAAAAACTTGTCGAAACGTGGCAAATTAATGGTGCACCCATACGTGGCAAGCATGACGATTGTTTGCATGAAAAGATGAAGACCAAGTTAAATAATGGTATTTTGGCAAGTTTGTCAAATACCAAGAACTACATTGGATCGAAACTACGAGATTTAAGCGGCGCTTGGGAAGACAGTTTAGGTCATAGAGAAATTGAGATGATCAAGTGGATTAAAGGATGAAGACTTAGCGAATTTAGGCTCATATGCTTTAAAAAGCATGCATGAGTTAAATATGAATAAAACCCATGTTGTATGGTGTTAATGGGTTCCCCCATATGTGCTAGTGGATAATATCTATTAATGTTAAATGTGGGCTAATTGTCTCATCTATTTAACAGGTTAAGATAAAAATTGTAAGTTAACTATCCAACTCTCTATCATTTTAATCAAGTGTTTTAGGATTAGGGTTTAAAAGTATGAGTGTTATTGTATGTTCTTTTATCCTTCAAGTGGAGTAGCTGTAAAATTTTTATCCTCGAGTAGCAACAAATTAACTTTGTTTCACTCCGAACCTTCTTGATTTGGTTGGTTTACTCATGTTTTATTGGTTTTGATCCCTTCTCTCCCCTTCTTAATCTTGTTATGTGCCAAAAATGTATAAATGAAGGAGATTACTCATAGATATCATTTCCTATCTATCTAGGCATTAGGTCTTGCAAGATTTCAAAGTTGCCTAGTTATACTTGAATTTGATTTCATCGTGAATTATCTTGATCCAAGAGTTTTTGCCTCAAATCTTCGTGGGTTCTTATTAGATGTGACATATAGGAATATATCTAGAGCTTCTTTTAAATTAATTATTTTGGCTTTAACTTTTAATCTTAATCTTTATATCTCGATAGCTATTGGAATCCGATGTCACGCACGCGCACCGGCTGATTTAATTCCCATCGCGCGCGTGAGAATCAAGTCCTCCCAGCCATCATCTCCATAGTTGCTGCTAGCTAACTACGCGGTTGTGTAAGAGCAAGTTTAATAAGGCTGACTGTGCTAGCTACAAAGGAATCTATGTCAGCATAGTCCTATGTGAAGGGGAGAGAAAAGGAGAGAGAGCCAAGCCGACTCCCATGCAAGAGTCAAGCTATAGCACAGGAAAAGAGGCATTATCCATGTATGTACCCATAGAACTAATTGCTATACCCATGCATGTATTAAATTATCAATACCTATGTATGTATTAAATGATTGAGAGCTCTTGTGGAGATAACTTATAGCCAGCTTATTGTATGAGTTGACTGCATCATTATCTTTTGATGATATGGAAATGTATTGGAGGTAGCAGCTATCTGTACTATTAAACTTGCTCTAATCACCATTGGGTAAACATGCAATTAATTACCCAACTGCCATACCAGTCACGCTACGCAATCGACCGCTGCACGACTCACGACAAGCACTGCAGGGACTCCGACCAAATAAGGGGAAAATGAGCATTTGACAGCTGACGTAGCCGGTCGAATCGATCATGACGATTGACTACGACCGTCGACTGCATTTGTTGCACCAATGCTGCAGTATCCCGAGTCACAGAAGGAAATTGTTTTTGTTACGTACAGCCAAAACACCGTAAATTTTAGATATCAATATTTTTTAAAATATTTAGATTAAATTTATAAAAATGATAAAGGTATATTTATCTCTGTTGAGTTAAGGTAACATGTATATAATCTTTTAGAATTTAGAAATATACATTATATGAATTCTACTAGAATTAGAACTCTTATTTCTATTTGGATTAGAATTTCTACTATAAATTGGAAGAGTAGGAAGGGCTATATAAACAATGGGGTGACCACAGGGAAGAATCATGCCAATAATAAGCAATTAAGCCTACTCATCCAAAGCACCTAACTCTATGGTGGGATGTGCGCTGAAGAGTTGTATGCCATGGTGTTGCCTCTAGGTGGTGAGCTAAGCCTTGCGGGGCCACTACTTCGGTGCACGTTTTGTGCCCACCAATGTTGGAGCAAGTGAAGCGAGTATTGTCCTCACCGGGGACACCGCTAAGGTGGCGGAGCCATCGAAGTCGGCCAAGTCCTCACCGGGGATGTCACCAAAGTGATAGACTCCATACTGGGACATGGGCCAAAGCACCATATGGTCACCATGCCGAAGTGTTGCCTCTAGGCAATAAGCTCAGCTGTGTGGGGGCCACTGCCCACAATGCATGCTTTGCGCCTGCCGAGGCCTAGGCCAGCGAAGCGAGCGGGATAGTTGTGACATCCCAAAATTTCTTTTATTTATTTGAAATTTACTGGTTTATCTGGAATTTAATTTCCTTCTTTTTAATTTGGCCTACAGAAAAATATGTTAAAATCTGTTTTTATTTCTAGTCAAAATAAGTTGATTGTTTTTTTTGTTGAGTTCCTAGTATTTTCTAGAATTTTTATTAGTTTTCTAGGATTTATTTGGAGTTTTTCTACTATTTTCTAGGCTTTATTTCTTTTTCTTGGGATTTCTAAAAGGTTAAAAAAATCAAAATTTAAATGTTGGTCAGTAGGTCTTCCTTGTCAGATCACTGCCCCCTCCTCCTCTCAAATGTTGGTGGACCACGACCATCGAAAGTCTTCCACTTTGAAAATTTCTGGACCTAGCTACCGACCATCCAGTAGGTCTTCCAGGAGGCTTGGGTGGAGTCCACGCCCGACTGTGACCCGATCTCCATTTTCAACAGGAAATTGAAAACAACGGCAATCCGGTTAAAGGCCTGGAGCAACAAGCTGCTTCCAAATGTCAAACTATAGCTGCAGATGGCCAAAGAGATTATCCTGCACCTAGATATTGCTTAGGAAAACTGAGCCTTGAATTTCAAAGAGGTCAAGCTCCGAGCCCGCCTAAAAAAGAGAGTTATGGGTTTGACGGTAATTCAAAAATCTCAGATTAAGCAGGCGTCATGAATCAACTGGCTGCAAGAGGGAGACACAAACACAAAATTTTTCCACATCAAAATCAACTTCCGCAGACGAAAGAACTTTATCCAACGCCTCATGAGGGGACAAGGCAGGTGACCTCACACGACGAAAAATCTGATGTGTTGTTTGATCACTTCTCTCGCATCCTTGGACACAATTTGCATGCAAGCACTACCTTCAACTGGGAAACGCTATAGCTGTCACGTATGGACCTACAATTCGCCACACCTTTCACTGATCTTGAGGTACACACGACCATCCTGTTGTTACCAAAGGACAAAGCGCAAAGCTCGGATAGCTTCAACGGGAACTTCTACCGTGCATGTTGGGACATCATAAAAGAGGATCTCATGTCTATCCTTCAGAGTTTCTACAACTTCAGAATAGCCAACTTTCAATGCTCCAACACTGCCAACGTTATTCTTCTTCCAAAGAAAGACGGAGCCCAATTCGCAATAGATTTTAGACCAATCAGTATCATACATAGTGTTTTCAAAATCATGACCAAAACCTTGGCCTTGCGCCTCGCCCCCTTCATGAACAACCTAGTCTCCCAGAATCAAAGTGCATTCATTAAAAGAAGATGCATTTAAGAAAATTTTCTATATGTCCGGAATCTCGCAAGGAATTTTCACTGAGTGAGAACACCAACCCTTCTCCTTACGCTTGACATTGCAAGAGCTTACAACTTGGTACACTGGGACTACCTGTTGCAGCTGCTAGCAATCAAGGGGTTCCCTTCATGTTTTATATATTGGATCTTATGCCTCCTCTCCACCGCAACCTCTAGAGTACTTCTAAATGGCGTCCTCGGGAACAATATTCAACACCGCAATAGACCCTATCCAAAACATCCTTAATATAGCAACGGATCGAGGTCTCCTCCAACCTTTGCATGGACAGGTAGCAACCTTGTGAACCTCCCTCTATGCGAATGATACAACCATTTTCCTACACCCTTCTCAGGTAGATATCAACACCCTTGTCTACATTCTAAAGAATTTGGTGAAGCTACGGGCCTACGTACAAACCTACAAAAAAGTTGGGTGACACCAATACGCTACGAAGGGATTGATTTACAAGTCGTGTTTCAAGACTTCCCGGCCATTCTAGCAACCTTCCCATTGGAATATTTGGGGTTACCACTTGCACTTCGAACACTACATCACCTGCACTTCAAAAATCTACAAGATGAAGTGATTGGTCGCCTAACAAGCTGGCATGGTAAATTATTGACACTTGCAGGAAGGAAAATTTTGGCAAAGTTAGTCCTAAATGCCCAAGCAACATATCTCCTCACGGTCATCAAGCCACTAGCTGAGGTGCTATAGTTCCTAAACAAATGGTCGAGACGTTTTCTTTGGGCCAGATCTGACTAACTAACGAGCGGCAAGTGCAAGGTCAGTTGGAAAAAAGGTGTGCAAACCCACACACCTAGGTGGGCTCAGCCTCCTGGACCTCCAGCGCTTTGCGAGAGCCCTATGAATCAGATGGCTATGGTATGAGTGGGCAGCGACAAACAAGCCTTGGAAAAGAATGCAAATCCCATGCAAATGAGCACGATCGTCTTTTATTCGCAGCAACATCCTCCATTACAATCGGCGATGGCAAAAGAACGAGCTTCTAGAACTCGGCTTGGGCTCATGGGAGACGTCTAGGGGTGCAAATGGAGTAGATAATTTCTATCCGTCCGACCGACCGAAGGCTTGCGGAACAAATATGGAAGGGGTAGATGGGTATCTGGCACTATCCGTGTCCGACTCCGACTTTGAGGAAAAATATGGAATATGATACAGGATAAGTGATACCTGTCCATATATTCCGTATGTCAAGTACTTGACATGAGGAAGTCTGTTGTGACTTCACCTAGGAACAAGATATCATATGGGCAGATTGTCACATCTAAACAAGCGGGAGTACCAAGTGTTCTTCCTTCAACATCTCAGTAATTAGTCTTTTCATGTTCATTCTAATTGTACCATACTATCCAATGTCCTGAGCAAAGAAATCGATAATTTCCATCCGACTGACCGTCCGAAAGATTATGGAACAGATATGGAATGGAGAAATGGATATCTGACATTATCCATGTCCGACTTTGACTCTGAAGAAAAAATATGGAATAGGATACAAGATAAGCGATATCCATCTGTATCCACTCTGATTGCACCCCTAGAGACATCTGCGAGATATTGCTCTGCATGTTTTTGCTGCCTCCAGAAGAAAAAACCACTCTCTACATGTGGCTTTAACGGGAAACAAATGGATACAAGACTAACTGGCTGGTTAGCCCAACTATATAGCATATTCAAGAACTCGTTGCCCTCTAGGGCCACATATCTTCAATGAACCTTCAAGAAGCGGTGGAGGATAGTATAACATGGAAGCTAACTCCAAACAGGACCTACATCGTGGCCTCAGCATACAAAGCGCAGTTCTTTGGCACAATAAACACCTCCATGAACACCCTAGTTTGGAAGACACAGGCCCCCTAAAAATGTAAAATCTTTGCATAGCTAGTGTTGCAGAACAGGCTATGGACTACTGACAGTCTCTCCTTGAGAGGATGGCCAAACCAATCGGTTTGCCCCTTCTGTAGGAATTCCCTAGAAACAGCCATCCACCTCTTTGCCGAATGTTGCTACACGAAAAGAATATGGACCCTCATCACTCACTGGATTGCTTCGGACTCCATAGACCAGCTTGGTACACCGCCACTTCCATCCGGCACTAGTGGGAGTTTGCCATCCCGAAGCCAGATGTGTCTCAGAAACCTCTAACTTTGTTGATGATGCTTGTCAATTGGGAAATCTGAAAATAACAGAATTTTCATATTTTTCGTTCCGTAGCATCCTCCCTCATATCCCTGCTCGCCAAAATCAAAGAGGAGTCTCAAACCTAGATACTAGCGAGGGCAAAGAGGCTAGCGGAGCTAACACCTATCTCTATAACACCTTAATTTCATCTCTTTGGGTGCGACCTGTCCTAGGTCTACCACCCTCTTCTGCCTCTATTTCTATATAACTTTTCCTCTCTACTTTTAATATAAGGGAGTGCAGTGCTCATTAAAAAATATTGAAGCCAGCAATGTGCTGGTGAAAAAGAGGAGATTCTTTGTACCTGGCGGCCTAGGTTCTACCGGTGGGTTGTTTTCTCCCAATATACGGTCAGTGCTTCTTGGTGGAAAAAAACGCGTGCTTGTGCTCCATGCTGGGATGTGTGGGTACACGGACCTTATTTTGAAAATAGTGGGTACGTGCATCTAAAAGTTGTACTAAAAAGGAAATAATGTGAATACTGATATTGTCATCTCCGAGGGATAAGGGGGTGTAAACAGTGGCGAAGCTAGAGCAAATGGGTGGGGGGTGCACAGTGGGTTTGTTGGGCTGCCGGCCTGGTGGGGGTGCCTCGTCTTGGGCCATGCGGGGTGCCTATAGGGCCGAATTTTTCCAATCCTTAAGAAATTCTGGAAGTGAGGGGGTGCCTGGGCACCCACAAGCCTCTATTGGGCTTCGCCCCTGGGTGTAAATGCAATTTTTCTCTCAATTAAAAGCATTGCGTGAGCTCGAGTGCATTGCTTTGACGCGGCAGTCACGGCAGGCAACCGGCCGGCGGGGCAACGACTTCCACTGTAGACCAAAATTGCAACATATATATCACATTTATTTTCGTTGCAGTACTAGCACCGCGTGTAGCGCCCACAACCGATTGCTCTAGCTAGCAGCTAGTTCGACCACGCATGGCCATCCCCACCATGCAGCACCCTCCCTCTGCCGATCTCAGGCGCTGCCTCGCGGTCCTGATCATCACCACCAGCTCGCTGCTTCGACAGCCCCGGCACGCAGGCGCATGCGTGCCGCGAGAGCGGGACGCCTTGCTGGTCTTCAAACGCGGCGTCACCTACGACACCGCGAACGTCCTGGCCTCGTGGCAAGAGGGCCAGCTGCAGGACGACTGCTGCCGGTGGAGGGGCGTCAGGTGCAGCAACCGGACCGGCCACGTCGTGGAGCTCAACCTTCACTACGATCCCGACAACTTGTACCTTGTCGGGCAGATAAGCCCCTCGCTGTCGTTCCTGACGCGTCTGCGGCGCCTGGATCTCAGCGGGAACTCCCTGGAAGGGCCGACCGGCCGTGTCCCGGAGTTCTTGGGCTCCCTCAAGAACCTGAGGTACCTCGACCTATCCTACGTACCGTTCTCAGGTAGTGTGCCTCCTCAGCTTGGTAACCTTTCCAAGTTGGAATTTCTCGGCCTGCAGCCTTTCGACAAATTACTCGGGGAGGAAAGCCTATTCTCAACAGATATCGCATGGTTGACACATCTACCTTCGCTGCAGTACCTCAACCTTGGTTCCGTGAACCTGAGCACCATAGTCGATTGGCATCGTGTGGTGAACTTGATTCCTTCCCTGAGGGTCCTTAGCCTCCCCGATTGCTCGCTTTCGAGCGCAAACCAGTCGCTTCCACACCTAAACCTCACAAAACTTGAGAAGCTTGATCTCTCCTACAATTACTTTGACCACCTGGTAGCATCGTGTTGGTTTTGGAATCTTACAGGGCTTCAGTACCTGAACCTAGAAGGAACCCATCTACACGGCCAGTTTCATGACAGACTAGGACACATGACGTCCCTTCAAGCTCTTGACCTTTCGTTTACTGATAACTTGGACATAATGACAGTGAACTTGAAGAATCTATGCAATCTAGAGACACTGAACCTCGAACAGTTCCGCTTACATGTAAACATGGCAAAGTTATTTGAGTTGCTTCCACAGTGTCCATCCAGCAAATTGCAAGAACTGTATCTGCAAAGCAACAACCTTACCGGATATATACCACGAACGATTGGGCGATTTACCGGCTTGAGTACTCTTGTCCTCTACGACAACCACCTCACAGGACCTGTGCCATCTGAGATCAGCATGCTTACAAATTTGACTCACCTGGACCTAGGCCAAAATAGCCTTGAAGGTGTGATCACAGAAGAACACTTTGCTAATCTAAACAACTTAGAGTACATAGACTTGTCTTATAATTCCTTGAAGATTGCCGTGGATCCTGAATGGCGACCACCATTTAGATTAGAGACAGCATGTTTTATATCTTGCCACATGGGTCCGCTGTTTCCTGCTTGGCTGCAATGGCAGGTGGATATCCGTGTTGTTGATATCTCGAGCGCGGGTATAACCGATAGGCTTCCAGACTGGTTCTCTACTACATTTGCAAAGGCTTCTAGTTTGGACATCTCCAACAACCGGATCAGTGGTGGATTGCCAAATGACATGAAATTTATGTCGTTGGATGCCTTGTATCTTGATTCAAACAAACTTACTGGTCAAATACCTCCGTTGCCGAGAAACCTCACTTCGTTGTACATCTCCAACAACTCTCTCTCAGGACCCCTGCCATCAAATTTTGGAGCTCCAAATCTAGAAATATTGGTTCTGTTCTCCAATTACATCACTGGTCATATTCCTGGATCAATTTGCGATTTGCAAAGCTTGTTTACCTTAGATTTAGCCAACAATCTTTTCCATGGAGAATTCCCTCCATGTTTTGGGATGATAGGATTATCATTTCTGCAGCTGCATAACAACAGCTTCTCTGGCAAGTTCCCTTCCTTCGTACAAAGGTGCAGTTCTTCTTTGGTCGCAATCGATCTTTCGAATAATAAGTTCTCTGGAAGTTTGCCGACATGGATTGGAGACATGGTGGAATTACAGTTTCTACGACTAAACCACAACATGTTTTCTGGGAATATCCCGATCAACATCACAAGTCTTAGATACCTTCAATATTTGAATTTGGCAAGCAATAGTATATCAGGTTCCATACCGTCTTATCTTTCAAATTTGACAGCTATGACGCGA
Source organism: Dendrocalamus latiflorus (assembly GCA_017311315.1). Taxonomy (NCBI): domain Eukaryota; kingdom Viridiplantae; phylum Streptophyta; class Magnoliopsida; order Poales; family Poaceae; genus Dendrocalamus; species Dendrocalamus latiflorus. The sequence continues at coordinate 31,594,729 of CM029642.1, forward strand.
AAGAATCCATTGATTAGAGGCGGGATTCACTCATTTTTGAGGGCTCCTTTCATACTTGGAGACATTTTGGTAGACACGAAGGGGCAAGAACTTAATTATCATGCCGATAACGTTTTGGGCATGATGAGCCTTGACTTATCATTCAATGGCTTAACCGGTGAAATTCCAGAAGAAATAGCTTCTCTTGATGCAGTGTTAAACTTGAATCTGTCATGGAATCACTTGAGCGGAGAAGTTCCAAACAAGATTGGGGCCATGCATGCATTGGAGTCACTCGACCTCTCAAAGAACATGCTTTCCGGTGAGATCCCTTCAAGCCTGTCAAATTTGACATATTTAAGCTACATGGATTTGTCCTATAACAATCTTACTGGAAGAATACCGCCAGGAGGTCAACTTGACACCCTCTATGACGAGAATCCATCAATGTACAACGACAACATTGGTCTGTGCGGGCCTCCTCTTCGTAAGAATTGCTCAGGAAATGTTGTTCCAAGGCAAGATGACCATAAAAGAAATGAACATTGTTTTGAGCCATTGTCCTTTTATTTTGGACTTGGCATGGGATTCATTCTGGGCCTTTGGGTTGTGTTCTGTGCCTTATTATTCAAGAAAGCATGGAGGATTTCTTATTTCCGCCTCTTCGACAAGCTATATGATCGAATTTATGTGTTTGTTATTCTTAATCGGAGAAGGTTGACCAGGCAAGGAACTACAAATTAAGTATTGCAAAGGAACCAATGTTGACATTTGAACTAGAGCTATGAAGAAATAAGCTGAAGAAGCAAGTACCAGTGTCTTAATTAATCTGTTTTTTCCTTCCCGTTGAAGTTAATGTAAGAATATTGATGATGATGCTTGTATAATATCCATTTGTACTCTTGATGTATATATGTATTCACTCAGCAATTGCTTCTGATCGGCATGCAACAAGTTACTATTTCACTCCTAAGAACAAGAAGTTTGTTTTTGTCGTGAACATAGCTGGAGGCTACCACCGCGATCTGCTGGAGCTCGGCGAGGGCCATGGCCCTTCTCGCTCTCTACTGCAGCAAGCTAGAGAGCAAAAGCTAGACTTTATTGCTCTCATAGAGACCGGTAAGAAAGATTTTTCTAAAACAGTTTTAAACAACATTTGTGGTGGACAAGAATTCCTGTGGCACTGGTCCGAACCTCATGGTAGGTTCGGTGGTATTTTGTTAGGAGTGAACTTAGAGGTCTTTGACATCGGAGCTATTGCCGAAGGAGATTTCTATGTTAAATTTCGACTTAGAAACAAAGCAGATGGCTTCCAATGGATTCTTATAGCAGTTTATGGGGCTGCTCAAGATGACTTTAAGGAAGCTTTTCTCGCGGAGTTGGTTCAAACATGTTCTAAAGAAACACATCCGATTCTTATCGGTGGTGATTTCAACATAATTAGGAGCCCAAAAGAGAAAAACAATGATAAATATGATGATAAATGGCCCTTCTTATTCAATGCCGTTGTTGATGGCTTAGACTTAAGGGAGCTTGAACTTTCGAATAGGAAGTTTACTTGGGCAAACTCTAGGGATATACCAACTTATGAGACACTTGATAGGATTTTGGTAAGTACAGAGTGGGAGGCTAAATTTCTGTTAGCAAATGTTCAAGCATTAAATAGGGAAATTTCAGATCATACCCCATTGCTGCTTAGTATGGGTGATGGTACCCATATTAAAAAACAACCTATGTTCAAATTTGAACTCGGATGGTTGTTGCGGGATGGTTTCTCGGAGTTGGTAGCTGATGTGTGGAACAAAGAGAAAAGGGGGAAAACACCTCTACAAAAATGGTAATTTAAAATTCAACGTCTTAGACAATTCCTAAGAGGTTGGGCTAAGAATGTGAGTGGTACTTATAAAAAGGAGAAGGAAGAGCTGATTAAGAAAACAGATGAGCTTGATAAGAAAGCAGAAACTCAAATTCTAAGCCCTATGGAGCTTGATTTGAAACAATGTTTAAAAGAGAGATTAGTCTCCCTTTTAAGGGAAGAGGATCTCAAATGGTATCAAAGAGCCAAGACAACTAAGTTGTTATTTGGCGATTGTAATACGAAGTATTTTCATTTGGTAGCAAACGGTAAACACAGGAAAACTAGAATTTTCAAGCTTGAGCAAGAAGAGGGAGTTATAGAAGGGGATGAGAATCTTAAAAGATGTATCACCAATTATTATAAGGACCTCTTTGGAGCTTCAGATCGTAATAATTTTTCCATGATGGAATCTATGCGGGATGATATCCCACAGGTACCCGTTTTGGAAAATGATTTATTAACCATGGAATTCTTGGAGGAGGAAGTCAAAGCTGCCATTTTCCAAATGGAGCATAATAAGGCGCCAGGCCCAGACGGGTTTCCGGCTGAGTTCTATCAAGCCTTTTGGGATATTATTAAGAGTGATCTCATGGCTCTCTTTGCTGAATTCCACAAAGGTAAATTGCCACTATACAGCCTCAATTTTGGAATAATTACATTATTACCAAAAGAAAAAGAGGCAAAACGGATACAACAATTTAGGCCAATTTGCCTATTGAATGTTAGTTTCAAAATTTTTACAAAGGTAATGACAAATAGAATAGCTCTAGTAGCTCAAAAAGTCATAAAACCTTCACAAACCGCTTTCATGTCCGGTAGGAACATTATGGAAGGCGCTGTCATTTTACATGAGACTATTCATGAGATGCATAGGAAGAATTTAGATGGGGTTATATTGACGCTAGATTTTGAGAAAGCATATGACAAGGTTAATTGGTCCTTCCTTCAGCAAACTTTAAGAATGAAGGGCTTTTCTTCTGTATGGTGCAATTGGATAGAACAAATTGTTAAGGGTGGTAGTGTTGGCATTAAAGTTAATGATGAAGTTGGCCACTATTTTCAGACTAAGAAAGAACTTCGGCAAGGAGACCCCTTGTCACCAATTCTTTTTAACTTAGTGGCTGATATGTTAGCCATCTTAATTGAGAGAGCCAAGGCTAATGGAAAGTTTAGTGGAGTTGTTCCTCACCTTGTAGATGATGGTCTATCAATCTTACAGTACGCGGATGATACTATCCTCTTCCTGGATCATGATATACTCCAGGCCAAAGACCTTAAGCTAGTCTTAAGTACCTTTGAGCAATTATCGGGGTTAAAAATCAATTTCCATAAGAGCGAGTTATTTTGCTATGGCAAGGCCAAGGAGTGTGAGCATGAATATGCGCAACTTTTTGGTTGTGGCACGGGGGGTTTCCCATTTAGATACCTAGGTATTCCTATGCATCATCGCAAGCTTTCGAACAAGGATTGGTTGGTCATAGAGGAAAAATTTCAGAACAAGCTGAGTAGTTGGAAAGGTAAACTCTTATCAGTAGGAGGGAGACTAGTATTGATTAATTCAGTTCTAACTAGTCTAGCCATGTACATGCTCTCCTTCTTCGAAGTCCCCAGAGGTGTGTTAAAAAAGCTAGACTATTACCGTTCTAGATTCTTTTGGCAATGTGATGAACATAAAAAGAAATATAGACTCACTACGTGGAGTATTCTTTGTAGGCCTAAAGAATTTGGAGGATTGGGGATCCAAAATAAGTGCCTTTTGAGCAAATGGTTGTTTAAACTTATTAACAAAAAGGGTGTTTGGCAAAGCTTTATTAAAAGGAAGTACTTGTCCAATAAAACTCTTACCCAAGTTACAAAACAACCGGGAGATTCACATTTTTGGTCTGGCCTTATGAAGGTCAAGGATCAATTCTTTGCATGTGGTCACTTCCGTGTTCGTGATGGGTCCCAAACTAGATTTTGGGAGGATACTTGGATAGGTGACAAACCCTTTAGTGTTGTATATCCCGCACTCTATAGAATTGTGAGGAGAAAAGACTCCACGGTATCACATACCTTAAGCTCTATACCTCTTAATGTGTCCTTTAGGAGGGCCTTGGTTGGCTCTAATCTAGATGATTGGCTTGATTTGGTGACCAAAATATTTTCAGTAAACCTTACAAGTGGAGAGGACTCTTTTATCTGGATTTGTGTAACAAGGGTACTTTTACGGTTCGTTCTTTTTATATGTATGTGATACAAGAAGGGGTAGTTCCCCAAAAGACCCCTCTTTGGAACATTAAGATACCTCTGAAAATTAAGATCTTCTTTGGTACCTTCAAAAGGGGGTTACTCTCACAAAGGATAATCTAGCAAAAAAGAATTGGCAAGGTAGCACCATTTGTTGTTTTTGTAGCTCTATGGAGACGATACAACATCTTTTCTTTGATTGCCACTTTGCAAGATTTATTTGGAATACCGTTTATATCACCTTTGGAATTCAGCCCCCTTCTAGCTTTGCGAACATGTTTGATTCTTGGTTGAATGCCATTCGGCCGAAACTTAGAAATCAAATATTTGTAGGAGCTGCTGCATTATGTTGGGCTATGTGGTTGAATAGAAACGATATGGTATTCAATAATTCTAAATCTATTACATTTCTGCAGGTTATCTTCAGGGCAACATATTGGATTCGACAATGGTCCCTACTACATAAAGAAGAGGCGAGATCAAATCTCAAAAATGGATGTAGATTGTTGGAGACCGTAATCATGGAGGTTTTTGCGAAGTTCGGTTGGAAATTTAGGAATAGAATTGAAGCGTAGCTTCTTTCCTCTCCTTTCTTTATTTGTAGTTTGATTTCTTGTGGAGTTGGAGCCTACGTGCTCGGTTTTGTATTGAACAGCTGTGTACTTTCTCCCCAGAAAGTAGAAGCTGGAACTTTGTTCCATTATCTAAAAAAATTACTTTGTGCTAGGTGTCTTCTCGCAGACGAGTTGCATCAGCACACTCGTCATCAGCGAAGAAGGCGACAACGAGCTCCAGCATCCCCCAAAATGGGTTGCCAGAACCGCAGCGATCCTACGTGTGGTGGTGGCGTGGCCAGTGGCGAACCACTATGGCGGCGTGATGGTGCATAGCGGCGGTGAAGCTTGGCCAACATGGTAGCAATGGCTCCAACAATGTGGAGTGAAATTGAAAGGCTCTGAGAACATCTAAGGGGCACAAGGAACTCACCGGAGAGGTTAGCAAGGCTCGAGGAAGCTCAAGGTGAGCTGGTGATGTGGACCTGAGAAGGCGTGGTGGCTTCAACGGCGATGGCAAGCTAGGGTCAGGTTCTGCCAAAATTTAGCGAAGGCAAACTGAGAGGGAGGCAAGGGGGTGCTCCAGGTGTGAGAAATTAACCGAAGACTCACCAGAGAGGCGACGGTGGTGAAGGGGCAAATTCGGCTGGAACTAAAGAAGATGGTGGCACCGTCTCAATTCATGCAAAGTTGGGCTCAATTGAGTGAAGAGAAGTGAAAAGCGAGGTGTAGTAAAGCAATTCAGAGATTGTGTGGCCATCAGATCAACCAAATGACATAGGCATCACACGCCACGGGCAGAGGGTGATGCAGTGGAGCGGTGGTGACCGGCATCACCACGGTGTGGCCACAACAGGTGTGACGAGACAAGGTGTGTGTGTGACTAGGTGGAGGAATCAGTTTTGTAGCCATAGTGGTGAAGGCACTCTCATAGGCGGTCACTAGCTCAACATTCAGCGTGAGGTGACGACAGAGCTGTGCCGTAGCAATGCGGTTCTCTACGTTGTGAAGCGAGTGAATGCGGTAGGTGGGATGGGACCGTGGTGACGTGGCAAGGCATGGTGCACACGATCAAAAATTGCATTGTGGCTGGCGTAGGGTGCAGGTCAGGCACAGGTGCGTAGGAGCTGGGCATGGGGCAAGGGCACAACGCAGATGAGCTTTGCATCAATGATAGCCTTCGCCCCTCCATCTTGAGGAAGCAAATGCGCCCCGCCTGCGTGGTGGCAAAAGCCGAGGCATTGTCTTTGGCCTTCTGAGCAGCCATGACCTATACCTAAGCAGCCTAAGCTATTCCTGGGTGTTAGCGGCCTCATGATTTGTGGCCACATGCAACGCCTGCGATAGAGCCACCGTCTAGACAAAAAAGAGAGAATATGTGTGTATTACTGTATGCATACAGAATATATGTAGAGAATAGCACAATACGACGCAACATACCTTCACCCCGCAAGCTTCAAGGTGCTAAAGAGCATCTCCATACCGCACGACTGCAGTACACTCTGGTCCAGCAAAGTGTCAGCGTAGTCTGCCGTAGCTTGCATGGTGTGAAGTGCATCTAGGTAGGGGATGAAGTCCCCAAGTTCCATCTCTGTCGGAGCAGACCATGAGGTGTCCTCTGTGGCAACTGTATCTTCATCTCTTCAAGGTGCCCCATCATCAAACGCCTATGCTCTTGCCGTTGGAGAAGGAGGGGTCGCTATCAAGGGCAACAGTGTAAGGGAGCATATCGGGGACACATTGCGAAGTCCCATGAACTAAAGGAAGGGCTCAAACCTTTGGTGTGGTTGCCTAGAACACAAATGGGAGTGTTGTCCTCGGTGCACGTGGGGCTTCGCACAGGAGACGATGTCAGTGCAGAGTCCACAGTCCCCACCTAGGGGCTTCGGGCTACTCCAGATTCGGAGCTCAAGTCTTCCTCTAGGACATCCAGAGTAAAGCAATACCTCCCGTCGTGGGGTTGGCTGGAGGAGAATTCAAGCAGGCCCACTTCGTTGGGCGACCCGACGAAGTAAATGACGTGGGCTCCGTGGGTGCCCCCGAAGGCCTCACTAGAGGCAAGTCAGGGTTTGCATCGCTAGCCTCCACATCGCCTCTCGCGCAGGTCTTAGGGTTGTCCGAATCGTAGCCCTCATCAGCGCTCTCCCCACTTTCTCCCTCACCCTCCCCAGCCGCAACATCTTCGCCCCCGTTGAGTTCCTCCAGGCTTGCCTCAGAGCCAATAGGAGCAAGGGGTTGATGATAGAGGTATAATGGCAATGGGCAGCGGTGAGTCTTCACACCCATCGGGATCATCACAAACACTGTCATCCTTGCCATTGCTTCCTCGTAAAATACGCGACTGACTGCAACTAGCGGTAGGAATGGGTTGCTCGGGAATAGGGAGTCTGAGGGCCTCGCAAGCCTGATTGATGTGTGGCCCACTCGACGTCATGGAAGCCCAAAGAGTTTGGACTAGGAACTTGCATTCCAAACCCTATGTGTTTACTGTGCTAGACCTATGATCAGTGACTAGCACACACATTCAATAACATTCATATCACATCCATACACAATAAATTTAGAGAAAGTAGCGCATTATATAGCGAATATGCGTAAATGGAGGAGTTTACAATACTAGGGCGACCGGCCAAATAAAACATACAATGTTAGAGTTTAGTGGAAGTGTGTAGGATCATGTGGAGCAATCAGAGGGGGGTGAATGATTGCCTCTTCTTTTTGATACTTGAAAACAAATCTCAAACCAGAAGAAAAGGCAATCTAGATTACCAGATGTAAATTTCAACAGCAAGTGTTTGTCTGCTCATTTGACTTCCTTTACGCACGCTCGATGAACACTTCAATGGCTTGACCACTCTCTTTGACCACTTGCTACGGCCGTTTTTGCACGTGGTCAAAATCTCCCTCCTCTCGAAAGCTTCAGCCACTCGAACGCTTCAACCACTCGAATGAGAACACACCAAAGACAACACCGTGCTCTACTCAGTTGGATTGAATTGACGACCGAAGACACCAAGCTCATGGCATGCAAGATCATGATGTATTAGCACGCCGTCGAAGACACAAGAAAATGATGCTTAGAAAATACATTGCTGACGATGATAACTTTTCTTAGAATAGATCTAATCTACTATTTTTGGATCATATTTTGTGGCTACAAAGTGCCCTCACAGCACTCCTAAAAACTCTAGCACAAAAAGCCTCCACAAAGCCACACCTAAAATCTTTAGTCTCTACTTACTTTTATATGCTAGAGCTCTAAACCGTGTTTACCTCAAACTCGGACATCTCAAGCTGTGTCCTTGACAACTTGGACACTCAATCCTATCTCTTCCGAAAATCAAGGGACTCGAAACCCTTCCAAACATGGGTTTTACCAAATCACTAATCCTTCCCATTATGGACTACTTCTATAACGTTTCCAATCTCACAACATAACAAAGCCTCTAGGACAGCACCTCTTGTATCTTCATCACACACCATCACCATGTATTGAAGCCTCTAGCACCACACCTCCCCTATCTTCTTCACTCATTATCCACAGGTATCGAAGTCTCTGGGAACGTACCTCCCGTATCTTCTCTATGCATCATCCTCATGTGTTGAAGCCTCCTGGACCGCACCGCTCGTAGCTTCTCCACAAATCACCACCTTTAATCTCCACATGCTCCAGCATGAGCCTGACCACCTCGCATGACATCCTTGATCACCTGGACCTCAAACTTCCCCATCCTAGTCTTGATCCTCCTCACCACCAACTATGATTGTCTCCACGCCAATCTACACATCATAGACCACAAAAATGTTTTTCCCAGCACAAGTTCTTCACAACTTGACCAACATCAGCACACACACGTATAACACACTTATCCATCCATCAACATCAACTAGATCAGTCACGACCATAAATTCCATCACTATTCGAAAACCAGTCTTAGATCACTCATTATGACCGCTAGCTCAATTAGTACTCGAAAATAACAAGTACTCGGGAATTACCATCGCTCCGCTCAAAACACTTAGGAATCACAAGCCTTGCTACTGACCATCAAATAACATTGTTCCATTGAGCACTAACTACCAAGCATTGACCTGTATTGTATCACTGACAACCGCTACCGAGTACCTGGTACTGTAGCACCGACCACCGAGTACCCACTTGGTACTAGCAAAGATCACCTATCACCAACTGCCATGCACATATTAGTCAACCGCTAACCCAATACAAGTACTCGAAGATTGCAAGAATGAAGCACTCGTACTGACCATGAAGTTCTACGAGTACCGACCATGAAGTTTATGGCAACCGATCGTAAAGCCTTCGACTACAACAACAGCAGCAGACCACGAAGTCTATGACTATGATGACAAGAGTACGAAGTCTAGGACTATGATAATGGTCTACGAAGTCTATGACCATCGACCAGTAAAATCTTCGACTATCGAGTATCAATCAGTAAAGTCTATGACTATAGACCGGTAAAATCTATGACTACCAATCACAAAGTCTAAGACTACCGACCAGCAAAGTCTATGATTATCGATTGGTTACTGTAGCTACGACCGTGGGAAAACACTATAGCTATGACCACCAACAAGTACTATAGCTATGACCATCGAAACGTATTATAGCTACGACCATCGAAAAGTATTGTAGCTACAACCATCAAAAGGTATTGTAGCTACGACCATTGTGCTATGATACATTCTTAAGATGGGGAGTGAATGGGGAGTGCCCTCTGACGTACAAAGATTCATACGGTGTGTCGGGTACCTTCCGTTACGAGCAAGGTCCCTCTGAACATGGAGTATGCACTATGTTTGCACAGCCCAAAAATTAACCTATAATCTACCACCTGCAATGAAGTTTCTAGCCCTAGTAACTTATTATGCTTAGACCTTCTCATAAAAGGCACAACTGTACTTGGATCTATGGCACAATATGAATCGGTCCTTAGTGAACCAGGCAAGACATCCACAAATCCCATTCTTGTGCGAACTGTACCGCTCTCCACAACCACTCACCTAAGTCTAAAACATGTTTTTTCATTTTCTTTGCTAACCAAAATATCAGAGGTAAGCTCCTCTATACCAATTCTTGAGTTTCTCCCATTTTTGAATATTGTGACCAATTTCTAACCTAGCACTTTACCGTTATGAGCAGAGCTATGCGTTAACTACAACATTTTAAGCTACTAAGTTCCACATTTTATATCTAGTGGTATTATTGCTACAAAAACATCTGTAGGATAACGAATTTGTCAAGGAGGGATTTGATGTAACAATTGGGCATAACTATTGCCTACTCAATATAGTGGTTTTTATAAGAATTATGTGCATGCATAATAGTTTTGAACATAATATAAATAACATTAAAATATGGGATCAACATAATCAAATGGGTGCTTGCCTTGCTTGTTGAACTCTTGGTCTTACTCGGGTTCATCGGCGAAGTTTTGTTACCAGGCTACATCCATCTATTATAATCACTGGGTTATGTCTACCCATTGAAAAATCCAATTTAGAGTTACATCCGTCTGATGAGTTTTCATCCCACCTATAAAGTTTTTGAAATAGATACTAACTCGAGTAAGTTTCCAAACCCATCCTTGATCATGGGTAGGACTGTTCGAATAGTTTTCGCTCTGCAGAGGTTGTACACTTTATCTATAAGAGATAATCAACTTGTTATATTTCACACATTTCCTTAGATATGTGAATCAAGAAAATCACCACAAGTCCTTTACAATGTATCTATCCAGCGAGGCCACACTTGTTAAGTTTTCTATCGCTATGAGGCTACGTCCACCCGCTCCAGAAGCCCCCTGCTGTAGGATCAAGGATATCGACTAGAGGGGGGGTGAATAGGAGATTTTTAAATTTTCTTGTCTATTTAATTAATTCTTCACAATTTTAATAGCAAGAATGTAAAGCAATTAATCCTACACAATTCTAGCCAAGCAAATAGCAATGCTAGCTCTAAACAAGCAAATGATCACAATGGAGTAAATAAACAAGAGCTAGAAGAAAGCAAGTGAGAGAAGAACACAACCGATGTTTTTATCGTGGTGTTCGAAAACTTGCCAGTTTCCCCTAGTCCACGTTGAGGTTAGCCCGAACGAATCGGACCGGCTCCACGAATTAAGCCGAAGCACCTCGATCACTAGTGGTAGCTCTTCCCCGCTCCGGGTAGGTGAGCTCCGACCTTCACAAAAACACCGGGTCTTCTCACAATCTTCTTGAGAAGATCACCGATCAAACTTGCGCCCAATCGTCCAAGTGCCGGCAAGCACTAAGAGTAATAAACTTGGGCTTCATTTGAGTGAAAATGAGTGCCAAATGGATCAACTAATGAATGCAAGCACTATTTGCTCAACCACCTCAAATTGAATGCACAAAGTGAGAACAAGGGTGGAATGAATGCTCTAGGGCTCAAAGAATGTTCAATGGGTCTCTAACCTTAGTCCTTGAGCAGTGGTGGGGGTATTTATAGCCTCCACCAACCAAAACTAGCCATTTGGCATAATTTCCTGAAAAATTTAGGATGAGCGGAACTACCGCTCTTATAGGGCCGAAACTACCGCTCCCAAATCTTCACGACAGAACGACTATGTCAGAGCTCTGCAGTGACCGTTGGATTTGGCGGCTCGGTACTACCGCTCTCCGGTAGTTCTGCAAAGTCAGCGCGGTACTACCGCTTGAGCTGAAATCCAAAAGTCCCAAATTTGGCGCTCTCTGCAAAAAAGGTTCCGCTCTGCCTCCGGAGCTTTCGGGCTCCAGAACTACCACTCTAGATAGCAAAACTACCGCACCTTGCGGTAGTTCCGGCGTTGAAACCGCCGGTACTTCCACTCTGGAAAATTTCAGTTTGCATCCGGAGGGTGCTCTCTAGAAAAAAGGCTCCGCTTGGGTTCCAGAGCTTCTGGCCGCCGGTAGTTCCGATTCTGGGCGCAGAACTACCGCTCTGCAGTAGTTCCGACGTTCAAATCTACGGTACTATCGCTCTTCCAGACAGAGCATAGTTTTGGTTTTAAATCTGGTTTTTGATGAATGCATGCTTCTAATTTGATCAAAATGGCACATAAAATTTGCTATCAAGCTACTTGCCATGATCCCTCTTTATGGTACAATTATCTACCCAATAATCCGGTCTTCCACCTTTTCTCCTTAAGACCGGCAAAAACAAAAGGGGTCCTATTCTAAATATACCTTTGCCTTGAACCATGTTGGGTCTTCACATTTATCCTTTGGCTTGCATCTTGTCACCAACATATGGACTAAACCTTTGCACACTCATTAAACATATTAGTCCCATATTCACATGAATTCATTAATTACCAAAACTATTTTTAGGGGCCTAGATGCTTTCAATCTCTCCCTTTTTGGTAATTGATGACAACACAAATTTTATGTGGAAGATAATGTTTTGAATATACCACTTGTTTGGCAACTAGTTGTATATTCTATTTTGACTTTAAAAGAGAATAGTTCTTGCAACAAAATTTTGTATTGACGTTAGATGAACTATTTCCATTTTAAAGTCCAAGGGAGGAAAAACTCCCCCTAAACATGTGCATGTAAAAAAGTGTTACATTTTAGACATGATGCACAAGACAAAGAGATATCATATTGTGGAAACAATATGAGATATCATATTGTAGAAACAATATGAGATATCATATTGTGGAAATAAATGATCATTTGAGCAACAAAAGTTTATGATAAGCATTAATGACCATAAAGTTTTACATCCAAGCATCCAAAATAAAACATAGCATAAGTCATCACAACCAAAACATAAAGTTCATACATTCCAAAGCAAAACATAAATAGATAGATAGATAAGACTAGCCCAACCCAACTACCCACTACTCTTCTCCCCCTTTGGCATCAAATAGCAAAAAGATTCACTCCTGAGGTTCGGAGGGAGAAGGACCGCGACGGCGGCGGCGAGTGTAGCACTGGGGTGACGGAGGCGGCTGGGACAAGGACTGCTCTAAAGCTGCAACTTTGTCGTCCAAAGAGCTCATCCTGCGAGAGCCCCGACGCTCTGCTGTGATGGCATCGGAAAGGGAGGCGGTGAAGCACACTGAAGTGGAGTAACTAGGGTAGGAGGCCAGCAATATATGGCAGGCGGCGCCCAGGAAGGAGGCTGCTGTGTAGGAGCAGCCGCCAACACCTAGACTGACTCCCAAGATGAGGCATTCGATGACACAGACACCGGCTCCCACTTAATGATACTGGAGGGATTCTGTCGACAGACCTTCTCCATGTGGCCCATCCGGCCACAGTGTCGACACTCCCCTGTCCAGGTACACTCAACAGCTCGGTGCTCACCACCACACTTAAAACAAATCATGCCCTGCCCAGGGACAGGACGCAAAGCTGGTGGTGCAGGAGACGACGATGTCAACAATTTAGACTTGGATGACTGTGAAGAACATTGACTCCACTTGGACTTCTTAGGAGCGGGCCGCTAAAATGACGAGGTGATGGCGACGCGACATTGCTACGGTGAGGCCGGGTCACGCGCATGGGCCATGGCCAGCCGAAGGGGGAAGAGAGAGAGAGAGAGAGAGGAAGAGTTGGGGACGATGGCAGAGGGGAAGAAAGAGGGAGAAAGAGGAAAGAACGGGATGGCAAAATGGAAATTTGATTTTTGCCTAGAAATTTCAATTCCAATTTTTGAATTTATGATTGAGTTCAAAACTTGAATTCTTGGCTTCAACAATGAATATGAACTTAATATTGCTTTGCTTTCGATCTTTTTAATTTGATTTAGATTCGGGCATCGACTTCCAATTTTGAATTTCAATTTCAAAATAGGATCAACTTAATCTCAAAATTATTTGGCTCTTGATCCAAGATTTCCATTTTGATATTTGATTTGAACGTGGCAAAACCAACTCAAGAATTCCTGGAAAACGATTAACACCAAAATGCAAAAAAAAATCTTTACATTTTCAGCCACTCCCAAATTAGGATGTTGTAACACCCCGGCCCTTCACAGGGCCCAAGATGCTACCACCACACGCTTACCAATTCAAAAGTGTTGCTAATTCAACTTTTAACAGCACCTCCCCTATTCTTTTTATATGATTACCCACAGAGAGCAAACCACAATTAACTGTAGGATCATTGCAGAGACAACTAACTTCATATTTCACAAATCATAACATAAATAGAAACTTTGGGCTCCACGCCCATGGAGACCCACCAACAAGGCTCGCAAGCAAAGTAAACCAAACAGCGAACCACAAGAACCTTAACCCCATATTAAACATAAACGTTCAGTATAAGGCTAAGCTGTTATTTTACATGTGCAGTGCCAAAAGGACTATCCCCATTCCATGCATGTCGTCCTCATTCACCTAAAAACAACGACAAAGCAAGGGTGAGTCTGAAGACTCAGCAAGCACACGATAAAACAATAACATCACGTTAGCAGTTCAATCAATTTCACGAACTGTAAGCTGTACATCCACTCTATGACTGTAAACTGTAAGTTAAGTCTGTAACTATATACTATAAATCAAATCTATAACTGTAAACTGTAAATCAACTCTGTAACTGTAAACTGTAAATCACAACTATCTGTAACTGTATTACTTTCTCTGCCACTTTCATGCAATGCAATATCATGCAATGCATCTGTATGCTCTATACTGTAACTTATACCGGTATAGCGGAGTGTCCATGCGTCGATGGACCACCCATTTGCCTACCTCTGTAGGTCTTATTCAAGAGCACTTCGGACTAGTCATTTGACTTTCTCACCGACCTGGCTCTTATTCAAGAGCACTCCGGATTAGTCGTATGACTTTCTCAACTACCTAGCTCTTATGCATTTTGCATGATGCCGTATGCTTCAAATGTGGTTGTCTAATCATAAACGATACTCATCAAGACATGATTAGCACATAATCACATGCATCATCTCATAAATACTGCAAATCATGGCATGAAAACACGAATAACAACCATTCACCATAGTTTACTGTTCTACCATGCACTTGCCTGTTAACCTGGCGGACGGTGCGTGGACGGCACCAGACTCGAACCGCCACCTGAATAAGCATTAACTATTTCAATTCATCAATCATGCAATACATTCAAGTACGAGCAAATGACATCGCTCTAACGCCCAATTCGCCATAACCCATTCCTGTCCCACCAGGCAACATCCCATTGTCCCGTGCTTAATCAATTCAAATATTTAGTGATTTCATCATTTCTACTCGTAGATCGAATTTTACCCACTTAATCTTATTTTAATTGATTATATTGTTTAACCTCAATTTATGCTCTCCTCCTCCCTCTTCTGCCACAGATCGACCAGATCAACTGTGTCAGTATCGATTTCGTCGTTCAGGTAGTTATATTAATAACGATAATTAAATGGTCACATGCATCAATCCTAATTATCGACATATTAACTTATGCCCGACTCAGCAAATAAACAGGGAGAAGGGTTTTCGAGGCATTACCTTGGCCCCGAGCGACTGGGTCGAGGCACTACTTTCTTTTCCTCGGCTGGATCTGGTAGATCTGGCGGCGGATCAGATTTCCTTTTCTCTTCCTCCTCTTTCTTTTTTTCCTTTTCTCTTTTCTTCCTCTTTTCTTTTTCTTCTTTCTTTTCCTCTCTTCCTTCTCTCTCTCCTTTTCTTTTCTTTCTTTTCTTTTTTCCTTTCCTTTCCCTTCGGCCGGCGCTCTCTTCTTTCTTCTCTTTTCTTCTTGCGACGGTGCCCCTGGCCTTTTCCTTTCCCTCACAGTCGACGGC
Source organism: Dendrocalamus latiflorus (assembly GCA_017311315.1). NCBI lineage: Eukaryota > Viridiplantae > Streptophyta > Magnoliopsida > Poales > Poaceae > Dendrocalamus > Dendrocalamus latiflorus. The sequence continues at coordinate 31,610,129 of CM029642.1, forward strand.
CCCCTGTTTTCTTCTCCCACCGCTCTTCCTCACTCGATGGCTGGCTCCTCCCGTCTCCCCTCAGCGGGCGGCCCCTCCCTGCTTACCTCTCGGCTGGGCCAGCCCTCGTCCACTCCCGTGGAGCAGCAGCGACAGTGAGAGCGGGGAGGTGGCAGCACGCGAGCTATGGCGACGCGAGGGCAGGGGAGGTAAGGGCGACGACGAGCAGCAGCAAGAGCGGTGGCACCGGCGGCTAATCAACGACGACACGTGCAGGGGAGGACGGCGGCGGCTGCCGGAGGCGACGAGCGTCAGCGCTGGGGTTGGCGAGCGGCGGCGACGGCGGGCTAGCGGCGGTGGCACCGACGGTTACGCAAGCGGCGACAGCAGCGCGAGGGGAAGCAGCAGCAACACGCAGGTGAGCAAGGGGAGAGAGCAAAATCAGATTTTTTGCTTCTTCCCCTCTCCAGATGACTCTTTTATAAGGGCACGACATGTGCTGGATTGGGCCGGGCTGGGCTGAGATATTACAGATGTTACACATACTAACCTGGAGAATGTGCTCAATTACACCGATCAATTGTTCATAAGAGGAGTTGCAGTTGGCAGCACAGAGCTTCAACCGTAGAATCTCGTATTTTCCTTGCAGTTACTTGGGACTGCCTTTATCTACAAAGCATCTACGCAAAGTTCACCTGCAGCCTATCGTTGACAAAGTAGTAGCTAAACTACCAAAGTGGAAAGGTCCTTTTTTAACCTATGGTAGCAGATCGGTGGTCGCTAAAACTGTTCTTTCGGCTATTCCTGTTTATCATCTTATGGCCATGGAACTATGGGAGTGTCCCAATGGGTGCTTAAGCCGATTGATAAAAGAAGGCTTAACTTTCTTTGGTCAGGAAAAGAATCAGTGAGTGGAGGAAAATGTTTAGCTGCCTAGAGGAAAGTTTGTAGGCCAACTGAATTTGGAGGTTTAGGGGTGTAGAACTTGCAGGTTAGGGGATACGCTTTGCAGTAACGTTGGCTTTTGTTGAAGCTGGTTGATGCTACTAAAACTTGGTCTGAACTGCCTATGCATCAAGACAGAATTATTCAGGCCATGTTTGAAGCCTCAACTATGGGTGAGATAGGGGATGGCAATCTCACTGTGTTTTGGATCGACAAAATGGTTGGATGGCCTCTCTACCAATATTTTTGCACCTAATCTTTTTGAATGTGTGAGTAAAAGGGCAACGCAAAAAAGATCAGTTAGAGATGCAATATCAAATAACAATTGGACTGAAGATATTCAGGGAAGCTTATCCATCGTAGCTGTAAGAGAATTTCTTCAGTTATGGAATCGATTGTCTCAGATTCATCTTCACGAACGTAGTGAAGACCAGAGAATCTGGAGGTGGTCAGCTTTGCTGTCGTACACAGCAAGATCAGCATATGGAGCGTTTTTTCATGGAGCCACTAGGTTGCTTGGTAGTAAACATATTTGGAAGTCTAAAGCGTCTTTGAAGTGTAAGTTTTTTGCTTGGCTTGTGATCCAGAGAAGGTGTTGGACCTTTGATAGAATGCAGTGCGGAGGATTGCCAAACCCGAGAGCTTGTGTGATGTGTGCGCAAGAATCAGAAATAGCAGACCACCTCTTTGTAAATTGTGTGGTGGCCAGGCAGGTTTGGCATGGAATTCTCTCTATCTCGGCGAGTGGTTTTCTTAAGCGAAACAGGGATTCTTCGTTCATGGGATTGGTGGCTCATGAAGGAACTTCAGCGTGGGTTTGATACTCTAGTGATTTTGGTTGTTTGGCAAATATGGAAGGAATGCAACGAACGAGTCTTCAACTATACGTACTAACCGTATCAATCAATTCGCGATAGTTGACGTCAAGAAGGCCTGCTATGGAGTGCAGCAAGAGTCCATTGTCTCCTTTGTTGGCTACATGGGCAGTGAGGAGTTCTTAGCATAGTGTTCGGTTGTTTTCTATATTTTTTCTGTCTTCTCATTTATCTGTGTGCTGCTGTTTTGTCTTCTTTTCTTACTTTAACGAATGACACGTAAAGCTTTTGCGTGTTATGAAAAAAATTGAAACAAATCGAGTCCAACAGGATTCGCAACGAAACTCAAGATTGTATTAGGATTTGTCAAAGTTCGATGAGGAGAGGGGGGGATTCGGGGAGTGAGGTGGGAGAGTGGGCGTCGCTGTCTACTTAGTCATCGGGAAGAGGAAGAAAGGCGAGAGGGCCGCCCGATGTCGTGACCTTCCGGCCGGCCGGCGCCGCCACTTCCTTTCACAGCCACCAAATCAATCATGAACAGTGATAGATCTAGAACAAAAATAACACAATGTTTCATACTTCATACAAGTACTTATTAACATATCTATCAGCAATGTAGTAGATAGTAATATGTTTTAAATTTTGTAACATCAACTAACTTCATGACAAAGTTCAATGGCCTATAATCATAACTATTTGTCAAATAACTTACCAAAACCCACTATTAGTCTAGAATAAATCTGAGAATAAAAGATAGTTAGTATCGGCAAAAAATAATATCTAGCCTCATTACCTATAAAATAGATAACAAAAACAATAAGGGAGTAAAATTTCAAGTAAAAGAATTACAGAATAATCGAATAAAGTAAAGTAAATTATATTTTATAGTTGATTTCGATGACTTCTTAAGTTCTAGAAGCGATCTATTATAGAATCATTGGGGGATGAACTGTCGTCGGCATGTCGCCTCTGCAGAGGAATAGAGATTGCGTGGAGAATGAAATCAGGAAGGTAAAGCATCTAGGACTCTGGAGACGTTGACGAACAAAAGTTTGAAGAGCCACTCGCTGGTGGTTAGGCCGTGCCCACACGTGGTTGCCCATTGGCCTAGGCACTGCCTGGGCAACTGGGCCGCGCGTTGGATGGACTACACGCTGACCTGAGCCACAGGGGATGCGGGAGAAGACCTGTAGGAGAAGTTTTGGCTCACGCGCTGACCTGCACCGTTTGGCTACAAGTTATAAGACACTAGTTTTAATCATGTGGGGGTATGATGTATAAATTTAGATTGTAAGTAAAAAAAATTGAAATCGGTCTAGGGCTCTGTACCCTCATATAACTCATAGTTCATCCGCCCCTGATCATGAAGAGTGGGTCACGCGTGGGGGAGAGGATCGCAAGGAGGAACGCATCGTTGTGATGAGGAGGAGATCGCGAGGAGGAACACATCATGTGTTGGGACTTGGGAGGAGGGGATCGTGTTTCCTGGGCAGTGGAATCGGCTATCTATTGTCCTTTCTTTCTTTAGGCAATTAGATTGTCTTGAAAATCAAGCTTAGATTGTCCTTCCTTTTCTTTAGGCAACTAGATTGTCAAAGAGAAAAATGGAAACGAAGGCTTAGCTTCTTGTTTTTGTTATCTACTTTGCTCAGCCTGCAGAGTGCTGACGGCACTGCAATAGAGTTGTATACTCAATACTTGCACTTTCAGATGGATATATATGGATGCTCCTTAATTTCAAGAGAGCTCAGAGTTAATGTGTAGTTCATTTGGCATAACTTCCTTATTAGCCAACGGCTTTATATGAATTGGATGTTCTTGTTGATACGTTTGTTTCGTAGAATCTCATAATTATGAATTAACACAAACGGAATTGGAACTGAAAAAACCAAATCAATGGATTCACCATGATTTTCATGACTGGCGAATACAAACAAATCAGTTTACATGCATTAGACAACACTCACTATTTTTCTTCAAACGGAAACAAAATATCTAACAGAGGTTGCTAAATGCTTTTCATCTATTTTCTCTTGCATTTATGAGTGACATCCTGGTTATTCTTTCTCCTAGCATATCTTGCACGGTTCAAGGAGTGTTACGAACAATACACGGGCCTGATTTGGACAGCCAAGACAGAAAACAAATGTAAATTATTGGCGTGGACACTGGAACAAGACATGCGTGGTCGTGGGTGCTTTTGGGAGGACATGGCGACATCCTGCAAAGAGTCGAGCCTTTGGACTTCCGCAGCATTGTAGATTGGTGTCAGCAAACCACCAAATTTGTACCAAAGGAAGTATTTCACTGGCACGGTAATTTACATGTGTTTCTTTTTAGTTTTTAAAAGCTAATTTTTAAGTTTTCTACAGAGACTAGCTTTTAAAGAAAATACCTTTTCAAGACGGGGTCTATAAATTTATTATATTATACACTGTAGTGACTTCATTTATATCGAATAAAATCATGCACGAGTTTCTGTTAGTCCGTACTTTCTCTCATGAACAGTTCAAAAACTATAAACCACAACCAAAAATCATAAATCAAAGAAAAAAACAGGCTGATACCACGTGGAATTTCTAGAAGGCAAGAAACAGACAGATCTACCAGAATTAAGCAACGATGGCGCAGAGGTGGCAAATAAAAGCGAAGGACATAAAGCGACAGCAACAAGCTTTTGGTAACACACTCCTAGCCCTCGCTGTCGTTCTTTATTTTGCCCGGTAAGCTAAGGCTATAGGGCACGTTCTTTTTGGCTTTTGGCTGCGGCTTATGATTTTTAGGTTATTTGTGCGAAAGATTACAAAATAACAAAAACTCATGTGCGGTTTTTACCGGTATAATTGAAGTCGATACAGTATATACTACAATTAACTATTAGACCCTATCTTTAAAAAACACTTCGTTTAAAAGATAGTTACTATAGAAAAGCCAAAACTAAAGCCAAAAGCTAAAAAGAATATGCTCCTTAATTTCAAGAGAGCTCAAAGAGTTAATGTGTAGTTCATTTGGCATAACTTCCTTATTAGGCAGCGGCTTTATATGAATTGGATGTTCTGGTTGATACGTTTGTTTCGTAGAATCTCATAATTATGAATTAAGACAAACGGAATTGGAACCGCCAGTGCATGGGTGGAACGAGGAGCAAGGTGGCAGTAGCATGCATGGTGATTATTGTTGTGTTGGTATTCCACCGTAGACTATAAATAGAGAGGTATACCAACTTATTATATACACCTGATGCAATTGAAAGCAATAAAGAAAGATCAGGAGTTCTCTCTACCTCTCTGTATTCAATCTATTCTTTTGTGATTCTGTGATTGATTCGTTCTTGTTCTAAGCAGAGGAATCGCTCGGACTGGTCGTCAACGACAGTTCCTCAACAGTCTGATTGTTTGTTGTTTGTTTGGTTATGTTCCATTTGATGGCACACACTTACAAATTGTAGCTCGAGTCAATGTCCAAGTCGTCCGTCAATACAGACAAAGTGATATGTGCTCATTTGGGCTTTTTTTGGTGGCTTATGGCTAAAAAGCACTGTAGCAGGCTGAAAAACACTGTAGCTGGCAGAGACTTATTTAGCATAATTAAATTTAAAAAAATATAAAAAAAATATGTTAGCCCATTACGTATAATACAAACAAATACGGGAAAAAAAGAACCGGTAAAAAAACTCAATAAAAAGCCAAAAGTTTAGAAAAAGACGAAATTTATGAATAGTGAAAAATAAGCCGGAAGCTAAAAGCTGAAGCCAAAACGATCACAGCCACTTGAGCTGCAATTTGTAATTTGCACGCACTTATTAAACAATGCTGCAAAGTTTCTAGTTTCGGACTTACGGTTTTTTAAAAATGTTGGTTTCTTAATTTTTATTTATTTATTTTTATCTTTTTGGCTTTTTAGCCTTTTATTTTTTTTCTTTTTTCTCTTATTTATTTGTATTGTTCGTGAAGATATAATGATATATTTTTATTTTTTTCTCAATTTATCGTTAATAGCCGGTACAGTATATTTTCAACTGCTACATTATTTTTTAAACCAGAATCCAACTACTAGAAGCTAGTTAGAGTACTATTTGCATTTTTTTTTTATATGTGAGCGGTTAAGATTTGTATATTCATAATGACCAATGGAGCCATGATAGAGATTAAACGCTATAATGGCCAATTGAGCCATGATTGAGTTTACAAGCTATTTCCTGTAATCCAAGCTGCAAAACAAGCTAACCGAAGCAAAATTCCAAACATCCAAAATTTTCGTTTGCCGTTTCCTGCAATCCAAGCTGCAAAAACAGCCCACATGCCCAAAGAATTGGTCTACTCACAGTGACCATCACTAGCCAGTGCGAGCCCCACGAGCCGACGACTAGGCCATGTTGCTTCGATCTTTCCACGGCGTGAGCAGCGGGGTCAACCAGTCCAGTCGCCTTGACGAAACGGACACTCGTCGGACTACTTACAGATTGGTCGCCACTCGGCATCATGCACGGTCACATTCATGTCCACGACGAAGTTCTTGCTCTGTCACCATGCCCATGTTGGAATTTTTTCCACGATCCTTTGCCCTCAGATCACGCTCGTGCGCTCAGCGTCTCCTGTTCCTGACGGAGCTCGGTCCAGGGAAATACGCCTCCGGTCCAGCTGGTCCGTGCCGGCGTGAACCCCTCCGTGGGATCCACTGGACCTGGGTCCCGACGTGATGGAGTAGCGCCTCGCCTGGTTCACGCGAAGGAGCAACATCTCTGCAGTATAGAGTCTAAACTATATTTGTATTTGTATTTAGAGTAAAGTCCATTACCGGTCCTTAAACTTTTTATGCTGTGTCATCCCGGTCCATAAACTTTTAAAGTATGTCATCCCGGTCCTTAAACTTTCAAAGTGTGGCAATTTCTTTTGAATGTCTATGGACCGGGATGACACAGCATAAAAAGTTCACTGCTACAACTACATAGGATATTGCCACACTTTGAAAGTTTAAGGACCGGGCTGACATACTTTAAAAGTTTATGGACCGGGATGACACAGCATAAAAAGTTTAAGGACCGGTAATGGACTTTACTCTTGTATTTATAAATAAATATGAATATAAATCCGAATATTCTTAGATACAAATACGAATCAAATATTATAACAAATACACATTCGAATTGAATATCTACTTAATTCGGTCAGATCTGGATATCATCATAACTTATGCAGTATGAAGACATTAATGACATTTTATCCTCGTTCATCACGCTTAATTATTTTAATTCATTTACTTCACCTAAACAAACATGAATTCACATTCAATTAAAAAAACTTGTCCAACTAATTAGTCGTATTGCAATAAAATACTTATATTGTTTCATCGAATACGAATACGGATATGGATTGTCTGGATAAAATAACATTTCGGATGGTAAAAGTTCATACCATATTCACATCTATATTTTTTTATACGAATTCAAATAGGATAGAAAATTTTAATCGGATGAAAAAATCTATACCATATTCACATCCTATCTTGGATTTGGCAAACAATCTTTTCATGGGAGAACTACCTCCATGTTCCGGGATGGAAGCCATCAGGTATCTACTGTTAAGTAACAATAGCGCAACCCACCATTTGTGCAAAGCTGCACAAGTTTGGGTTTCCTGGATCTTGCTTGGAATAGCTTCTCTGGAACATTGCCGGCGTGGATTGGGGACTTGTAGCAACTACAGTTTAATACGGTTGAGTTATAAACATGCTTTCGGGTTCTCAGAATCAGGAAAACAATTTCAGCTTAGAAAATTTTTCGGACCCTCCGAGAAATCCGAAATTCAGAAATTTCGAAAACTTCAACCGAAAAATTCAAACATATCATTCGAATTTAAGAAATACAATTATATGAAAACAATGAAATTTTGGCAAAATCTCCGTCAAATCTCAAAAAAATTTAAAATGGGCCAATTTTTTTGGTCACAGTGGGTTTTTTTTTTTTTTGAGGGGGCTGAGATAACCGAAATTCGCCAAATGTCGCGAAATTTCGTCTGAAATTGTTTTCCCTGCTCGGAATAGCTTCTCTATAACATATTCTCTGGGAATGTCTCAATCATAATCTAGCAGGCAAAGCGGTCAGTGGAATAACTCGACCTCTCGAAGAACATGCTTTCGGGTGAAGTCCCTTCAAGCTTGTCAAATATAACGTATTTAAGTGACTTGTCTGAAAACAACCTTACTGGAAGAATTCCATCAGGATCACAACTTGACCCCCTCTCTAAGGAGCACCTGTCTATGTACAGCGGACTAGTGGCCTTTGCGGGCCTCCTATTCGAAAGAATTGTTCAGGAAATGATGCATCAAAAGCTAGGTGGTCAGAAAAATGAACGTGGTTAAGGAAACAATGTCCTTTCATGCTGGGTCTCTGGGTGGTGTTCTGCACCCTATTGTTAAGGAAGCTTGGAGGATTGCTTATTTCCGCCTCTTCCATGAGCTATATGATCAAACTTATGTGTTTATGGTTCTTACATGGAAAAGCTTCGCCAGAGAGGCAATCAATGTTGACGTTTGAACAAGAGCTCTGAAGACATGAGACTGAATAAGCATGTAGCAGCATCTTACGCCGTGATTTTTTTCCGTTCAAGTTAACGTAGAGAATATTGATGGTTATGTGCATTGCTTGTACAGTAATATTTTTGTACTCCTGATGTATAAATAAATGTATTGCTTAGTGTGAACCCAGAGAATTAGTATTCATTCTAGCCACATTCTATGTTTAGTGAAAACTGCATCACCTCTACCATCCAATAAAGGTGAGTACTACTAATGATGTGCTGATAGACAATTTTCTATAAGAATTACTCAAACATTCAGCTTTTGAGATAAGGAATGAATTTTCCTTCCAAGTTTTATACATCATTCATTTCATAACAGTGCTCTTTTGAATGCAGAAACTTTATGTCGGATCCAGGTCTTGAAGGACAGACAGGGTAAATGTATGCACTATTAGTATAAGCTGTTATGAATAGCGCTTGTATTCATATGAGGCCAATGGGCCAGAATATATACACAAAGTACAAGTGGTAAATATGCAAAGAACCCCTCATAACAATGGGGAATAACAAACTATACATATCTCTAACACCCCCCCTCAAACTCATGGTGGATCAACAACACTGAGTTTGGAGAGGTAGAAGCTATGCTGTGCTCGAGTCTGGGCCTTCATGAAGAAATCCGCTATCTGAAGCTCCGAAGGCACATACTGAAGAGTAATCACCTGATCATGCACACAAGACCTCATAAAAGAAGCATCAACACCAATATGCTTGGTGAGCTCATGCTTCACAGGATCACGCGCAATACTGATAGCACCTGTACTGTCTGACAAGAGAGAAGTCGGTGTAGTAACAGAAACACCAAAATCCTCAAGTAACCACCGTAGCCAAGTAATCTCCGCTGTCAAGAGAGCCATAGCTCGCAACTCAGCCTCTGCACTCGAACGGGACACTGCAGTCTGTTTCTTCGTCTTCCAGGCAATAAGAGAACCACCAAGAAAAACACAGTAAGCAGAGATAGACCGGCGATCAGAAGGATCGCTGGCCCAAGTAGCATCCGAATAGGCCTGAAGCTGTAAAGAGCTGGAACGTGGAAAGAAGAGACGGCGAGAGATAGTCCCGCGAAGGTATCGCAGAACTCGAAGAAGGTGGCTGTAGTGGACCTGAGTGGGAGCGGAAACAAACTGACTCAGAATACGAACTGGATAAGTGATATCCGGACGAGTAACAGCAAGGTAGACAAGACTCCCAACAAGATGACGATAGCGAGTCGGATCAGAAAGAGGCTCGCCATCAGAGAGTCGGAGGTGAACATTGAGCTCCATGGGAGTCTCAACAGTACGCTGATCAGTGAGAGAGGCGCGATCAAGAAGATCCTGAATATATTTCGCTTGGGACATAAAGAAACCATCTGGAGTGGAAGTAACCTCAATCCCAAGGAAGTAACGAATAGGACCAAGATCCGACATAAGGAACTGCTCACTAAGACGAGCCTTGACAAAGGCAATGTACTCAGAATCATCTCCCGTAATGATCATATCATCAACATACAGGAGAAGAAGAGTCCGACCACGAGACGAAGTGTGGACAAAGAGCGCAGGATCATGATCACTAGCTGAAAAACCAGCAGCAGTGACCACAGAGGAGAAGCGCTCAAACCAAGCACGAGGGGCTTGCTTAAGGCCATAGAGAGAGCGACGAAGGCGACAGACCATGCCCTCAGGAACAGAATACCCAGGTGGCGGATGCATGTAGACCTCCTCACGCAACTCGCCATTAAGAAAGGCATTCTTGACATCAAGCTGAGAAACAGACCAGTGGCGAACAGACGCCACTGAAATAAGAGTCCGAACAGTGGTCATGTGGGCTACAGGAGCAAAAGTCTCATCGTAGTCAACACCATGCTCCTGCTGGAAACCACGAGCAACAAGACGCGCCTTATAGCGCTCAAGAGAGCCATCAGAGCGAGTCTTAATCTTATAGACCCACTTACAAGTGATGGGATGAGAATGAGATGGACAAGGAACAAGATCCCAAGTACCAGTACGCTCAAGGGCAGCAATCTCCTCGGCCATGGCAAGCTGCCACTCAGGGTGAGTAACAGCATCCCGGTAGGAGACAGGCTCACGAGTAGCCGCGCCAGCAAAGGCAAAACGGGCAGGAGGCCGAATCAACTGGCGATCGCGGAGAGCGTAGCGAGGAGAAGATGGCCCATCAGGGGAAGATGGAGCATCAGAAGAAGAGGGAACATCAGAAGAAGATGGCTCAGCTGGAAGATCCTCAAAACGAGGCCGACGAGTGTAGAAGATAAGAGGAGGAGGTACGGTAGTAGGAGGAGCCTGGGGAGTCGTAGGAGACGACACAGGCGACGACAACGGTGGAGAGGCCACAGGAGGAATATGTGGAGACTCAGTGGGACAGGTGGACGAGGGCAAAACAGAGATAGGTGTATCTGGAAAGGTCAAGAAAGACAGAGACTCCACAGAGGAAGCCGAAGGAGAGGCAGGACGTGGGTAGAATGGACGAGACTCGTCGAAAGTCACATCCCGAGAAACCCGCATCCGACGACCAACAGGATCCCAACACCGATAGCCCTTGTGCTCGGCACTGTACCCCAGAAAAACGCACTCAACAGACTGAGCGGTCAGTTTGGTACGTTCTCGAGGGGCGAGGAGAACGTAGCAAACGCAGCCAAACAGATGAAGGGCAGAGTAGTCAGGAAGAAGACCACAGAGACGCTCAACAGGGATCGCACCCTTAAGAGCAGAAGAGGGCTGAATGTTGACGAGATAGGTGGCAGTGGAAACAGCCTCGGCCCAAAAGTGAGGTGGAATAGAGGCGGCGATCATCAGAGCACGAGCCGTCTCAAGGAGGTGACGATGCTTGCGCTCAGCGACACCATTCTGAGCATGAGCACCAGGACAAGAAAACTGAGCGAGAGTGCCCTGCTCAGCAAGGAAGCTGCGCAGGTGACGAGAGAGGTACTCGCCAGCAGAATCAGCACGAAAGACACGAATAGGAGTAGAGAACTGTGTGTGTATCATAGTGGCAAATTGTTTATAGATAGACAAGGCCTCACTACGAGAAGACATGAAATATATCCAAGTGTGGCGAGAGAAATCATCTATAAAAATAATATAATAACGATGACCCCCTTTCGAAACGAAGGGAGCCGGACCCCAAACATCTGAATGAACAAGATCAAAAGGACGCTGAGACACAGTCTCACTATGAGGATAAGGAAGCTGAATCTGTTTACCTAACTTACAGCCCTGACAATCTAAAGACACGTCTCCTGAGACAGACCCCAGAAGACCACGACGAACTAAGGACGACAGGTGAGATCCACACAGATGGCCAAGACGGTGATGCCACTGCTGGAAAGAGCCGGTAGACGAAGTGGCAGAAGCGGAGAGACTGGCGGCGGTGGTGGCAGCGGAAGGAAGATGAAGCCAGTCAAGCTCCCAGAGACGCTGTGAGTCACGGCGCCGAGGGCTAGAACCAACCAGAGCTCCCGTGTGGCAGTCCTGAACACAACAAGAGTCAGAGTCGAGAATAACTCGATAACCAAGGTCAGTAATCTGCCCAGCAGAAAGAAGCTGCAAGGTAAGGCGAGGAACATGAGCAACAGAAGGAACATGAAAAGATGAGTTGCTAAGAGATCCTCGACCAGAGACAGAAAGAGATGTACCATCAGCAGTAAGAACACTGACAGGAGAATCAAGAGGTGTAATAGAAGACAGAGTGGAAGAATCAGGAGTCATGTGAAAAGATGCTCCAGAATCAAGAATCCACGGGGAGGTACCTGACTGTGTAGGAGGTGGTCTCTCAGTGCCTGAAGAGTCAGTAGCAGAACCTGCAGAACCTGTCGAGGGAGAACCTGAAGCAGCAAGTAGGCGTCGAAGTCTGGCTATCTCCTGCTCGGTGAGAGAAGCTGCTGAAGAAGTCGAGGCAGACGTCGTCGTAGAAGCACTAGTGCCAGTAGAAGAACGGCGTGAAAGATGCCGCTTCTTCTTGTAGCACTGGGACTCAGTGTGGCCATCCTTGTCGCAGTAGGAACAGTGAGGACGGCCACCACCACCTGTGGTAGCCCCTGGAGGAGGCAGTGTAGCAGGCGGACGAGCGGCGAGCACAGAGGGGAGTGGCATCAGACCAGCACCACTCAAACGAGTCTCCTCTGCGCGTATCTCGGTAAGAGCCTCCAGGAGAGTGACACGAGGGTGGCGTGCAAGGAGCTGGGCATGCCTTTGCTCGAACTCAGGACGAAGGCGAGTAAGGAACTCGTAAACCCGCTGAAACTGCAGATCAGCACGTACCTCCAGGCAGCACGGACAGGTACGACAGCCAGCAGTGCGAAGTGAGTCCAACTGACGCCAGACAGCAGAACTCTGAGCGTAAAAGGCGTCAACAGTAGCATCACCCTGCTGAAGAGAGTGCTCCTGGCGGACCACGGACAGGTACAGGGCATCACCAGAGGGCTCGTAGCGCTGACGAAGATGAGTCCACATCTGGAAAGCCGAAGGGAGTCCCACAACCTCAGAAGAAAACTGAGGCTGGACACTGGCGATGAAGGCAGAGGCAGCTTTATCATCAGCATCATCATCAGCAGCAGCCTTATCGGCTGTCGGAGGCAATGCAACAGGCGTAGGCTCCGTCGGATGAATAGGGCAAGGCGGGCAGGTGACATCGCCAGAGAGGACGCCCCAGAGACGAAGACCACGCATGTGAATGCGCATGTGAGACACGAAATCGGTGTAATTAACACCATCAAAGATCACCGGGCAGCGAGGGAGAGAAACAGTGCCCATTGGTAGGCGGCGCTGGACGGCGCGGCGGTTAGAACACCGTTTTTTTTTTTGCTCTTTTTTTTTGCTCTTTTTTTCTTTTCTTTTCTTTTAACGGGCCTCCGGCCCGTTAACCACACTCACGCACGCCCTTTAGGGCAGGCGGCGGCGCGGAGGGAGCGGCCGGCGGCGCGGAGGGAGCGGCGACGCGAGGGAGCGCCGGCGCGGAGGGAGCAGCCGGCGGCGTCGGGTAGCCGAGGCGAGGCCGAGCGGGCGCCGAGGCGAGGCTGACGGCGGCAGGGGCGGCAGCGGAGGCCGGGCGGACGGCGGAGGCGCCGAGCCGAGCGGGCACCGAGGAACCGAGCAGCCGAGCCCGAGCGGCAGCGGAGGCCGGGCGGACGGCGGAGGCGCCGAGCCGAGCGGGCACCGAGGACCCGAGCGGCCGAGCCCGAGCGGCGGGGAGGCCGGGCGGCGACGCGGGGAGGCGCGAGGCAGCGGAGGAGGCCGGCGAGGCGACCGGGTGGGAGTCGGGCGGGGCCGACGGCAGCAGGGCAGCAGCGGCGACGGGGGAGGCGCCGAGGCCAGCGACGGCGGAGGAGACTGGCGACAGCGGCGGCGGCGCAGGGAGGCCGGCGGCGGCGCAGGGAGGCCGGCGGCGGCGCGGAACCCTAGGTAAACCAAAACCCTAGTTTTGGCTCTGATACCATGTTATGAATAGCGCTTGTATTCATATGAGGCCAATGGGCCAGAATATATACACAAAGTACAAGTGGTAAATATGCAAAGAACCCCTCATAACAATGGGGAATAACAAACTATACATATCTCTAACATAAGCTATCATCAGCTCCTTAACCAACTCAGTTTTCGTTCTTACAACTTTTTTTGAACGAAATCGTTCTTACAACTTGAAACATGACATACATGCCTTAACTCTTTAATCTGATTACTGATATGTCCATGCTTCTTCCAGAAGAATCACAACTCACAAGTTCATAACCTCTTGGTGATATTTTACCATCGGTGTTTGTTAACACCTTGGCATCCTAGTACAGCTGAATAATGCGATCCTGCAGCAAGTTTGTTCTTTGTATGAATAACAATATCAATCGATAATGCGCAAAAAGCTTGTTCCATCTAACCTTTTAATATTTGAGCAGCTGGGGTCTCTTGAGATTAGAAATCAGATTGTTGGAGTGAGCAGGTCCTTCTTGTTAGATATGTATTATATAGATATATGTGTATTTACCCTGTTGTGTAAGGAGTTTTCTGCATATATATATCATATTTGTACATATATATATACTAGCTCATTGGCCTTATAATGAACACAAGCGCTTTTTATAATACTTCTATATGCTGAGTGGCACTGCATCCAGGTGAACTGCATGGCACAAGATTGATAAGGTGTTGATCTCGTGCACTGCTCATGAAGCATGAAAATGAAATACAAATCATCATTTGATTTGTTTTCTCACAGGGTCTAACAGCATAACCCAAGCTTCTGGCATACATGTTTGTATAAATTTCATCCTTTTGAAGTTCATAATTTTCATTTCCCTATTCGAATAGAGCATTCTGCGCATTATGACAACTGTAATTCAACAAATTCTTTAGTTATCAATTAAGTAGTTTAATATATAGGAACTCAGACTAACCATTGAAGAAAATTCTTCCGAGGAAAGCAAGATAGTCCTAATTCTTCTGCTATATTTTCTGTTCACTTATCACATCTCCAAAACTAACAATGGCAGAAAATGCACACCTAAAAGTGAGAAATGAATCATACAAACCAGCGAATAGTCATACCGAAACTCCGAAAGGTTGATTTCCAGACAGCTAACCTCAAGGACTTGCCAGATATAAGAGAAAATTATGTATAACATGGATCGTAACAAATAATTTGAAGTTTTGTAACATTGATTTTAGCAGGCTCAGGACTATTATTACATTGCGAATTGATTTACAATATATTGAGAAGAAATTAACCAACCACATATTATTGTTAACTGTTTTCTACTTTGTTCTAGATCTTTGTAGGCCTTTAATCTTTATCTTTGTTCTCATATTTTTCGTTAACCCATTACTTCTGAACCTATGAATTCAAATAGTCATGTTCGTTCAAATAAGCATGGAAAACCTACCAAGGGTGCCATACAGCGGAGCATAACAAATTCCTTGGCTGTTGTAACGCTGCAGAACAAAAGGTAAATTAAAAAAGTTGGAAGGAAGGTAAATTAAAATTGATACTTATGAGATTATTAGAATGAAGATAAGAGCAGGGCTACTAAACTTTTTTTTTAATTCAGCAGGACTTATATAAACTTGTTGCATGTCCATGGGGACACAAAACTTTTGCTATCGTCCATTTGGCCCACCAATTGGAAACAACTCCTGGCTGGCGTCCGCTGAATACGCAACCCCAAATAATTCCGGCTCCTCTTCTAGACGCACCAGGTGCGGTCCCTTCTCCACGTCAAGTAAAGTCGACGGCGTCAAGGCGTTGGGTCAACGGCGGCGGCGCTAGGGCATAGACAGTGTAACACTAACCGGCCAATTGTCAGTATTGACGCCAACAATGTACTAGCGAAAGGGAAAATGGCTTCCATGTTTCCTTTCTCTATCCCCCTCCATGTTCCCTGCCATATGGCAACATGCTATTTGTTTTGCTTTTTGTGGGTCCCATGCACCGTCAAATAGCTTGACGCCACGTGGCGGGGATACGGTCAGGAACATGGTCATGGGAACAGGGAAGCTGCATGGGGCTGATTATCTGGCTTATGGCGGTATGTTTCAAACAGTTTCTGATTTTTAAAAACAGAAAGCTAAAAACTAAAACCACTTACAGCGGGACCAAAAGAAAAAGTAAATTCTTTGTACCCGGCGACCTAGGTTCTTCGGGGTGTTACTGGTGAACTGTTTTATGTCAATTTATACACGGTCGGTGCGTACGTCTGTGTGGAAAAGTGCTCCATACTGGGATGTGTGAGTGCATGCACCTTATTTTAAAAATAGTGGGTATGTGCATCTAAAGGATGTGCTAAAAAAAGAATCATGCCAATATAACGAGTATTCTATAGCGAACAAGAGGTGGAAAATAAATCAAAACAAGGGGGTGTAAATGCATTTTTTTCTCTTAATTAAAAGCATTGCGTGAGCTCGGGGGCATTGCTTGGACGCGTCAGTCACGGCCGGCAACCGGTCGGCGGGGAAACGACTTCCACCGTGGACTAGAATTGCAACATATCACATTTATTTTCGTTGCAGTACTAGCACCGCGTGTAGCACACAACCGATTGCTCTAGGCTCTAGCTAGCAGCTAGTTCGATCACGCATGGCCATCCCCACCATGCAGCACCCTCACTCTGCCGATCTCCGGCGCTGCCTCGCGGTACTTGTCCTGATCATCACCACCAGCTCGCTCCTTCGACAGCCCCGGCACGCCGGCGCATGCGTGCCGCGAGAGCGGGATGCCCTGCTGGCCTTCAAACTGGCTTCACCGATGACACCACGAACCTCCTGGTCTCGTGGCAAGAGGGCCAACTGTAGGACGACTGCTGCCGGTGGAGGGGCGTCAGGTGCAGCAACCGGACCGGCCACGTCGTGGAGCTCAACATTCGCAACGATCCTGGCAACTTGTACCTGGTCGGGCAGATAAGCCCCTCGCTGTCGTCCCTGACGCGTCTGCGGCGCCTAGATCTCAGCGGGAACTCCCTGGAAGGGCCGACCGGCCGTGTCCCGGAGTTCTTGGGCTCCCTAAAGAACCTGAGGTACCTTGACCTATCCAACATACCGTTCTCCGGTAGTGTACCTCCTCAGCTTGGTAACCTTTCCAAGTTGGAATACCTCAGCCTTTCCAAGTTGGAATATCTCAACCTTTCCAAGCCGGAATATCTCGACTTGCCTTTCTACAACATACTCGGGGTGAAAAGCCTATACTCAACAGATATCGCATGGCTGACACCTCTACGTTCGCTGCAGTACCTCAACCTTGGTTTCGTGAACCTGAGCACCATAGTCGATTGGCATCGTGTGGTGAACTTGATTCCTTCTCTGAGGGTCCTTAGCCTCTCCAATTGCTCGCTTTAGAGCGCAAACCAGTGGCTTCCACGCCTAAACCTCACAAAACTTGAGAAGCTTGATCTCTCCTACAATTACTTCGACCACCCAGTAGCATCGTGTTGGTTTTGGAATCTTACAGGGCTTCAGTACCTGAGCATAGGAGGACCCATCTACATGGCCAGTGTAACACCCCAACTCCACAAGAGCCAAGAATGCTACTAAAGTAACCTTACACAAAACTAAACTAAGATACTTTACTAAAATTCGGCAAAGTCTCCTTTGTATTTCTAACATCACATGGGTTTCAACAGTTAAAAGGGAGTTATAACGGAGTACTGCAATATTCAAGATCAACAAGAAGTACTCATGAACTTACTAATCGACTGAACAAATCCTCAAACTTCCAACTAGACTACTCATCATTATTACAAATAATCCGATACGATAACATAAACAGGTCAAATCTTTGATCAGTAGCTTAATTAATAAGGCATGGTCCGAGAATTAAAGTTCATGACAGTGTGCGTGCAAAGCATAACGCTACTCCCTCCCTTGCATACTGCGCTTGAACTGGGTACCTAAAACAACAAGAAAGCAAGAGTGAGTCCACAGACTCAACAAGTACATAAATAAACAGACGCATAATTCAATCCATAGCGTCAGCATCCATATTCAGGAGCACATCACTAAATCATTCCACATGCAAATGCAATGCTCAAGGATTTCCTTTTCTCTATCTCTTTGTGCATTACACTGGTAATGCAAAGTATGCAACCGTCGCTGCATACCCATGCCTGTGCGCGCACGCACAGGGACCAATTGCCCAATACTCCGCAAGTATTGGGGACCTCATGCCCACACTCCACGAGTGTGGGGATCTCAAGCCCGTCACATTCATGACGGGGACCTCAAAGATGTGCATACTTGGTCATCACAAGACCAGGCCTCAACATGATATCAAAATGCATATGCACCATCTCTTTTCAACATCAAGCACCAATGGCGGTAACAACATTCATGAATAAAGGCAACGACGACATTCGTGAATTAAGGCGATAACAACATTCATGAATAAAGGCAATAACAACATTCATGAATAAAGCATATCCATAGTTTGAACATTCACCACTCTGATTATGCACACTTATCAATAGCCACACGACATTAACAAGCATCAAACCCGCATTCATATCCAAGCAATCACAAACAAGGATCAAACAATGCACTTGCCTCAACCGAGCGGGAACGAAGGACGAGAAGAGGGTGTCGCCTCCGGAACCAGTCCCCCACCTAAACATTCAATTAAGAAATGCTAAGACAGAAATAGAGGACCACTCAAACCATAAAAGTAAACACGGACTCACGAAAGTTCCTTTAGCGCGAACCCAGCCCCAATTTCTAGATGTCGCTTTGTCCCCTCTGTGGACAGTCAACTTCTAAAATACATAACTTTCTGCTCAGGAGTCCAATGAGGTGTTCTTAGACTTTCTGGAAAGGTAATTAAATTACCTAAATAAACTTATTTGGGGAGCCCTTTTGATTAAGCCATCCACTGCCCCTACCAAGCCAAACTACATAACAACAATTTTCACGTCGGCTTCTCTGGACAGTACACTAAAACCACCATAACTTTTGGTACGAAAGTCCAAATCTTGCGTTCTTTATCTCTCTGAAAAGGTATGGAAATTACCTACAATATTCGTTATATTGAGATCCTCTGATTTCGTCTTTAACTAATAGATTAACTCAATTTTCTACAGACTGTCAGGATGTTGACAGATTAACCAGACAGCGGCACTAAACAGTTCATAACTTTCTAACCGTTAATCGGATTTTGGCGTTCTTGGCGGCCACTGAAAGCTAAGAACATTATCTACATAACTCTAGGAACCAAAACTCCTAATTCGGCCTCTAAACACACGAAACTGACCGCGCAATAATCTGGACAGAACGCGATCTATTAAACCGACGCAAATCAATCTACCAAACGACATCAACCGCAACTACTACGCATCAAACAACGAAGAACACGCGACGTTACCCTTGTAGAATCGCAGCAAGATGATGAACTCTCCCCACGAAGTTGATCTCGTCTCCTTTCTTCACTTGATCGGCAGCAGGGAGCACCGACGGCGAGGAAGGGAGGCACCAATGGAGGGGGGCACCACCATGGAGGAGAGGTGTGTTACAGTAGCCGTGCTACAGTGCGGCGGCACTGTAGCTACAGTGCATCTAGGGTTTTCCCCCTTCCTTTTATTGGTGGCCGACCCCTCATGGGCCTCCTGGGCCAAGGCCCAATGCCCAAGTTGCCGAAAAACTACAGAAACCCCCCCTTTTTGTCTAATTTCTCTTTTGAACGCTTTCTTTCGTAGAATAAATTGGAGTATTACATTAAAACCCCTCTTTCTCCTGTTCAATCGCTTTGCTAAAAGAAATATTCTCCCGATTTTAATTATTCTCTCCCGATTTTAATTATTCTCTCCCGATTTAATTATTCTCTCCCGATTTAATTTTTGGGGTATTACATTCTACCCTCCTTAAACAAAATTCGACCCCGAATTCTATTCAACCTCAACACCAAAAAAAAACCACTGCTAAAAGATTTACTAACATTACTATGTACCTGCCGTGAAAAACTTTGGATAAAGCTCGCGCATGCGAGATTCCAATTCCCAAGTCGCCTCCCTCTCGAGCTAATGGGACAAAGGCACCTTGACACAAACCAACGACTTGTGCCTCAGCACTCGCTCTGACCTCTCTAACAACGCACAGGATGCTACTCAAAGGTCAGCAGCTCCCACGAAACTTCAAACTTCGGACCTCTCTGGTACTCACTCAGCACTGGGACAAACAAGACGATGTGTACTTCGCGCATGGACTCACTACGGTCCTAACGTTTTACCAACTAGCGAAAACAACCCAATGTACCTTGGGGCAACCCCCCTAGTGGTACCGAACCACGCAACATGTGCATAGAACACTGAACTTTTGTTCCACCTATTAAGCAGACTTTTTCACCCAAAGAAAGATCGCCTCCTTTAACGAGGGACACACAACAGAACTCGCTTTAAACACACTCTTACCCGACATAGCCCAACTGAAAATGAAGGACTATCATCGCAACCAAGTGTTACCAACTCGGTACTAAAAAGAGTCAAGTTCAGAATCGAAGATTTATCACGAAAATCTTTCCACCTTCAAATTAGAAAATTTGCAAATAAACACCACATCCGCCAAAGGAGAAATCACTCGAATAACCAAATCCAACGTTTCTTTTATTCTTTCTGAACTGATAAGAACCACACATACCAATATAAAGCCAAGCTAAACTTTGCGAAAGACAAAGGTCAACAGCATAGAACTTAAACGAAAATCAGGAAAACAATTCACTTCTTGAGGAAGCATCAATTTAACAGTTTCTCTTCTAGGACCAAAATTTCCCTCAAGCTATGGAATCCCAATCATCGCACAACACACTAACTTGTTACTCTTAACTTGGCGATCTCAACGCCAAGCCCAAATCGAAACGCCTTGTCTACACCTTTGAAGAGGGACTCTGATGATTTCACAAAACATTCTCTAACCGATTCCCTTTACTGATAGAATTCATTTGACAGATGGCACTCAGAAAGTATCCCCAAATTAGATCTCTCACACGATCATATCACCTCAACCTTTTTTGAGGACAAACATTTCAGATTCCACATCACACACTCTCATGTACTACATCAGAAGGGTGTTATCAACGATCATCCCACTGTTCGCAATCCACCCTTATTCTACTTCCTCTACACATAATCTTTGGGCGACTCAAAGTTCTAGCATAACAATGCAAAGTCCACATTTAACCTCCAAGACTCTTGCAACTAACTTCTCGTATAAAGGATAGAGAAATCCTCAGATTAAATCCCTATAAATCCATAATTCCCACATACTCACTTATTAACATCATCATGAAAATATTTTCTTGACCCGTTTACCTTTACAAATATTATAACTCTCAGAAGGTTACTCATTTAAAACCAAATCACTCTTGACATTACTCAACATTTTCTATTATTCCATTGACGATTCGATTACCTTGTAATCCCACTCTCATTAAACCACATCATCAAGAATAACCCTTCACAATCTCGCAATACTACCAAATTGCTATACTCTATAAAATTGATCAGGATTTTCATACTCTCGGTAATTCTAATGTTCCACCCGAAGTGAACAAAAGATCTTGGATCACAATCACTATAGGTTCTACTAGCTGTAACAATGCAATCAGTTTAACCCCATAAGACAATCTTCCATTGAGATAGACTTCTCTCAAAGAACTATATTACGAAATTATTTCATCCTCCAATGCTCATCGAATAACTTACAACCCAACGTTTCACAACTACAATTATTCAACATCTCAAAAGACTCAGGTGAACGAATAGGTTGAATCTTCCTCAAAAGAAAGAGCGAATGGAATCAAAATTTTTTTTCCAACTAGGAAAACATGTGCCACCGCAGTGAACACAAGACCAAGGAAAATAGTCACTTAGGTAAAATACTTGGAAAACATAAGGGAAAGTCAACAGTCGAGGGCTCAAGCCCTACTGAAAGCGAATACCAAACCACAATTGAGAAGAAGGTAATGCCCTTTGAAAATTGATAAACTCTTATGGGACAACTGCATAAGGTTTAAGCACTCTCAAATAAACTTCAAGATGCGAAACGAGACTTAAAGCTCAATTACTTATACTTGACTCATTCCTTTAACAAGGAAGGTTATTTTCTGTGATTACTACATCACTTTGCCAGCTTAAACAAGATAAGCTCTTAAGACCAAATCGTAGGAACAACTTAAGAACCAATAAAATCTTTCAGCATGTCACTTTGCTCAAAGCAACTCAATCACCACATAACTCAAGCGATCCAATTGATCACCATCGCAAAACTCGAAACACTTCTACAAAATCCAAGTTACGAAAGACGATCAAATTTCTTTATTTCTAAAAGAATCATCACCACACACAAGTCACAATCTCTTGCAGATAATCTTACTAACATCAAGAATAATATACTCTGAACATGAATATTTATCATCAACTATTCCATTAGAAAGCCCCCAAAGTTTCACCAATTTGTTCCATACTGCCTTTTCATCCCATCTTCAAAATGAGAGTATACCAAAATCATACAACATCACTACATCAACTTCTTAAGTTTAGAAGGGGTCTACTACCCAATTGAAAAGCTCCTACCAAAACCCTTTCATCAAGGACACAATTTCATCCAATTATTTCACAATCATGTGGGCATAAGCCACCTATTATATCATATCTGTTCAACTTTTAGCGATGCTCATTATCAAACTTCAACACACAACAGTTATACGACAACCCTTGTTGTTATCAACTGGCTTCGTTATGAAATCTAGTTGCTACCTACTTTCCTTCCCAAATCACATGGATATTAACAAGCACATATTCAACTGTTCCTCCTCACATTGGATTTCGGCAAAAAAATACACTAAAACTTCAAAAAAATCAAAATCTTCTATCGATCAAGAGTCTCAACAACACTACAACCAAATTCATCGCGTCATCCTACATAGAAGAACTACATAGAACTCCTCCCATAATTTCTATATCCACCGATATTCAATCCATTCAACCGATTGTACACAATTCTAATAACTAATCATACTAGGGAATATGTAAATCTGGTATTCCCTCTAATTTTCCTTTCCACACAATTAAATTAATCCATGGGAACCAAAGAACCCAACAAATTTAACAACCTAAACAGTTTTAATGACCAGACTAGTTCATCAAGGTTCATTACTTCTTGATATCTCTCAATCACTACTCATATATACCGTTCATCAAGAACTAGAAAAAGACAACATCATCCTAATCAATTTCACTTCCAAGGTTACTAATTAATATTAATTATGCACCATACCAATGACTCAACTTGATACCCATACCATATCAAGTTATTTGATTACAATCTCTGATTTAACCATAACAAGGCATCAGAAAAGGATTTTAGCAATTTCCAACAGAAAAGAGATGCATTAAACTTCATCACTCGGAATAATCCAAAAGAAATACATAGAGCCAAAGTTTTCTCATGTTAACAAAATTGCAACAGAAACTCTCATTACCAAAACTTTCAAACGAATACATGAGTCATTCTTTTCCAATGAGAAAGAAGAAACAACTATGGAATTATCAGTAATGCCAATTGAGGACGATCACAAGTAGTAAAGACAGCTCAACAGTCGAAAAATAATACTTGTTTCAGAGAACCATTAGAGACCATTGAAACACAACCATTACCATGAACCACGAACCCAAGAGAAAATCATCATCCACCACAAAACAAGAATTTGCCAAGATTTGAGGTCAAGAAGGAAAACAACTTTCTAAAACAACTCACGCTCAACTCCTGCAACTATGGTATTTGGGGTAACTACTCTATTCGTCTACCACGAACGGTGGTAAAACCTGACAAAGTCCAAGGCCACAACCACGGCCTTCACTTCTTAACAACCATTACCGACACGCATAAACAATATAATCAAATATAATTATACATGATCATCTCATGGTAATCATAGAATAGATTCATAGATATAGAATATCATAGCATATCATTTCATAGCTTAACGACAAGAAAGATAGGACAGAGGCAATTCAACAATTGCTCAACAAATGCAACATAACAACAGATAATGCGGAAGCAATGTAATTCCCAACCCCACCTACTGTGCACAGTGTGTCAATTTAATATTTTTCTATTAACCACGGACCTAAAGCCCGCTCTGATACCAACTGTAACACCCCAACTCCACAAGAGCCAAGAATGCTACTAAAGTAACCTTACACAAAACTAAACTAAGATACTTTACTAAAATTCGGCAGAGTCTCCTTTGTATTTCTAACATCACATGGGTTTCAACAGTTAAAAGGGAGTTATAACGGAGTACTGCAATATTCAAGATCAACAAGAAGTACTCATGAACTTACTAATCGACTGAACAAATCCTCAAACTTCCAACTAGACTACTCATCATTATTACAAATAATCCGATACGATAACATAAACAGGTCAAATCTTTGATCAGTAGCTTAATTAATAAGGCATGGTCCGAGAATTAAAGTTCATGACAGTGTGCGTGCAAAGCATAACGCTACTCCCTCCCTTGCATACTGCGCTTGAACTGGGTACCTAAAAACAACAAGAAAGCAAGAGTGAGTCCACAGACTCAACAAGTACATAAATAAACAGACGCATAATTCAATCCATAGCGTCAGCATCCATATTCAGGAGCACATCACTAAATCATTCCACATGCAAATGCAATGCTCAAGGATTTCCTTTTCTCTATCTCTTTGTGCATTACACTGGTAATGCAAAGTATGCAACCGTCGCTGCATACCCATGCCTGTGCGCGCACGCACAGGGACCAATTGCCCAATACTCCGCAAGTATTGGGGACCTCATGCCCACACTCCACGAGTGTGGGGATCTCAAGCCCGTCACATTCATGACGGGGACCTCAAAGATGTGCATACTTGGTCATCACAAGACCAGGCCTCAACATGATATCAAAATGCATATGCACCATCTCTTTTCAACATCAAGTACCAATGGCGGTAACAACATTCATGAATAAAGGCAACAACGACATTCGTGAATTAAGGCGATAACAACATTCATGAATAAAGGCAATAACAACATTCATGAATAAAGCATATCCATAGTTTGAACATTCACCACTCTGATTATGCACACTTATCAATAGCCACACGACATTAACAAGCATCAAACCCGCATTCATATCCAAGCAATCACAAACAAGGATCAAACAATGCACTTGCCTCAACCGAGCGGGAACGAAGGACGAGAAGAGGGTGTCGCCTCCGGAACCAGTCCCCCACCTAAACATTCAATTAAGAAATGCTAAGACAGAAATAGAGGACCACTCAAACCATAAAAGTAAACACGGACTCACGAAAGTTCCTTTAGCGCGAACCCAGCCCCAATTTCTAGATGTCGCTTTGTCCCCTCTGTGGACAGTCAACTTCTAAAATACATAACTTTCTGCTCAGGAGTCCAATGAGGTGTTCTTAGACTTTCTGGAAAGGTAATTAAATTACCTAAATAAACTTATTTGGGGAGCCCTTTTGATTAAGCCATCCACTGCCCCTACCAAGCCAAACTACATAACAACAATTTTCACGTCGGCTTCTCTGGACAGTACACTAAAACCACCATAACTTTTGCTACGAAAGTCCAAATCTTGCGTTCTTTATCTCTCTGAAAAGGTATGGAAATTACCAACAATATTCGTTATATTGAGATCCTCTGATTTCGTCTTTAACTAATAGATTAACTCAGTTTTCTACAGACTGTCAGGATGTTGACAGATTAACCAGACAGCGGCACTAAACAGTTCATAACTTTCTAACCGTTAATCGGATTTTGGCGTTCTTGTCGGCCACTGAAAGCTAAGAACATTATCTACATAACTCTAGGAACCAAAACTCCTAATTCGGCCTCTAAACACACGAAACTGACCGCGCAATAATCTGGACAGAACGCGATCTATTAAACCGACGCAAATCAATCTACCAAACGACATCAACCGCAACTACTACGCATAACAACAGCTTCTCTGGCAAGTTCCCTTCCTTCGTACAAAGGTGCAGATCTTTGGTCCTAATCGATCTTTCGCATAATAAATTCTCTGGAAGTTTGCCGATATGGATTGGAGACATGGTGATATTACAGTTTCTACGACTAAGCCACAACATGTTTTCTGGGAATATCCCGATCAACATCACAAGTCTTAGATACCTTCAATATTTGAATTTGGCAAACAATAGTATATCAGGTTCCATACCTTCTCATCTATCAAATTTAACAGCTATGACGCGATACAATCCACTTAGACCTGTTGATATTGCTGCCATAGTTGGAGGCTTTTTGACAGACACGAAGGGGCAAGAACCTAATTATCATGCCTATAAACTTTTGGAAATGGTGAGCCTTGACTTATCATTCAATGGCTTAACCGGTGAAATTCCAGAAGAAATAGCTTCTCTTGATGCAGTGTTAAACTTGAATCTGTCATGGAATCACTTAAGCGGAGAAGTTCCAAACAAGATTGGGGCCATGCATGCATTGGAGTCACTCGACCTCTCAAAGAACATGCTTTCCGGCGAGATCCCTTCAAGCCTGTCAAATTTGACATATTTAAGCTACATGGATTTGTCCTATAACAATCTTACGGGAAGAATACCGCCAGGAAGTCAACTCGACACCCTCTATGATGAGTATCCATCTATGTACAACGGCAACATTGGTCTGTGCGGGCCTCCTCTTCATAAGAATTGCTCATGAAATGCTGTTCCAAGGCAAGATGACCATAAAAGAAATGAACATGGTTTTAAGCCATTGTCCTTTTATTTTGGACATGGCATGGGATTCATTCTGGGCCTTTGGGTTGTGTTTTGTGCCCTATTATTCAAGAAAGCATGGAGGATTGCTTATTTCCGCCTCTTCGACAAGCTATATGATCGAATTTATGTGTTTGTTATTCTTAATTGGAGAAGCTTGACCAGGCAAGGAACTACAAATTAAGTACTGCAAAGGAACCAATGTTGACATTTGAACTAGTGCTATGAAGAAATAAGCTGAAGAAGCAAGTACCAGTATCTTAATTACTCTGTTTTTTCCTTCCCGTTGATGTTAATGTAGAGAATATCGATGATAATGCTTGTATAATATCCATTTGAACTCTTGATGTATAGATGTATTGCCATCATCACAGATTGCACCAACCTGACGAGGATGAGGTGGCTGCGAACATTATTTCACTCAGCAATTGCTTTTGATTGGCAACAAGTTACTATTTCACTCCTATGAACAAGTTTGCTTTTATCATGAAAATGGGGAACATAAATGAGATTACTCTTTGAGAGTACGCATTGCCGCAGTACACTTTCAGAGATGGAAGACGCAAACTCAAAAACACTTCCTCTCATCCCCACCCTCATCGAGCGCTTCGTCGAGGGCGCAATGGCCGATGGCGGCGAGGGGCGAGCAGAACCAGTGATGTGCGACGGCAGGGAACTGCGACGCCACGTGGCCGCGGTGCCGAGGCGTCGACCCTATCGGCAGGGCGGCGGTGAGATCGCTGAGACGGCTGCGAGCTGCTTCGGGTGGCAACGCGTGAATCCAGCGACGACGTCGGCGGCGAGGTTTGCTTACCTGTTCTATTGTTTCCCATGATTCCTATTTGTTTCCTTTGGGGTTTCCTATAATCCAAACGTGCAAACAGTGGAACATGGCTCGACATAGGTGGATCCTATGGCTCGGATAAGTTGGACCTGGTGAGTAAGTTTAGTGGAATAAGAGGGGAGAAAAAAAGAGGGAAAATATTTCTATTTTTTTCCTTTGAGTTTTTCCTATAATCCAAACGTGCATACAGTGTAAATCCTATAGGATAATAGGATTAAGAATTAAGAACCCTATGTTTTTTTCCTTCAATTATTATCCATCCAAACTGTATAAGCTCTATTTTTTGTTTCAGAGATATGCTAACTTGCTAAGCATTGCAGCCAGAACATTTAAACAAGAAACCGTGGTGCCGAGAATTATCTTGCCGACAACGCGATGCTTACTCTCCTCCTTCCAACGCGATGTCCAATTCACTGATCAGTGATCTTACACTATGGCGAATCAGTGTTCAGAGCGCTTGGACCTTTCCATTACAAAAGCGGGAATAAAAGATGCCTTATTCTTTCAAAAAGTATGGATGATAGATATACACATAATTATCATCAAAATCAGCCTGTTTGTGGTAAGGATTACACTACTAGAGATCGTCCTAATCTCCATCATCTTTTTCTTCGTCTGTTCCTAGAGCGGGGTAAGATGCGTAGTGGTCATGATCCATGGGTTCTAAATTAATTAAGTGAGCAAAAATGAGTACAAACAACCATACTCCACAAACTAACACATAAAATATAATATAATAGATGTATGGCTAAACAAAGGAAGGCTTGAGTTCTTTTATTTACTAAAGGCTTCAATTGAATGTTACAATAAGTATAAATTTCTTAGACTTAGTATTTTTAACTAAACCATATTTGCTAAATAATATGAAAGATTACAATAATAATAGTTGTGCAGGTTTTATCCACCATATGTTATTTTTGATACTTAGGTTCTATCCACCCATTATAATTATTGGGTTCTATCCACCCAGGGGAAAACAATACTCAGAGTTCTATTCATCCTTCGTATTTTTCATCCCAACCACAAAGATTATTTTTGTAAATAGACACTAACTTGAGAAGATTCCCATGCCCACCGATGACCATGGGGATGACTGTTTGAACAGTTTTCATTCTGCAGAAATCATACGCTTTACCCCATAAAAGACAACTAACTTGTTATATTTCACACGTTTCCTTATACATGCAAATTAAGAAGGTCACTACAAGACCTTTACAATATATCTTCCCAATGAGAGTACACCCACTAAGGTTTCCATCACCGTGGGGTTCTATCCACCCTCTCAAGAAGCCCCCCTTTTGCGCCATTACGTCAAAGGCTTCTATCCAACTCACTTGGCTGTGCGCCACCGGATAGCGCATCCAATGCTGGGTTGATGCAAATTAATTGGCTAGGTCATACCTATTATAAACTTGTGGCTGTACTATTTTACATTAGAAGGTTGTTACAAGATTCAGTCCTTAGGAATATTTGGGCAATTCCATCACATGTCACAATCTCATGCTCTATCCACACCAACCACTCTTATCATCCACTAGATATTTAGCAAGTTTAGTATTTTAGGGATCAAAATAACCTTTCAGTTCAAAATACAGTCATTTCCCAAATACAAGTTTCATGTTTAAAATGATGTCAGGCAATTTAATGCCTCTGAATATCTAATCAAGACAAAGTATGGTGCTTAGGTACAGACGTATCACTAGTATGTTTACTATTTTATCTAGGGTGATAAAGTTTTATATCCAAAGCCAAAGAGTAGAATGTAGTGGCAAAATTATTTATTGGGACTTAACTATGAACTTATCATAAATATAATTTGCATAATGAATTAAAGCATGCAATTTTAATAAAATCAACATAACTTGCATTCAAAAGTAGGAGCAAAATGATCAAAGTATTGACTTGTCTTACTCACAAGCTGTTTGCTCTTGAGGGTTCTGATTTGGCTCAAACCGCTACTCTTCTTGGGCTTCGTACTCTAAATGAATGGTTACGATGGGAATCGGATAAATACCAGAGAGGCGAATAAAATCCAAATAAAAATTAAATGAACTCCAAATTTCATGATTTTACCCCATTAGAAATATCTTTATTTTAGATGAATTTAGAAACAAGTTTCATCTGATTTAGATTTAAAATGAGTGAGAACGGACCTTCCAAAGTTTAAATTCGTGAAAAATCCCAAAATTAAATAGAGGAGCTCACCGACAGATGGGGCTGTGCGTTTTAAATTTCTTTGTCAATTTACTTCCTTATTAGGAAAGGCTTCTGAGGCTGACAAGTGGGATCGACCGGGTTTTAATTTATTTTTGGTTTATTTCTCTAAAGGTAATCTTATGAGTGGCTGACAGATGGGCCCTCTGCTTTTAATTTTCTTGGATTATTTTTTTTAAGGAAACGAGGTGAGCGACTGACAGGTGGACCCCGACATAAAGACAGGCCCGCTCGTCAGCAACTCAGTGATTTGAATTGGCTTTTAAATTATTTCTTTAATGACTTAGGCCCATATGCCAGTGACTATTTAATTTAAATTAATGAATCTTATTAAATTAAACTAATTATTTTGATTAACGTAATCGTGCGAGGTGTCTTCTCGCAGAGGAGTTGCATTGCCACACTCATCATCGGTAAAGAAGGCGACGGCGAGCTCCGGCAACCCCCAAAATGGGTTGCCAGGACCGCAGCGGTCCTACGCATGGTGGTGGCATGGCCAGTGGCGAACCACCGTGGCGGCGTGATGGCGCATAGCGGCGGCGAAGCTTGGCCAACATGGTAGCGATGGCTCTGACAACATGGAGTAAAATTGAAAGGCTCTGAGAACATTTATAAGGGGCACAGGGAGCTCACCGGAGAGGTTGGCAAGGCTCGAGGAAGCTCGAGGCGAGTTGGTGGCGTGGACCTGAGAAGGCATGGTGGCTTCAACGGCGATGGCAAGCTAGGGTCAGGTTCTGCCACAATTTAGCGAAGGCGGACTTGGAGGGAGGCAAGGGGTGCTCCAGATGCGAATTCAGCTAGAGAAGCGACGGTGGTGAAGGGGCAAATTCAGCTGGAACTAAAGAAAATGGTGGCACCGGCTCAATTCACACAAAGTTGGGCTCAATTGAGTGAAGAGAAGTGAAAAGCGAGGTGTAGTGAAGCAATTCAGAGCTTGTGTGGCATTTATAGTCGTCGGAGCGACCAGACGGCATAGGCATCACACGACGCGGGCAGAGGGTGATGCAGTGGAGCGGTGGTGGCCGGCATCACCACGGCGTGGCCACAGGAGGTGTGACGGGACAAGGCGTGCGTGACTAGGTGGAGGAATCAGTTTTGTAGCCATAGCAGTGAAGGCACTCTCACAGGTGGTCGCTAGCTCGACGGTCAGCGTGAGGTGATGATAGAGCTGTGCTATAGCAATGCAGTGCTCTAAGTTGTGAAGCGAGTGAATGCGGCAGGTGGGATGGGACCGTGGTGACATGGCGAGGCATGGTGCACACGATCAACAATTGCAATGTGGCTGGCGTAGGGCGCGGATCAGGCACAGGTGCGTAGGAGCTCGGCATGGGGTGGGGGCACAATGCAGATGGGCTTTGCGTCAATGATAGCCTTTGCCTCTCCATCTTAAGGAAGCGAATGTGCCCCGCCTGCATGGTAGCAAAAGCCGATGCATTGTCTTTAGCCTTTTGAGCAGCCATGACCTCTACCTAAGTAGCCCTAAGTTGTTCATGGGTGTTAGTGGCCTCATGATTTGTGGCCGCATGAAACGCCTACGATAGAGCCACCTGAAAGATCAAGCTCCGGTTAAGTTGGTTTTGCTGTTAATGACAAATGCCATTATGAGATTTTGATGTTAATGACAAATACTTTTATAATGTTTCGGTGATAATGACAAATATATATGTGAGACTAATATGTTTGTTCAAGAATATTATAGCTTAGTCTCATTTGAATGAAAAGGTGAAATCAATGCATTCCATAGATCCAAAATATAGATTGAACTCCTCAAATAGTTCGAATGAATAGGTGAATCTCCACATGCTCCAGCATGAGCTCGACCACCTCGCATGACATCATTGATCGCCTGGACCTCAAACTTCCCCATCCTAGTCCCGATCCTCCTCGTCACTGACTATGGCCATCTCCATGCCAACCTCACATCATGGACCAAAGAAACACTTTTCCGACACAAGTTCTTCACAACTTGACCAACATAAGCACACACACGTATAACACACTTATCCATCCATCAACATCAACTAGATCAGCCACGATCATAAATTCCATCGCTATCCAGAAACCAGCCTTAGATCACTCATTACAACTGCTAGCTCAATGAGTACTCGAAAATAACAAGTACTCAGGAATTACCATCGCTCCGCTCAAAACACTTGGGAATCACAAGCCTTGCTATTGACCATCAAATAACACTGTTCCATTGAGCACTGACTACCAAGTAACGACTTGTATTGTATCACCAAACAACCGCTATCAAGTAGCTGGTACTATAGCACCGACCATCGAGTACCCACTTGGTACTAGCAAAGATCACCTATCACCGACCGCAATGCACATATCAGTCAACCACTAACCCAATATGAGTACTCAAAGATTGCAAGAATGAAGCACTCATACCGACCATGAAATTCTATGAGTAACAACCGTGAAGTTTATGGCAACCGATCGCAAAGTTTTCGATTACCGATCGTGAGGTCTACAATAACTAACTGGAAAACCGAAGACAACAATAGCAGACCACGAAGTCTATGACTATCATGACAAGACTATGAAGTCTACGACTATGACAATGGTCTGCGAAGTCTACAACCATAGACCAGTAAAATCTTCGACTATCAAGTACCGACCAGTAAAGTCTTTGACTATCGATTGGTAAAATCTATGACTACCAATCACAAAGTCTAAGACTACCGACCAACAAAGTCTATGACTATCGATCGGTTACTATAGTTACAACCATGGAAAAACACTGTAGCTATGACCACCAAAAAGTACTATAGCTATGACCATCGAAAAGTATTATAGCTACGACCATCGAAAAGTATCGTAGCTATGACCATCAAAAGGTACTGTAGCTATGATCGGTTCGCTGTAACTTACCATCATCGACCAGGTATGAGGTAAGGTCATTTTGCTGTGGTCGATGTGCTGTAGTCTATTTGTCGTGGTCGAAACTTGACGTGGTCGAAATACCATGATCAAAGCTTGATGTGGTCGAAATGTCATGGTCGAATTACCAAGGTCGAATTGTCATGGTCGAAGCCAGACATGTTCGCAGCCAACCGTGGTCAAAATACCATGGTCGAATTACCATGGTCATATTATCGTGGTCAAAGCTTGACGTGATCGAAATGTCATGGTCGAAGCTAGCCATGGTCGAAGTCTGCCAGTCGGACCACCCAACACAGAGCCGTTCGGACCACCCAACACAAAGTCGTTTAGACCACCTAACACAGAGCTGTTCGGACCACCAACTACCGAGCGTGGTCGTAGCCAGCTAGTCAGATCGGCCAATACAAAGCGGTCAGACCATTAAACCTGAAATCTAGTTTTACAAAAGTGCATCAATCGAAACTTTCGCAAATGCAAATTCTAAAGCAATCCAAATGTCAATTATCATCATCACTTTAATCACAACCATCCACATGGTCTAACAAAGTGAATGATAAATGAGGCGCCGAAAACCAGCAAATATGCCTCATCCCAAACCATAGGCAACTGATTAGGGTAGAAATCTAGAAATTGGCATCTTCATCTCTAAAACCTGTGGCATAATAGTACCCACAAGACATGTCTTCTCCTACATCCTCTGAATATGTACAACAAACAATGGTTGAGTATGAAAATTGTACTCTACAAGACTTTTAAGCAAAGATATATAGTATGCAGGCTATGTAAAACTAGGTTGTCTATTCTAGTTGAATTTGTGAAACATGCTTTTAATTAAACTAACGAGTGGTAGATTACAAACGGAAGTTGTAAGAGCATTTAAAAGTTGATAAGTAAGTAATGGTAAAGCATAAATTGCATAATTTGGAACAAGAGGCATGCTGCCTTAGAATCTCAAAACAGCGACATAATCCTTGCCAATCCAACTTTGCATTCCCATCTACATTTTCCATAAGTAATTTGTAAAACATAAAGCTATTTGTTGTGGGATTTCACCAATTGAGGACACAACTATTCGAATAGATTTACACTCTGCAAAGGCTATGCACTTTACCCATATGACATAAACATCTCACCATGTTATACATGTCACGTGATACTATCGGTATATGATTTGAGAGTTCATGAAGCTTTTACATTACTGGTACTAACAACCATTGTGCTATGATATGTTCTTAAGATGGGGAGTGCCCTCCGACGTACAAAGATTCATACGATGTGTCGGGTACCTTCCGTTACGGGCAAGGTCCCTCTGAACATGGAGTCTGCACTATGTCTGCACAGCCCAAAAATTAACCTATAATCTACCACCTGCAGTGAAGTTTCTAGCCCTAGTAACTTATTATGCTAAGGCCTTCTCATAAAACGCACGATTGTACTTGGGTCTATGGCACAATATGAATCAGTCCTTAGTGACCCAGGCGACTCATTATCTTTCCAGTAAAGCATGCAGTTATTATAACACACATCAATTTTCACATATGGCATTCCGAGACCCTCTAACAACTTTTTTGAACGGTAGAAGTCCTCGGACAACTTAGACTCCGGAGACAAAAGTCCATGAATTATTTGTAATACATCGTCATAGTGTGCAATTGACATATTATATTGTGACTTCATAGCTAGCAAACGAGCGACAGCAGACAGACTTGAGTGTGTTGTGTTCTCATGGACTAGTTCGTCGGCGCTAGCGACCATTCTATAGAAAGCCTGGGCAGAGGCCGTTGGCTCCTCATCAATTCCCGGTGGATGGTCACCGCCTACGTCAATCAACAGATTGTCCATCCGATTACATTCATTGATTTCCTCGTGATCTATTGAAGGGTCATGTTCATCATGTGTCATCTATGTTTGATAGTTTGACCTAAACCCGTATTTACTTAAGTGCAACTCTACAATATGCCTGTTGTGCCTAAAATACTTCCTGCACATTGCACATAGACACTTAATGGTGTCACCTTCAACTATCCTAGGATTTGAGAATGCATGATCTAAGAAATGTGTAGTTTGTTCAATCCACTCATTTGAGGGAGCTTTACCACGCTGCCAGCCACTATACATCCATTCATGGTCTGCCATAAAATAGTTCTGTGTGCATAAATGAATATATCAAGCATAAAATTATATTTATTAAAACTAGGTATGTTGCATTTGTACTGTACAAATATCCTATAGCATATTGCAATTTTTCTTTCACAAACTGAAATGTATACTAAACTATAGTGTTGAGCCTAATTTAAGATTAAACCACCATAGCATATTGCAAGTTATCTTTCACAAACTGAAATGTATACTAACACAAAAATGATGTAGACTGAAAACTGGAGAGATATGTGTATATGAATATACCAACGACGTGAACTGACCAGCGGCTCCTCGTGGTGGGGGTGCCCCTTGGAAGATCAAAGGCCGTTCTGAACCGTGAGGGATCAAAATTTGCTATGATTATCTGGTATTCGGCAATCAACACATCAACAATCTACAATGCTCCTCTCTCAATCGCTATCGCTGCAACATTCATACACACACCATTGCTTTAGCAATTGTGTGCATTCTATAAATCCAAATAGCATTCAGTTGAAAGCTTCATATTACAATGCATACAAACACTGACTGCTACTGCAGCACTAGACGAAGCCTCCAAGGCATATATATAATCCCCTGCAAATACATGTTTCACTTAAAAAAAATCCATGCAGTCAGCCATTTATAATTTGTGCGACCATGTGGTTTGACGACAAACCGGAATGAAGGCAAAGGCTTTCTCCAAGTCAGTAATTCAAAATATCTAAAAAATGCACCCAGCAACCTTCTAGTGCATATATATAATTACTGAACTCAGCAGTGCACTTCTCGACTCTTTTATACCACCTCTTCTCTGAGAATTCAGTATTCCTCTACTTCACCACACTACACCTCGTAAGCAGTAGCAACTAGCAACTAGGTAGCATGCAACAACTCGCAAGAATGGAGCAAGAAGACGTGATTACAACCACGGAATTCTGGAGTGCAGTGTGCGATGAGAATATGAGGCATCAGAGAATAAAATACAAGACATACCAGGGCAAAATACCAATGGGCATCAAGAAGAAAGTTGATCCATAAAGATGACATGATGCCTTGCCACTGCAACTATATGCCATCTCATCTGCGGCAAAATACAAACCCAAATTAACAACCGATGGAGGATCCAAATCAAAAACTCACTGCAACATTGAAAAGATAAATGCGGGGCGGATTTGGGGCGGCGGGACGGCGAGCCGGAGCTGGGCCATCGGGGGGCAGGGCGGATTTGGGGAGGCGACCCGAAGCTGGGGTGTCGGGGCGGCGGGGCAGACCTGGGGAGCCGGGGCGGAGCTGGGCCGTCGGGGCAGATCTGGGAAGGAGGGGCGGCGGGGCGGACCTGGGGAGGCGGGGCGGACCTGGGGCGACGGGCCGAGGGGATGGGGCGGATCGGAGGAGGTGGGCGAGGGGATGGGGCGGAGAAGGCAGGCGAGGGGATGGGGCCAACGGATCGGAGGAGGCGGGCGAGCTGATGGGGCGGAGGAGGCGGGCGAGGGGATGGGGCGGAGGAGGCGGGCCAGGGGATGGGGCGGAGGAGGCGCGCGGGCGAGGGGATGGGGCCGGCGGATCGGAGGAGGCGGGCGAGCGGATGGGGTGGAGGAGGCGGGCGAGGGGATGTGGCCGGCGGATCGGAGGAGGCGGGCGAGCGGATGGGGCGGACGAGGCGTGCGGGCGAGGGGATGGGATGGGGGCGCGCGGCGGAAAATTGGGGAAAAGTTAGCTAGCTAGGGTTTTCACTCCGGCGCGCTGGATGAAATGTTTAGCGGGCGGGCTGGATAATTAGCCTCACGGGCTAGAGAAGCCTCACGGGTTTATCCTCAATTATCCTCATGGTTCATGTAATACCGTCACAAAAATAGTGTATTTTCTTGGCAGCATAAGGAGCCCGACAGGAAAATGTACTTTTGTGACGGTGCTACGTGGGCCTGTCACAAAGATTGATATCCCTCACGTTCTATGCGGGCCCGTCAGGAAAATTAAAGCCCGTGAGGGATGATCCATTTTCTAGTAGTGTGTGCGGGGTAGACTTTAATTTAAACCTCAATATTTGTAGTTAAATAATATTGATTTATTATTCAAATTATTTTCCTTAATCATTACTCATTATTTAAAAAGGGTCTCATGATTTTTAAGATTCATAAATAATGTCTATTATTATTGCATGACATAATCTTGCATTAATTATCCTCAAATGGCATAAACTTTCATTCTAGTTTCATAACAAAGTTTATTCTTTAAACTAATTATATTTTATGTGGCCTTTTTACATTGAGTATGCTTCAATTCAAAAGATGGTTAATTAAATGTCTTGCCTCAAATCAATTCTTATATGTTAATTATTTTGCTAAACCATGCAATGGATTAGGATTAAGTCCCTTATTAATTTTTATCTTGTATAGATTTTATTCTAATATCATAAACCAACTTTTATCCTCATTTCTGCTTATAAAATATATGCTATAAAATTCCCTTCTGAATGTTTCCTTGATATTGAATTCAAAATGGAAATATGAGAAAAGGGATACCTGAGATGCTAGAGGCAATAGAAAGGTGTTAGACTACCAATTACTGGAGTTAGGCCCACATGGCATAAGCAAGAGAGAGAGAGACTACACCTAATAGAATATTAAGAGGGGGGAGCCAGAGCTGGCTGAAACAGAGGTGGTGGGGTGCAGGGTCGGGCGGTGGCGTCGCCGGCGAAGGGGGGAGAGAGAGAGAGAGGAAGAGTTGGGGCCGATGGCAGAGGGGAAGAAAGAGGGAGAAAGAGGAAAGAACAGGATGGCAAAAATGGAAATTCGATTTTTTGCCTAGAAACTTCAGTTCCAATTTTTGAATTTATGATTGAGTTCAAAACTTGAATTCTTGGCTTCAACAGTGAATGCGAACTTAATATTGCTTTGCTTTCAATCTTTTTAATTTGATTTAGATTCGGGTATCGATTTCCAGTTTTGAATTTCAATTTCAAAATAGGATTGACTTAATCTCAAAATTATTTGGCTCTTGATCCAAGATTTTCATTTTGATATTTGATTTGAACATGGCAAAACCAACTCAAGAATTCCTGGAAAACGAATAACACCAAAATGCAAAAAAAAATTTAAATTCTTTACATTTTCAACCACTCCCAAATTAGGATGTTACACATACTAACCTGGAGAGATGCTCAATGACACCGATCAATTATTCATAAGAGGAGTTGCAGGTGGCAGCACAGAGCTTCAACCGTAAAGTCTCATATTTTCCTTGCAGTTACTTGGGACTGCCTTTATCTACAAAGCATCTACGCAAAGTTCACCTGCAGCCTATCGTTGACAAAGTAGTAGCTAAACTACCAAAGTGGAAAGGTCCTTTTTTAACCTATGGTAGCAGATCGGTGGTCGCTAAAACCGTTCTTTCGGCTATTCCTGTTTATCATCTTATGGCCATGGAACTATGGGAGTGTCCCAATGGGTGCTTAAGCCGATTGATAAAAGAAGGCTTAACTTTCTTTGGTCAGGAAAAGAATCAGTCAGTGGAGGAAAATGTTTAGCTGCTTAGAGGAAAGTTTGTAGGCCAACTGAATTTGGAGGTTTAGGGGTGTAGAACTTGCGCGCAGGTTAGGGGATACGCTTTGCAGTAACGTTGGCTTTGGTTGAAGCTGGTTGATGCTACTAAAACTTGGTCTGAACTGCCTGTGCATCAAGACAGAATTATTCAGGCCATGTTTGAAGACTCCACTATGGGTGAGATAGGGGATGGCAATCTCACTTTGTTTTGGATCGACAAAATGGTTGGATGGCCTCTCTACCAACATTATTGCACCTAGTCTTTTTGAATGTGTGAGTAAAAGGGCAACGCAAAAAAGATCAGCTAGAGATGCTGTAAGACCATGTGGCTAGGTTTATGTTTTTTATAATGATGAATAATTGACAACATTGCGTAATATTGTTATTCGAGATGTGTGCGTGTGTGCGTGGACTAATATCGGTCAAGTTGGTGAGAACTTGTACCGGGAAAAACGTTATTTGGTCTTTGCATGTGCAGGTTGGGCGTGGAGACGGTCATGGTCGGTGACGAGGAAGACCGGGACTAGGAGGGGGAAATCTGAGGTCCAGGCGGTCGAGGATGTCACGAGGTGGTCGGGCTCACGCTGGAGCACATGGAGATCAAAGATGGATGATGCGTGGAGAAGATACAGGAGGTGCGATCCTGGAGGCTTCGACACGCGATGAGTTGAAAAGTCGGAAACGTGAAAACCCGTATTAGGAAGGGTTTCGGGTCCCTTTTAATTTAGTGGGCTGAAAATCTAGTTGAATTGATAAATGGGCTGGTTGATATTTTGTATTAGGCCTTAGAGTTAGTTTAGGCTTTGGGGATGATTAGAGACTTGGATACGGTGTGGCAGCCGGATAAGAATAGGAGACGAAATCGAGTTGTAAAAGAAACGAATTGTATCTGGTAATAAAAGGCGGGGCTGGCCGAGACATCGGTACAGCTTTTTGGGGGACAACCCGCTTTTTGGTTTCCAGAGAAAGTTGCGGCAGCGCGTATTGCCGTCTTGGTCTGTGTCCGTTTTTTTGTCGGCTTCAACGACATGTCTCTGCACCCTGAGCAGCGACGTGGCTTCGTGCTTTGATTCATGCGCAGAAAGATAAAGGCGAGGCTGTGGTTTGCGTATAGGAGCTCTGCCTTTTTCATCCCATCAACTAGTCACATCAAATTCAAGAAAGAAAGCCATCAAGCGTTTATCCATCAGACCATATAGCCATCACGTGAGTATATCTACTGCATGCATGCTTGAAATTTTTTTTGCTTAGTACGGATGATCATTAATGCATGTGTCACATGATATTATTTTTCCTTTTTCGATCTGATGAATGCATGCGATAACTTTTCTGTTGACTTGTGTCCTGCTTTTTGGTTGATCGTGTAACTGCTACTGGAGACTTGTCTATCGTTTTTTTTTTGGCTGCACGTTTTTTTTTCTCTGTGATTTTTAGTGCAGCGTCTTATAATTTGGGGAGACACTCAAAAAAGGCATTGCAATCATTCACCTCTCTCTGATTGCCATCGACGATCCTACAAGTGGTATCAGAGCAGGTTGCTATGGCGTCAGAGAGGTATGTGAATCGTCCCCCCATGCTAGATGGTACTGATTTTGCTTTTTGGAAGTGTCGGATGCAAGCTTATATTGAGGCTCAAGGTAGTGATGTTTGGAATAAAGTTTCTACACCATATGAGGTTCCTGCTGTTGTTACTGATTTAAATAAAGCAGATGTTAATTTAAATGCTCAAGCTCGTAATTTTTTGTTTCAAGGAATTTCTCGTAAAGAATTTGATCGTGTAGCTCATATTAATTCTGCTCATTTAATTTGGAAAACTCTTTGCGATTATCATGAAGGAACCACTAAAATCAAGAAGGTGCGTAAAAAATCTTTATCAAAAAGAATATTCTGATTTTGCTATGAAACCTAGTGAATCCATTGATGATCTCTTTGCTCGGTTTGAGAAAATATTGAGTGATCTGCGCGGTGTAGGTGTTATTCCTCCTGATGAAGATAATGCAACTAAAATTTTAAGATCTTTAGGTTCTGAGTGGTTGATGGTTGTTACAACTATTAATCAAACTGTCGATCTAGATACTTTAACCATGGATGATCTTTATTCTAGATTGAAAACTTATGAGATGGAAGCTTTGCCATCTAAGAGTAATAAATCTTCATCTTTAGCACTTGTGACTAACCCCGTGCAGGCTGCTTCGTCGAGTGCTTTGTCTTTGTCTGCCTTGTCTTCTTTTTCAGAGGAACAGTTCGAGGAGCTTCCTGAAGAGGACTTGGTTTTGATCTCCTCACGAGCATATAAGGCACTCAACAATGTGAGGATGAGGAAGCGAGGTGGCGTGTCAGGTCCGATCAGATGCTTTGAGTGTGGCGAGCCAGGCCACATTAAGATGGATTGTCCCAAGCTCAAAGGAAAGGTAGTGAAGGAAGAGAAGAATTATCGTCGTCGGCCATCCAAAAACAACAACACCAAAGGTGGCAATTTCCGTCGCAAGCTTGCTGAAAAGATCATATCGGCTATTGAGCGTCTTGATTTGAGCGATGTGGAATATGAGAGCTGCGATGATGATGACCACGACAATGATGATGCTAAAGGCAAGAAGAAGAACGATGACTTCACGGGTATGTGTTTTATGGCAGGCAACAACAGTGATGATGGCAATAGTGATCTCGATGAGGTAAGACCTTCATATGATGAGCTTGAAGATGGTTTGATTAAACTTGCTATTGAATTAAAAAAGACAAAACAGAAATTAAAAGAAAATAATTGTGTTGTTGAAAGTCTAAATTCTGAAATTAATAGACTTAGAGCTTTAATTCCTGATGATGAATCATGTGAGTCTTGCCAAGTTTTACATTCTGAGTTGGAGGCTGTTAGATCTATTAGTGCATCAAACTTGGTTCAACTTAGAGATGTAACTGATAAATTTGATGAATTAAAATTGATACATGACTCTTGTGATGAAAAATTAAAATTTGCTAACGATGAAATTGAAAAGCTCAAATCTAATTCTTCTACATATTTAGAGTCAAGTACTTCAAATGCTCAATCTAAAGTTTGCTCTAATTGTGAATTGCTAGAAGGTAGACTTAATTCATCTCAAGAATCTATTCAACAAATGCTTTATCATGAGAACATGTCTTGCTCAAATTGTTCTAAGTTAAATATTGAAATTGATGCTTTAACTAGGCAATTGAATGATTTCGCTGAAAAAGAAAGATTTGCTCAATCTAGTGCTTCCAAGAATCTTGCAAATGAGCCTGTTAAATGCACTGCTTGTTCCACTTTGGCTAAGGAAAATGAGTACCTTAAGGACACTTTAGAGAGATTCTCTTTTGGCAAGAAAAATCTAAATATGATTCTAGACAAGTCAAAAACAAGTGTGAAAAATCGTGGTATAGGATTTAACTTTGTGGAGTATGCCAAGAATAATCCTCCTAATGTTGTTAAGGTTCTTGAACCTGAAAAAATTGAAATAAAATCTGAACCAAAACAAACTGTGTTTAAATCTGCTGGCTTTGTGCAAAGTTCATCGAATAATAATATAGGTGCTAGCTCATCATCTCAAAAGAATTCTGATTATGTTAAATTTCATTGCACCTACTGTAGAAGAGATGGACATTTGTATGAATTTTGTTTTAGGCGGGCTAAGAAAGAAAGAAAGGAAAGGTTGAATACTTTAAGACAAAAACGTGCATTGTCTTTTGCTCCTAGATCAAATGCGAAAGCTATGTTTTTAGAGAATTTTTATGATAGTTTTAAATCTGCTTCACATGCTAGATTGGGATTTAATTCAAATAATTCACGGTCTTTTTTGCATTCTGATCATCCACACGCACGTGATTTTGGTTCTAGTTTTGTTGCTCCTGTTCGTCGTGTGTCTCAGTACTGGATTCCTAGATCTTATTTCACTAACCCTAGTACTGTGAGACCGATGTTTCCTGTGATGTAAAAACAGCTGACAAGGATGGAGAACATGAGCTCGATTGGGTTCCGGTCTTTTGCTTCATTGCTTGATTGGAACACTTGATGGTTCTTCATTCTCTTTGATTGCGTCAAATAGATTTCACTTTCTGAGAGACCATGTGGAAAAGGTGATGTTGTCTTACATTTTGTTAGATTCTTAAGTTCCTGATGTTCACCTGAAATGCTTGATACTTCTCGTTTTGCTCTTTTTGCGAAGTGGGTTGGGCGTGTTGTATCTTATGGGATTATTCTGAGGGGGAGCTTGATGTTTAAGAATTTAGAAAGCTTTGTTTATTATACTTGTCAATTAAATTAACAAGTCCAAGCCATCAAATTTAAATGAGTTGTGGAGCTATCTTTATCATATTTATTCATATGTTGTGTAGCTTTGATCATGACTGTTTATAATTAAATTGCTGCATTTGAATTAAAAGTATGACATGGCGGAATACTTTGACTAGATTAATTATATTTATTACTTTGCGATGTCCATCGAAAAAGATTAGCTTGATTGTGAGTCTTATTTTAACTCTTGGTTATGAGGCTCGCATGTTTCATATTCCAATTGTTATGATCACTCAATTTGGCATGTTATTAAAAAAATATATAAAGAAAAAAAATTGAAAAGATGTATGCTTCAAGCATACCATGGTGAAAAAAAGGCACAAAAGTGTGCAAAATGAAAAGAAGTATGCTTCAAGCATGCCACCATTAAAAAAAAGAAGAAAAATATGTCATTATGAAAAGAAGTATGCTACAAGCATGCCACATGCCTAAAAATTGAGTGTGGAGCAATAAGTTGTTACATGAGACTGCTAGTCCGTCTAGAGTTAAAATTTGCTTCACTTTTAGGTTTTGACTTTTCGTTGTGATATCTCATTGTGCTCTCTATAATTGGTTTGGTCATTGTTGAGATGCATGTCATTGATATAAATTGTTTAATCATATTGAAAACTTTGTTTTGATATTGCTATATGATATATGATTTTATATGATCTTGATAGCTCTACTAAAAAATATGGCTTGGTTAAATTATTAAATCAATTCAATGTGACTTGGATAATCTACAAAGCTTCTAAATTTTTATTCTCATTACTCCTTCTTAGAATTATCCTTTCTCTGAATTTTCTTGATGATTACATTGCCAAAGGGGGAGAGATTTGGTGTGCCTTGTGAGTTATTGGAGAAATTTGCTAAAACTCATCTCTTGTGTTGAGGGGGAGAGATTTGAGACTTGTGACTTGAAATGCTTTTTCGGCTTCAGTACTTCACTTATATCTATTTGAAAGTAAATTCTTCATGCTATCTTACGATGTTGTCAATGTATTCATCAAGGGGGAGATTGTAAGACCATGTGGCTAGGTTTATGTTTTTTATAATGATGAATAATTGACAACATTGCGTAATATTGTTATTCGAGATGTGTGCGTGTGTGCGTGGACTAATATCGGTCAAGTTGGTGAGAACTTGTACCGGGAAAAACGTTATTTGGTCTTTGCATGTGCAGGTTGGGCGTGGAGACGGTCATGGTCGGTGACGAGGAAGACCGGGACTAGGAGGGGGAAATCTGAGGTCCAGGCGGTCGAGGATGTCACGAGGTGGTCGGGCTCACGCTGGAGCACATGGAGATCAAAGATGGATGATGCGTGGAGAAGATACAGGAGGTGCGATCCTGGAGGCTTCGACACGCGATGAGTTGAAAAGTCGGAAACGTGAAAACCCGTATTAGGAAGGGTTTCGGGTCCCTTTTAATTTAGTGGGCTGAAAATCTAGTTGAATTGATAAATGGGCTGGTTGATATTTTGTATTAGGCCTTAGAGTTAGTTTAGGCTTTGGGGATGATTAGAGACTTGGATACGGTGTGGCAGCCGGATAAGAATAGGAGACGAAATCGAGTTGTAAAAGAAACGAATTGTATCTGGTAATAAAAGGCGGGGCTGGCCGAGACATCGGTACAGCTTTTTGGGGGACAACCCGCTTTTTGGTTTCCAGAGAAAGTTGCGGCAGCGCGTATTGCCGTCTTGGTCTGTGTCCGTTTTTTTGTCGGCTTCAACGACATGTCTCTGCACCCTGAGCAGCGACGTGGCTTCGTGCT
Source organism: Dendrocalamus latiflorus (assembly GCA_017311315.1). NCBI lineage: Eukaryota > Viridiplantae > Streptophyta > Magnoliopsida > Poales > Poaceae > Dendrocalamus > Dendrocalamus latiflorus. The sequence goes on from CM029642.1 coordinate 31,654,356, forward strand.
TTGATTCATGCGCAGAAAGATAAAGGCGAGGCTGTGGTTTGCGTATAGGAGCTCTGCCTTTTTCATCCCATCAACTAGTCACATCAAATTCAAGAAAGAAAGCCATCAAGCGTTTATCCATCAGACCATATAGCCATCACGTGAGTATATCTACTGCATGCATGCTTGAAATTTTTTTTGCTTAGTACGGATGATCATTAATGCATGTGTCACATGATATTATTTTTCCTTTTTCGATCTGATGAATGCATGCGATAACTTTTCTGTTGACTTGTGTCCTGCTTTTTGGTTGATCGTGTAACTGCTACTGGAGACTTGTCTATCGTTTTTTTTTTTTGGCTGCACGTTTTTTTTTCTCTGTGATTTTTAGTGCAGCGTCTTATAATTTGGGGAGACACTCAAAAAAGGCATTGCAATCATTCACCTCTCTCTGATTGCCATCGACGATCCTACAGATGCAATATCAAATAACAATTGGACTGAAGATATTCAGGGAAGCTTATCCATCGTAGCTGTAAGAGAATTTCTTCTGTTATGGAATCGATTGTCTCAGATTCATCTTCACGAACGTAGTGAGGACCAGAGAATCTGGAGGTGGTCAGCTTTGCTGTCGTACACAGCGAGATCAGCATATGGAGCGTTTTTTCATGGAGCCACTAGGTTGCTTGGTAATAAACAAATTTGGAAGTCTAAAGCGTCTTTGAAGTGTTAAGTTTTTTGCTTGGCTTCTGATCCAGAGAAGGTGTTGGACTTTTGATAGAATGCAGTGCGGAGGATTGCCAAACCCGAGAGCTTGTGTGATGTGTGCGCAAGAATCAGAGATAGCAGACCACCTCTTTGTAAATTGTGTGGTGGCCAGGCAGGTTTGGCATGGAATTCTCTCCATCTCGGCGAGTGGTTTTCTTAAGCCAAACAGGGACTCTTCGTTCATGGATTGGTGGCTCATGAAGGAACTTCAGCGTGGGTTTGATACTCCAGTGATTTTGGTAGTTTGGCAAATATGGAAGGAATGCAACGAACGAGTCTTCGACAATACGTACTAGCCGTATCAATCAATTCGCGATAGTTGACGTCAAGAAGGCCTGCTATGGAGTGCATCAAGACTTCATTGCTCCTTTGTTGGCTACATGGGCAGTGAGGAGTTCTTAGCATAGTGTTCGGTTGTTTTCTATATCTTTTTTCTATCTTCTCATTTACCTGTGGGCTGCTGTTTTGTCTTCTTTTCTTACTTTAACGAATGACACGTAAAGCTTTTGCGTGTTATGAAAAAAAAATTGAAGCAAATCGAGTCCATCAAGATTCGCAACGAAACGCAACGAAAGTTCGATGAGGAGAGGGGGATTCGGGGAGTGAGGTGGGAGAGTGGGCGTCGCTGTCTACTTCCGGTGCCGTGACCTTCCGGTCGGCCGGCGCCGCCACTTCCTTTCACAGCCACCAAATCAATCATCAACAGTGATACATCTAGAATAAAAATAACACAATACCTCATACTTCATACAAGTACTTATTAACATATACATTGGCAATGTAGTAGATAGTAATGTGTTTTAAATTTGGTAATATCAACTAACTTTATAACAAAGTTCAATGGCCTATAATCATAACTATTTATCAGACAACTTACCAAAACCCACTATAAGTCTAGAATACATCCGAGAATAAAATATATATAGTTAGCATCGGAAAAAAATATCTAGCCTCATTACCTACAAAATAGATAATAAAAACAATAAGGGAATAAAATTTCAAGTAAAAGAATTACAAAATAATCAAATAAAGTGAACTAAATTATATTTTATAGTTGATTTCGATGACTTCTCAAGTTCTAGAAGCGATCCATTATAGAATCATTGGGGGATGAACTGTCGTCGGCCTGTTGCCTCTGCAGAGGAATAGAGATTGCGTGGGGAATGAAACCAGGAAGGTCTCTTGAGCTTAGAAATCAGATTGTTGGAGTGAGGAGGTCCTTCTTGTTAGATCTGTATTATAGATATATATGTATTTACCCTATTGTGTAAGGAGTTTTCTGTATATATACCATATTTGTACGTGTATATATACTAGCCCATTAGGCTTATGATGAATACAAGCCCTATTCATAATACTTCTATATGCTGAGTGGCACTGCATCCAAGTGAACTGCATGGCACAAGATTGATAAGGTGTTGATCTCGTGCACTGCTCATGAAGCATGAAAATGAAATACGAATCATCATTTGATTTGTTTTCTCACATGGTCTAACAGCATAACCCAAGTTTCTGGCATACATGTTTGTATAAATTTCATCATTTTGAAGTTCATAATGTTCATTTCCCTATTCGAATAGAGCTTTCTGCGCATTATGACAACTGTAATTCAACAAATTCTTTAGTTATCAATTAAGTAGTTTAATAGGAACTCAGACTAACCATTGCAGAAAATTCTTCCGAGGAAAGCAAGAAAGTCCTAATTCTTCTGCTATATTTTCTGTTCACTTATCACATCTCCAAAACCAACAATGGCAGAAAATGCACACCTAAAAGTGAGAAATGAATCATACAAACCAGCAAATAGGCATACCGAAACTCCGAAAGATTGATTTCCAGACAGCTAACCTCAAGGACTTGCCAGATATAAGAGAAAATTATGTATAACATGGACCGCAACAAATAATTTGAAGTTTTGTAACATTGATTTTAGCTGGTTCAGGACTATTATTACATTGCGAATTGATTTACAATATATTGAGAAGAAATTAACCAACCACATATTGTTGCACTACGACATAAAATCGTATTACAGACGGTTCAGAAACGTCATCACAGACGGTTTTCTGAACCGTCTGAATTTACGGGTCAGTAATAATCGAAGGTTATCACAGACGGTTTTCGAACCGTCAGTGATATATCAATATCACAGGAGGTTTTTAACGAAAAACCGTCTGTGATAGGTGATAATCACAGATGGTTTTTAACTAAAAACCGTCTGTGATTATCAGCTATCACAGATGGTTTTTATTTAAAAACCGTCTGTGATATTATATATCACAGACGGTTTTTACTTACAAACTGTCTGTGATATTATATATCACAGACGGTTTTTACTTACAAACCGTCTGTGATTATCATCTATCACAGACGGTTTATAAATAAAAACCGTCTGTGATTATCAGCTATCACAGACGGTTTTTAGTTACCAACCGTCTGTGATATTCTTTTCTACCCCTAAATATATTTCTGTTTATTGGCTAGCCTCAGGAAATACTAGACATGCCCTCTGAAACAAGCAGATCAACATGTACATATATATATATATATATATATATATATATATATATATATATATATATATATATATATATACAATTCACATCTCAATTCATTTCACAAACATAAAACATGCAATTCACATCTCAATTCATTTCACAAACATAAAACATCCAATTCACATCACACTTTATTTCAAAAACATAAAACATTCATTTTGCAAATCAATTAATTGAAATGAAATAAAATATCCATTAACAAATACACAATTACAAAAGATCTACATTGCATTTGCACTTAGATGGTAACATTGCATCTTTTATTGCTCTATCACTCCGGAATCGAGGTCTCGCGAAAGGAACAGATCCATAATCAATGAACTTGTCAGGCTGCACAAACAATACTTGGATGGTGCATAATTGTCATTTAAGCATTGCTTGTGCAGCTGACAAGTTCGTTGATTATGGATATCTTCCTTTCGCAAGACCTCGATTCCGGAGTGATAAGAGCAATAAAAAATCATTGTACGTTGTGGAATTCTCCACCTGATTTTATGACTTGAGCCACCAAAAAGTACGCGCACTCTCCTCGAATTCGCGAAAGGTCGGGCTGTTTCAATACAGTTGATGGGATGGACATAGTCTGTCGATAGGAATATCAATGTGCGTATATATATAATTTGATAAGTATGAAGTAATTATGGGAAGATTGACAAACTTTAGAATTGGTGATCCTCGAGGAATCGAGGAGTAGTTCCATATGGTGGCAAACGTAGAATCCACATGTGTTGCCCGGTGGCTGCTGGTGGCACTGAAAAAAATGGAATGTGTTAATTCAAGAGGCATTACTACCAACTGTTGCATAGGATTAATTAATGTGTAATAGCGAATACCTTAAATTTTCGAGCATGTGTCAGGCCTTGGCCCCTTGCATCGAGACACTTGCCTTTGCAACGTACATTGCGAACGCCCTACATGATTCGAAAAAATTGACCTTAGTCATTCGGAAGAAAAGAAAGAGTACAATATAGGTATGTATGGAGAAAATGTACTTACCTATCGATTACTTGACTGACAACTATGTAGTCCGTTTTATTCTTACTTAGGGAATCAAGGTATATTGCCTTGTTCCATTTTAATACAATTACTATTAAAATCCAATGATAGTCCTGATTGTAGGGCATAAGTACATATTTCTTATTGCGGTAAGCCAGCAGTGTTGCTGCAATGTACCTCTCGACGAAGAGTGTATCCTCGTTGATGGTATGCATGGCGACCAAGTGTGGGGTCCAAGAAACCAACCGATGATTTGGATGATCTAGCTTTAGTCACCATATGTCTATATATATACGCACGAAAGCAATAAATTATATATGACATTTATCGGTATGACATGAACGAAGACTGTGATTGTACACACTTACAGCGTCCAGCATTGAATGAGTGAGGCGTCGAGAGCGTTGAGCGTGAAAAGATCGAATAAATCCTCAAAGGTGACCACGAAGATACACTCTTGAATATTGTGCTCTAAATGATTCGGCGCGAATTTGACAGTGATACCTGAGCGCCGTTCTCCCTCTGACTTATTGGATTGTTCCATATACCACTTGTGTAATTGCAGGCAACTAATTGGTAGGGCTTGGAGGCGTGTTTCCTCGACCAACGGCTCGCCAAGCACGAATTTGCGGGCCAATGGCAGCTACGGGATATCATCATCGGAATTAATTATTACTACATATATACCGGCCACATGCATTGAGGCTTAATTTAATAGCTTAATTCATATTATAAACACAACAGCTATTTCCCTAGCGATCGCTGTGCCTCCCACATGACAGGAACTGATCATGTATGGTCAAGTAGATGTAAACCATCTCCATTGACACTCACCAAAACTTAGATCCAAATTGTAATGCAAAAAAAATTCATTACTAACCATATCTAGAGCAACTAGGAACGTATGAATCTTTAAAGCTCAATTTCTGCCTCCTCTCACCAAATTAATTGGCCTAAAATCGCCTAGCTTGCCTCCTGAGCGAAAGAGTGCAGCACCGGCTAGATCTGGATCGAAATAAAGACAGATGTGGTTCTTCAATAAATGTCTAGCGCCATTATCGTAGATGGTTTTTAATATAAACCGTCTGTGGTAATCAGCTTATCACAGACGGTTTTTTTTATTAAAAACCATCTGTGATAATTCCAGATTATCACAGACGGTTTTTTAATAAAAACCGTCTGTGATACTAAAATATCACAGACGGTTCATCGGTAAGAACCGTCTGTGATACTCATTTTCTCCAACGCCATCAACACAGACGGTGTCCAAATTAAAACCGTCTGTGTTAGTGTCGGTCACAGACGGTTTTGTCAAACCGTCTGTGCTTTGGCGTCTAGTATTAGACTTTCTATAGTAGTGTTGTTAACTGTCTTCTACTTTGTTCTAGATCATTGTAGGTCTTTAATCTTTATCTTTGTTCTCATATTTTTCGTTAACCCATTACTTCTGAACCTATGAATTCAAATTGTCATGTTAGGTGCCATACAGCGGAGCATAACAATTTCCTTGGCTGTTGCAACGCTGCAGAACAAAAGGTAAATTAAAAAATGGTGGAAGGAAGGTAAATTAAAATTGATACTTATGAAATTATTAGAACGAAGATAAGAGCAGGGCTACTAAACTTTTTCTTTTAATTCAGCAGGACTTATAAACTTGTTGCATGTCAATTTTTGCTATCCACTGACGTGGTTTTTTTTTTTTTTGAACTGATCCACTGACGTGGGTTGACGCAGATACAACTAGCGGACAAGAAATGTTTCCATTTGCCCCACTAATTGGAAACAACTCCTGGCTGGCGTCCGCTCAAGACGCAACCCCAAATAAAATGTGTTGAGGAACCGACGCTGGAGACCAGTCCGAGCGATTCCTCTGCTTAGAACAAGAACGAATCAATCACAGAATCACAGAATAATAGATTGAACACAGAGAGGTAGAGAGAACTCCTGGTCTTTCTTTATTGCTTTAGATTGCATCGGGTGTACATCATGAGGGGGGGTCTAGGCCCCTATTTATAGTCTACGGTGGGGGTGCCCAATCAGATAAGGACTCCAGATAGAGTCCTGGTTTCCTAACACTCCCCCTTGGGCACTCACCCAACATGCTCATGCCTCATCAAAACTCCATAAAAACCCAGTGGGAAAAATTTGGAGAAAGAGTACATGATACATGTAATGCTGCGATGCACGAATTGCCTCATTAAAAACCTTGGTCGAGAAACTTCCTGGAAAACTCGTCAAGGGAAAAAGAGTGCAATTCACCCAACTTCATTCAGTCTTCAGGACTTTGCTCATTTGGGTACTTAACCTTCAGGATTAAGATTTAATAATGGGCTTGAGAGAATTCTCCCCCTGAATTCTGCACTTCTCTAAGTCTCATCATTCCAATCCCTCACACGCACCTTTCAAAGTTAGATGCGGGGAGTGACTTGGTGAATAAGTCTACATGACTTAGTGTGCAGTACTTTAATCTTGTCCATCTTTGCAATTCATGAGCATAGAGGAACTTGGGGTTGATATGCTTACATAGCCCGTCTGCACTAGTGCAACGCAAGCTGCATTATCTTCATGGATAATTATGGGGGTTTGCACAATGTTCATTCCACATGACTGCTGGATGTGGTGATCCGTTCAGCGGAACCAAGCGCACTCTCGTGCAACTTCATACAGTACTATAATTTCTGAGTGGCTCATCGAAGTAGCTATAAGGCTTTGCTTAGACGATTTCTAAGGAATTGCAGTTCCACCACACAGAAATACATAGCCTGTTTGTGACTTAGCGGTATGCGGGTCAGACAGGTACCCAGCATCTGCATAGTCAATCAAGTTCAGATCTTGATTCTTTCTGTGAGACAATCCAATGTTTTTGCTTCCTTGAAGGTACTAGAAGGTGTCCTTTATGCCCTGCCAATGCCTGTTGGTGGGCTCTGCACTGTACCTTGCCAACAGGTACATGGCAAATGCAATGTCCGATCTAGTGCAGTTTGCTAAGTACATGAGTGCTAACACTGCACTCAAGTATGGGAATTCTGGTCCCAGGACTTCCTCCCCCTCTTCCCTAGGTCGAAAAGGATCTTTTTCTTGCTGTAAAGACCTCCCGATCATCGGTACTTTCGATGGGTATGCCTTCTTGAAGCCAAACCTTTCAAGCACCTTCTGGGTGTAGGTCGACTGATGTACCAAGATTTCTTCAGGGACATGCTCAAGCTGCAGGCCTAAGCAAAACTTGGTCTTGCCCAAATCTTTCATTTCAAATTCTGACTCCAAGTAAGAGCTTGCTTCTTTTATGTCTTCGGCTGTCCCGATGATATTCAGATCATCTACATACACAGAGATTATACAGAATCCATTCTGGGATCGCCGTATAAACACACAAGGACAGTCTTCATTGTTCGTGTAGCCTTTCTTGCAGAGAAAGTCGCTCAAGCGATTATACCACATTCTTCCAGATTGTTTCAATCCATACAGTGACTTTCTGAGTTTCACACTGTACAGTTTTCTATTTGCTCTGTCTTGGTTCGGGAGAGGTATTCCTTCAGGGACTCTCATATAAATTTCCGAATCCAAGTTACCGTAAAGGTATGCAGTCACAACATCCATCAATTTCATTTCTAAGTTCAAGTTCACTGCCATTGAGATCAAATATCTAAAGATAATTCCACTCATGACTGGGGAGTAGGTTTCTTCATAATCAACTTCAAGATGTTGAGTGAAACCTTAGGCTACCAGCCTTGCTTTGTATCTCACTACTTCATTTCTTTCATTTCTCTTTCGAACAAATACCCACTTGTGCCCAACGGGGTGTATGTGGGGAGGTGTGCGGCATACGGGCCCAAACACCTCTCTTTTATTCAGAGATAGCAATTCAGTTGCTATTGCCTTCTTCCAATCTTCCCAATCTGATCTTTTCTTGCATTCAGCGAGCGATGCAGGCTCGGGATCAAGATCGATGATGGTGGCAATTTTCTTTGTGAAGTAGATATCGATATTAGCTGTTGTCCTATTCAGGGACTCTCCCGTGTGCACATAATTTATAGCTATTTCTTCATGAGTTGCTACTTCTGGAGCGATTGCTTCTTCTGGAGCTTCACCTTGCGCATCGCTTTTTTCAATTGCGGTGGCAAGTCCCTTTAGTTTTTCGGCTCCGACGTGTGCGCACACATCCATGCCGATGGGGATATTCAGATCCGGTATGCCCTCTTTTGGAGGTGTCATACTTGTGCCAGGTCTCAACTGGCTCCCCTTCTCATTCTGGGGAACTTCAATGATCGGCTGTGATAAATCCCTCTTATCCTTCTTCACCAGGCGTCCCTGGTTACTAAAGATTCGAGGAACCGGAGTTCTCGTCCTCTTTTTTATTTTTCTGAGGCCTCTGGACGAGATTAGGGATACCTTCTGTTTCTTTGGTATTTCAACCCTCTCCGGTGCAGTGCGTGCAGGCACATGCGACTTAGTCACGCTCTTCAAATCACTAAAGTGATCAGGCAGTTGATTTGCTAGTTCTTGCAAATCGATTGTCTTCTGGACTTCTCTTGTCTTCTGGACTTCTATTGTCTTCTGGACTTCTCTATTTGCTTCACTAATGCGCGGGTCATCTTCGTGAATTCCTGTGGCTTGCCATGTAATGTCTTCTGGACTTCTCTAGTGCGCGGGTCATCTGCATGGATTCCCCAGGCTTGCCACATAATTTCCCGACATTCTTCATCAAGGGGTTGATTTCCTCCCCCTAATGTTGGGAAATTTTCGATGGTGACACTTGCACTAGTTGCATAGGTGAATGGATGTTGTTGGCCGAAAATCTAAGGTTGATGAGATTCGCTATATGTAGGACTACGGGTCCCCGACATGTAACTGGCAAATTACAATTATGCAAGATGGGTCGGGCAATAAATTTAATTCTGTTAATTAAAGCCTCTGCCAAACCATTCTGGGTATGGACATGCGGTACCGAATGCTCAACTGCAATTCCCATCGCCATGCAATAATCATCAAATGCCTTTGAAATAAATTCTCCGGCGTTGTCCATTCTGGTGGACTTGATCAGAAACACATTTCTGATACAAATGATCTGCGAGATCAATTTTGCAAAGGCGTGGTTTCTTGTGGACAACAAAACCCACATATGACAACTTCGAGGAAGCATCAATGAGCACCATAAAATACTGAAATGACCCTGAGATGGGCTTAATGGGACCGCAAATGTCTCCCTGGATGCGTTCCAGGAATGCAGGGACTTCATCCTTCACTTTCAGAGTGGAGGGTCTAATTATTAGTTTCCCGGTGGCACATGCAGGGCACACAAAATCTTTATGATTCGGGAAATTATTCACATTAATATTATGCCCATACGAGTTATTTATTATGTTTCTCATCATCATAAGACTTGGGTGGCCTAATTAGTCATGCTAGAGACAGAATAGTTCAGAGCTTCTAAACACTGTCTTCAGAACAGTGTACGCTGCAGGCGCTTTAATGTTGGTATAATATAGCCCAGGAAGATTTTCTAATGCCTTTTTCTATTCGCTTCGCGCTTCGTAATGAGCAGGTATTCCTTACCGTACTCTTCTTTAGTCTCAACGCAGAAACCATTTGCGCGGATATTCTTAAAACTTAGGAGAGTTCTAGTCGATTCTGGGTACAATGAGGCTTCTTCAATGACCAAAGTTGTGCCCATGTGGCTCTTCCGGAACCAATTATACATGCATCGCTTCTGGCGATTGTCGTAAGGCTGCCAATGCTCTTACGAATCGACTGAAAATACTCAATCTCTCTTAAGATGATATGCGTTGTGCCGCTGCTGACTAAGCACACTTCCTTCATAGGGCGCTACACACGTTCTAATATAGGGTATTTAATATGCATGAGAAGGCAATCAGCACATAAAATAAAATACACCAATATCAGAACATATCATGCCATCATAAACTGAATAAATGAATGAATTATTCCAAAAATCATCCAACCATCACGAGAAAATAACAATTCTTAAGTACCATCCATGCAAATTCTAACATATTCTTCCACACAAAATAAATGACAATTAGAGTCGAAATGCATTCAGTGCACTAGACTTCTTCTACTATTTTCTCGGGGGTGACATTCTCTTCAAGAGAAATCATGGCATTGACTTCTTCTAGGTCGAGAGAGGTGCTGCTGTTGTAATGGTCTCAAACACCATTAGCGCGGGTAGCTGCTCAGAGCGCTCCCCCTCAACCGATGCAGAGTGGGCTTCATGGTGCCCTTTGCCATCCCATTTGGCTTGCTAGCCTTATTCTCATGTGGAGCATCTGATTTGCCTTTCTGGGCTGCGGCCTTACCCTTCCTTCCCCTTTTCTCTATTAAGGGTTTTCGCACCTTGTTGCTCCCAACGTTGGCTTCACGGCCCGTGGAGCTCCCAGATGGCTGAGTGACTTAGTTCTTACGGAGAACTTTGTCCTGAGCCTCCGCGACTTGCAACATATCTATCAATTCGGCATATTCCTCATAGCCGTCTTGACGATAATTGCGTGCGGATTATACTGCATTGGGATGGAAGGATTTTCTCAACTTTCTGTATTGGGGTACAAATCCTGTGCAAGGCAGAATTGTATTCCCTGACCGTCTTAAAGTCGGCAAAACCTCAGTCTGATCCATTCTCGCTCTGCTTGAGGAAGAATGGTGTACTTTAGCCTCTCAAATCGCTTCTGGAGTGCGGTCCAGAGTGCCAGCGCGCTCTTCTCCGTCATATACTCATTCTTGAGATTGAGGCAGAGGTGGTGCCTTAGAAAATGAAGTGCCTGATCATTCTCCTCAGGTGTGGATTGAGCGTCATTCAGTCCGCCAATCCCAATAGCAGCGCGGAGCTTCCTGGCTCCAAGCACAATCTCGACATCGGATGCCTACGTCAAATAGTTTTGGCCATGCTGGGCCAGCTCCTCGAACTTCTAGTTCGTTATGCTAGTCATCTAAATGTGTATAAGTCTACTGCTGGTAGACATGCACAGAATAATTCACTGCGGGTAAATAAATGGTACAAAAGATTCTCGTAATGTTTCATAATTTTCTGTGTATTTTCTATAATTTTACTGCTAATTTCAGTGATTAAAAGCAATTTTCAGTAATTACAATTAACCAAAACAGTAAATAAATACAGAAAATACAAAGAATAATAATGGCATAAATAAGTAAGCTTCAAATGCAAAAATTGATGCAAAATTCGGATTCCCGAGGCCCTTTTATGCTAAAATATGAGATTTCAGCAAATTCTGCACTTTCTGGGGGTTTATGCGCAAAATTTCAGTTCAGAGAAAAATTCGCGCAATTTTCTGATTTACCGAGGGGTTTTCTATAAAATTCTGGACCCGCTCGTAAATTTGAGGACTTATTCGCAATTTTCGGAATTACAGAAGCCTCTATGCAAAATTTCGGGACTGAAATTAAATAATTAAGGGCCAATTACTAAATTCATAAAGATGGGGGATTTTTCTGCAAAAATTCCTCCCACTCCCCGGCTGGGCCGCTTTCCCGACCGGCCCATCCTTTCCCCCTCCCCCAACCGGCCCATGCTTTTCCTCCCCCTCCCGGCCCATCTGCCTTGGCCCATGCGGCCGTTGCCCCCTTTCGCACGGCCCACTAGCCCACCCGACCGGCTCAAATGCCCGATTAGGGTTTCCCCTTGCGGTGGCGGCGGCGGGAGCCAAAGCCGGCTCGGGCGGAGGAGACGGGGTCCCGAGCTTCCGGCTCGGGCGGGCGGCGGGGCCGGCGCACGAGGTGGGCGGCGGGGCCGACGCACGAGGTGAGCGGCGGGAGCGGACGAGGGCCGGCACTGCGGCGCACGGGAGGAGGCGGCCGAGGTGAGCGCGGCTTCGGGCCAGCGTCCACGGCAGGGTGAGGCGGCCATGGGCCCGCGTGCGGGCGAGGCCAGGCGGGGAGGCGTGGCAGGGGCCGGCTCTACGGGGCCAGGGCCGGCGCGAGCGGGGACGGCGCAGGTCGGCGAGGCGAGGGTGCCGAGGCCCGTGCGGGGGCGGCGGCGGCGGTAGCCCGTGCGGGGGCGTGCGGAGGCGGCCTAGCCAGGCGGCCAACATGGAGATGCCCGCCTCGTCCTCTACTGCAAGCAGGCCGACGGTCGGCGACACTGGGCACGGGTGCGGCACTGTGAGGTCGGCGGCGGTGCCAATGCATGCGGGCACGGGCGCGGTGGGGCCGGCGGCGCCGGCGCGTGCGGGCGCGGGCGCGGTGGCCGGCCGATGGCCGGTGGCAGTGCCTTCCCCCCTTTTTCTGTGTGATGTTTTTCAGATGCGAAACTGAACAGAGACAATGCAAATTTCTCGTGCAGTTTATTGAACAGAAAATAATGCATAAATTTCCTGTTTCTACGATGCAATCAACATCTGCCCTTTTTCTGAATCTACCGATCGACATTGTGCCGGCGATTTCAGATCTGCTCGCGGTAGATTAGGACGGATTTGCATCGTTCTACAGTGCAATCAACATCTACCCCGTTTCATAATCTATCGATCGGCATTGTGCCGGCGACTTCAAGTCTGCTCGCGGTAGATTAGGGCGGATTTGCACCGTAGAATTTCAATCTAGAACGCGAAAAGAAAATACAGATTCAAAAGCGATCTAGAAAAATCAATCTGTGCTTCGATGATTACCTCGTTCACCGGAGCGAAGTCGTGCTGATAACGTGTTGAGGAACCGACGCTGGAGACCAGTCCGAGCGATTCCTCTGCTTAGAACAAGAACGAATCAATCACAGAATCACAGAATAATAGATTGAACACAGAGAGGTAGAGAGAACTCCTGGTCTTTCTTTATTGCTTTAGATTGCATCGGGTGTACATCATGAGGGGGGGTCTAGGCCCCTATTTATAGTCTACGGTGGGGGTGCCCAATCAGATAAGGACTTCAGATAGAGTCCTGGTTTCCTAACAAAATGTATAAATAATTCCGCCTACTCTTCTAGACGCACCAGGTGCGGTCCCTTGTCCACGTCAAGTAAAGTCGACGGTGGCGGCGCTAGGGCATTGATAGTGTAACACTAACCGGCTCACGCGGATATGGTATATGGATAATAGTTCTTACATGATACCAATTGTCTAGTGAAAGGGGACTGCTTATCTGGCTTATGGATATGGTTTCAGACTAGCTATTAGCTGAAATTACGTTATAGCAACTACTAGTTTTTTAAATCATTTAATTAAGAAATTAAAAACATCATTCTATCTTTATAGACAATATAAAGAAAAAGAAAAAAATAAAAGTAAAAAAAGCCTAAAATTAAAAAATCGATATGTTTTAAATAGTTTCTGATTTAAAACCAAAACCACTTACAACGGATCAAAAAAAGGAAATTCTTTGTACCCGGCGATCTAGGTTCTTAGGGGTGCTACTTGTGAACTGTTTTATCTCAATTTATACACGGGCGGTGCGTACGTCTCATTGGAAAAGTGCTCCATACTGGGATGTGTGAGTGCATGCACCTTATTTTTAAAAAATAGTGGGTATGTGCATCTAAAGGATGTACTAAAAAAAGAATCATGCCAATACTTATATTGTCATCTCAGAGGGACAATAACGAGTATTCTATAGCGAACATGAGGTGGAAAATAAATCAAAATAAGGGGGTGTAAATGCATTTTTTTCTCTGAATTAAAAACATTGCGTGAGCTCGGGTGCATTGCTTTGACGCGTCAGTCAACCGCGGCAACCGGTCGGCGGTGCAACGAGCACATTTATTTTCGCTGCAGCACTAGCACCGCGTGTAGCGCACACAACTGATTATCTGACCGATTGCTTTAGGCTCTAGCAGCAAGCAGCTAGTTCGACCACGCATGGCCATCCCCACCATGCAGCACCCTCCCTCTGCCGATCGCCGGCGCTGCCTCGCGGTGCTTGTCCTGATCATCACCACCAGCTCGCTCCTTCGACAGCCCCGGCACGCCGGCGCATGCGTGCCACGAGAGCGGGATGCCCTGCTGGCCTTCAAACGCGGCGTCACCAACGACAACGCGAACGTCCTGGCCTCGTGGCAAGAGGGCCAGCTGCAGGATGACTGTTGCCGGTGGAGGGGCGTCAGGTGCAGCAACCGGACCGGCCACGTCATAGAGCTCAACCTTGGCAAAGATCCCGGCAACTTCTACTGGGGGGGAGGCCTGGTCGGGCAGATAAGCCCCTCGCTGTCGTCCCTGACGCGTCTGCGGCGCCTGGATCTCAGCGGGAACTCCCTGGAAGTGCTGAACGGCCGTTTCCCAGAGTTACTGGGCTCCCTCAAGAACCTGAGGTACCTCGACCTATCCTACTTACTGTTCTCCGGTAGTGTGCCTCCTCAGCTTGGTAACCTTTCCAAGTTGGAATATCTCGACCTGTCTTTGGGATGGCTATACTCAACAGATATCGCATGGCTGACACATCTACCTTCGCTGCAATACCTAAACCTTGGTTCCGTGAACCTGAGCTCCATAGTCGATTGGCATCGTGTGGTGAACTTGATTCCTTCTCTGAGGGTCCTTAGCCTCTCCTATTGCTCGCTTTCGAGCGCAAACCAGTTGCTCCCACGCCTAAACCTCACAAAACTTGAGAAGCTTGATCTCTCCGACAATTACTTTGACCACCCGGTAGCATCGTGTTGGTTTTGGAATCTTACAGGGCTTCAGTATCTGAACATAGGAGGAACCCATCTACACGGCCAATTTCATGACAAACTAGGACACATGACATCCCTCCAAGCCCTTGACCTTTCACTTAGTGATAACTTGGACATAATGACTGCGAACTTGAAGAATCTATGCAATCTAGAGACACTGAACCTCGAAAAGTTCCGCTCATATGTAAACATGCCAAAGTTATTCGAATTGCTTCCACAGTGTCCATCCAGCAAATTGCAACAACTGTATCTGCAAAGCAACAACCTTACCGGCTATATACCACGATCGATCGGGCGATTTACCGGCTTGAATACTCTTGTCCTCTACGACAACCACCTCACAGGATCTGTGCCATCTGAGATCAGCATGCTTACAAATTTGACTTACCTGGACCTAAGCCAAAATAGCCTTGAAGGTGTGATCACAGAAGAACACTTTGCTAATCTAAACAACTTAGAGTACATAGACTTGTCTTATAATTCCTTGAAGATTGCCGTGGATCCTGAATGGCGACCACCATGTAGATTAGAGAACGCATTTTTTGCATCTTGCCACATGGGTCCGCTGTTTCCTGCTTGGCTGCAATGGCAGGTGGATATCCGTGCTGTTGATATCTCGAGCGCGGGTATAACTGATAGGCTTCCAGACTGGTTCTCTACTACATTTGCAAAGGCTTATCTTTTGAACATCTCCAACAACCAGATCAGTGGTGCATTGCCAAATGACATGGAATTTATGTCGTTGGAAGCCTTTCATCTTGATTCAAACGAACTTACTGGTCAAATACCTCCGTTGCCGAGAAACCTCACTTCGTTGTACATCTCCAACAACTCTCTCTCAGGACCCCTGCCATCAAATTTTGGAGCTCCAAATCTAGGATTATTGGTTCTGTCCTCCAATTACATCACTGGTCATATTCCTGGATCAATTTGCGATTTGCAAAGCTTGGTTACCTTAGATTTAGCTAACAATCTTTTCCATGGAGAATTCCCTCCATGTTCTGGGATGATAGGAATGGTAATTCTACAGCTACATAACAACAGCTTCTCTGGCAAGTTCCCTTCCTTCGTACAAAGCTGCACTAATTTGGTCCTAATCGATATTTCGCATAATAAGTTCTCTGGAAGTTTGCCGATATGGATTGGAGACTTTGTGGAATTACAGTTTCTACGACTAAGCCACAACATGTTTTCTGGGAATATCCCGACCAACATCACAAGTCTTACAAACCTTCGATATTTGAATTTGGCAAGCAATAGTATATCTGGTTCCATACCTTCCCGTCTATCAAATTTAACAGCTATGACGCGAAAGGATCCATTTATGAGAGCCGGGATTGTCTCATTTTATAATGATTTTTTTGTTGCCATAGTTGGAGACTTTTTGGTAGACGCGAAGGGGCAAGAACTTAATTATCATGCAGATAACGTTTTGGGCATGGTGAGCCTTGACTTATCATGCAATGGCTTAACCGGTGAAATTCCAGAAGAAATAGCTTCTCTTGATGCAGTGTTAAACTTGAATCTGTCATGGAATCACCTGAGCGGAGAACTTACAAACAAGATTGGGGCCATGCATGCATTGGAGTCACTCGACCTCTCAAAGAACATGCTTTCCGGCGAGATCCCTTCAAGCCTGTCAAATTTGACATATTTAAGCTACATGGATTTGTCCTATAACAATTTTACTGGAAGAATACCGCCAGGAGGTCAACTTGACACCCTCTATGATGAGTATCCATCTATGTACAACGGCAACATTGGTCTGTGCGGGCCTCCTCTTCATAAGAATTGCTCAGGAAATGTTGTTCCAAGGCAAGATGACCATAAAAGAAATGAACATGGTTTTGAGCCATTGTCCTTTTATTTTGGACTTGGCATGGGATTCATTCTGAGCCTTTGGGTTGTGTTCTGTGCCCTCTTATTCAAGAAAGCATGGAGGATTGCTTATTTCCGCCTCTTCGACAAGCTATATGATCGAATTTATGTGTTTGTTATTCTTAATCGGAGAAGCTTTACCAGGCAAGGAACTACAAATTAAGTACTGCAAAGGAACCAATGTTGACATTTGAACTAGTGCTATGAAGAAATAAGCTGAAGAAGCAAGTACCAGTATCTTAATTACTCTGTTTTTTTCCTTCCCGTTGATGTTAATGTAGAGAATATCGATGATAATGCTTGTATAATATCCATTTGTACCCTTGATGTATAGATGTATTGCCATCATCATAGATTGCACCAACCTGACGAGGATGAGGTGGCTGCGAACACTATTTCACCCAGCAATTGCTTCTGATTGGCAACAGGTTACTATTTCACTCCTAAGAGCAAGAAGTTTGCTTTTATCGTGAAAATGGGAAACATAGGAATGTGAAAATGCATACGCATAATTATAAGATTAGAAAACACGAGAAAATAAATAGGAATAGGCTTTTGATGAGCTATAGGAGAAGCATAAATAAACATCCAAGATTATAATAGAAAGCGAAATGAGATTACTCTGTGAGGGTACGTATTGCCGCAGTACACTTTCTGAGAGGGAAGGCGTAAACTCAAATACACTCTCTCTCATCCCAGCCCCCACCCTCATCGAGCGCTTCGTCGAGGGCGCAACGGCCGATGGCAATGAGGGGCGAGCAGAACCAGTGATGTGCGACGGCGGGGATCTGCGGCGTCGCGTGGCGGAGGCGGGCCATGCGGCCCCGTGGGAGGTTGCCTAGACGAAGCGCGGCCGCGGTGCCGAGGCGTCGACCCTGTAGGCGGGGCGGCGGTGAGATCGATGAGACGACTGCGAGTAGGGGTGGATATCGAGCCAACTGCTCGTCTTATCGAGCTTTTTCTAAAATTGGCATATTTTGATTTAATATCATTTTACGGATAATTTAAAAGTATTTTTAGAAACGAGCTAACGAGCCGAGCCGAGCCGAGCTTGAGCAAAATTCAAATTCATTTAAAATCAACTCATTTTAATGTTTAACCAATTAACAAGTATAATTGAAGCAATTTTGAACCGAGCCAACGAGCCCACTAACGAGCTTTTTTTCCACCCCTAACTGCGAGCTCCTTCGGGTGACAACGCGTGACAACGCGAGCTCCTGGAGGGCCTCGTGCGTCCCTCGGGCAGCGTCGATTTAATTGGCGCCACCACCTACTCGGCCCCCGTCTTCCCCCTACTGGGTGTAGCCTTGCCGCACGACCACTCTCCATGTGCATCTCTTCTCCTTTTGATCCTTTCCCCGCCTTCCTCTTCTATTTATACTGTTGACACTTAACACACACAAAAAAAAGACGATCCGCCAATGGTAGGGTTTATTCTAGGCTTCAATGCCATGGGTTCATCAGTTGAGATGTTCTCGGAGGTTACTTTTCTTGTTATGGCACCATAAAAAAAAGAGAAAGTTAAATAATAATGTGTTGACATTGTATGTGGTTTAACAGCCAAAGCTAATACATGCAGGGTTGTATAGCTAATGTATCTGACGTGAGTTCATCCGCAGGCAAAAAAAACATATGTCGGATGTATCAAAAATACGCATAATGCGTATATACATGTCAAGCTCCGGATCTGAAAACAAATATTTTTGATCTGAGATAATGTATCATGCAGTCTATGGAAGTATAATGCAATCTGATAAAAATAGAGAGGATGGAAAATCTCACCTTTTAAAAAGAAGCAGACACACTAAAATTCAATTAGGGAGTATGCCAAGTCGTTGACGCCGCGCAGTGTCCGCTGCCTCCAAAAGAAAGAGTGGAAAGGAATCATTACTCAGTTGTTATTGAA
The DNA here is from genome assembly GCA_017311315.1 of Dendrocalamus latiflorus. Lineage (NCBI taxonomy): Eukaryota > Viridiplantae > Streptophyta > Magnoliopsida > Poales > Poaceae > Dendrocalamus > Dendrocalamus latiflorus. The sequence continues at coordinate 31,673,065 of CM029642.1, forward strand.
AGATGTCTTGGTAAAAAAAAAAGGAGCAGAATTCAACAAATGATAATCATACATACCAAGTAAAGAAGAAGTTGACTCTGAGCACTGGACGCCGGAAGGAATCTAAAGGGAGGAATAGAGGACCATGGAAGCCAAGGGACGTAGGAAGAGAAAGCAAAAGAAGAGAGCGGATGATCACGGAGGAGAAGAGCTAGGTGTGTGTTTAAACCAGATAGATCTTGTGGAGAGCAGCGTCAGTTAGGAGACGTCAGTTAGCTATAGATATGAGGCTTATTCTTCAAAGCTAACAAATGGCTAACACATTACACATGCAAGGCTGCATACATAATACATGCAAGGCTGCATGCATATGCACGTTCTAAAAGTGTCTTCGTAGCAAGCACGTCCAAGTAAATACACCCCCAAATACACCCAAAGTATATATATATATATATATATATATATATATATATATATATATATATATATATATATATATATATGTATGTATGTATGTATGTATATACACACACACACATGAGGCGTGTCGAGTTCCAGATGCAAAAACAAATACTTTTGCACCGGACCTCGAGGAGGCATTTATTGACACCAATTTTGTCCGAAATTTTTACGGCACGTTACCTTCCAAGATTTTTTGCGTACCGTACATATTACATTTGAGTGGCGAATTTTTACAGTATGTTTGTGGGGCAAGTGAAAAGTTTATGTCAAATTTTCAGCTCATTCGGAGCACATATGCTCACTCGAATAGGATAATACGGCCGGATGACATACGCAAAGCACAAGTCTACCTTCCAAGATTTTTTGTGTGTGCTACATATTACAATCGAGTGGCGAATTTTTATGGCATGTTTGTGGTGCAAGTGAAAGTCTCGTGTTTAATTTTCAGCTCATTCGGAGCACATATGCTCACTCGAATAGAATAATACGGCCGGATGACGTACGCAAAGCACAAGTCCACCTATCAGGATTTTTTGTGTGTGCTACATATTACAATCGAGTGGCGAATTTTTATGGCATGTTTGTGGTGCAAGTGAAAGTCTCGTGTTTAATTTTCAGCTCATTCGGAGCACATATGCTCACTCGAATAGAATAATACGGCCAGATAACGACGTACGCAAAGCGCAAGTCCACCTTCCAGGATTTTTTGTGTGTGCTACATATTACAATCAAGTGGCGAATTTTTATGGCATGTTTGTAGTGCAAGTGAAAATCTTGTGTTTAATTTTCAGCTCATTCGGAGAACATATGCTCACTTATATAAATTGATATAGCCGGACGGCGTACACAAAAGCAATACTAGAGAAAAGAAACTTATAGAGAAAAGAGATATTTTGCCGCGCATGTCACCTTAAAAAATGTATAGCGGCCCCGGTCAGTGTAAACACGCACATAAAATGGTTGGCATGCATTATTAATTAGCTAATTGATTAAACTTCCATAAAAAGAAAGAGTTAATTGATTAATCAATGCACGTGATGAAAAAAGGCGCATGACTGCATGCGTGCAAGAATTAAACCTCTTCTCAAGAAAGAATTATTTTGGCCCCACTGTACAACCACTATATACGTAGAAATGCAAAGTGATAAGAAAATGGGAAGACAGCCATGAATTGGGACTTCAACTACCCATCATGTGCATGCATGCATGAATTAGGAGGAGCCCACGTCCAGCACGTTAGCCCACATATTTGCATGCTTGTGCATGTGTAGCTTGAAGGTAGAGGTTTTGGTAGCAATAGCAAAAAATAAAATTAAAAAAAAAAATCAAAGTGAGAAGTTACCATAACTTCTCTTCATGAACCACCCCTCTTTCTTACTCTATAAATAGGGGGTAATAGATTAGAAAAAGAGAATTTTTTGGAGGAGGAAAGGGAGGAAATGTTGACCATTTGAAGAGAAAAGGAAGCATACACAAACATTGGAGAGGAGAAACTATAGAGAAATAGAGAGAGCTTTTAGAGAGGGAGGGCTACAAAAGCAAAGGTGAAATTCTTGGTCATCTTCTTCTCTTTCTCTCTCTCTCTCTTTTGCCCTTAGGTTCGACTATTGCTATCTGAATCAAGGTGCTTCATTTTTTTATGCTTTTGCCCCCCTTGGTTCGGTCCCGTTAGGCGGATACAAACCCGAAGAATGAGTGCTTGATCTCTCGTCTCTTAGATTCGGTCCCCCTACAAATGGATACAAATCAAGGCGAGGCATGAAGACCTCATCTTCTCGGTTCGGTCCCGTTAGGTGGATACAAACCCAAAGAACAAGGGCTCGATCCCTTATCTCTTAGGTTCGGTTCCCTACAAAATGGATACAAACCGAGAGTAAGAAGATTGAGAACCCCATTGCCTCAATTCGGTCCCCTCAAATGAACACGCACTACAAGAAAACCCCCTCTAGACACGCTTTCATAGTAACGCAGGCTAAAAGCGTCTCTACATGGGCACATAAAGACGCTTATTGACATGATTTTGTTAACATCTCAACTTGACACGGCATTAGACACGCTTTTATTGTCAAGAGACATATAAAGACATTTTTTAACATGATATTAAAACCATCTCAAAATGACACGGTGTTAGATACGCTTTTAATCGTCAATAGCATCTAGACATGACGTAAAACGTATCATACAATCGCCCATACCCACCTAAATATGCCTTTTGACACGATACTAAAAACGTCTCAAAATGATACGGAGTTAGACACGATTTAAATCATCAATAGCATTTAGACACATTGAAAAGCGTATCAACAACCGTTCATATACATGTAAAAATGTTTTTTTCTATGATATTTAAAACATATCAATATGTCACAAAGTTAGAAACGCTTTTGACCGTCAGTAACATGTAGACACGTCGTAAAGCGTAGCAAACAACATGTCATAAAAGTTTTTCCCTTGCAATTTAGAATATATTTTTCGTTATTCTCATATAAAAACCTAAATCCTCAAATGCCACCGTATAAAAACCTAAATCCTCCTCCCGTTTCTGGAAGTTTGGACACATCTGGACCCCTAAACACCCGAAATTTCATTTTTGGCCCTCAAACTAAAAAAATTCCGAATCTGGACCACCGTCCGAGCGCGCGTTCGCCTGACGCCGCCACCTGTCCGGTCGTGCGGTGTGGTACCGCACGACCGCACTGTAGCACGGGTCGTGCGGTACCACACCGCATGATCGCACTGTTCATCGCCCGAGCGCACGTTTCTGTCGCTCCGACCGCATGACCGAATCGCCGACCGCACATCTCGTTTTTTGACCGCAGGACCTGCCGCTACAGTGCGATGAATAGTGCGATCGTGTGGTGTGATACCGTACGACTTGTGCTACAGTGCGGTCGTGCGGTACCACACCGCACGACTGGACAGGTGGCGGTACCAGGCGAACACGCGCTCGGGCGGGGGTCTAGATTCAGGAAATTTTTTTTGGTTTAGAGGTCAAAAATAGAATTTTAGGTGTTTAGAGGTCTAGATGTATCCAAAATACCCGTTTCGGCCCCCTCCAGGCCCCCGCCGCCCCGCCGCTCCCTGCAGCCCCCTCTCGCGCCCGCCGCCTTCCCCCCTCCCCTTCCCCTCTCACGCCCGCGCGCCTCCCTCCGCCCCTCTGGACCGCCGCCGCCTCCTTCCCCTCCCCCTTCCCGTCTCGCGCCGCCGCCCGCCTCCTTCCCCTCCCCCCTTCCCCTCTCGCGCTGCCGCCCGCCTCCTTCCCCTCTCCCCTTCCCCTCTCGCGCCGCCGCCCGCCTCCTTCCCCTCTCCCCTTCACCTCTCGCGGCGCCGCCCTCCTCTCGCCCCGCCGCCTCCCTCCTCTCGCCCCGCCGCCTCCCTCCCGCCCCCTCCCTTCCCCTCCCGCGCCCCGCCGCCTCCCCCCCGCCGCCTCCCTCCCGCCTCCTCCCTTCCCCTCTCGCGCCCCGCCGCCTCCCTCCTCTCGCCCCGCCGCCGCCCTCCTTCCGCCCCTACGGTCCCCAGCACAGCCACCGCCGCCTCCTTCCGCCCCTCCGGTCCCCAGCACAGCCACCGCCCCTCAGGACCGCCGCCGCCGCCTCCTTCCGCCCCTCCGGTCCCCAGCAGCGTGAAGTACAGGCAAAATTACATCAGTTTGTTGTCCCTTAAGAATAATAATCTGAATTGTGAGATTTAGAATTATATGAGTGTAGCATTTGATGAAAAAAAATATTTTCAGTTTGATGAATTACCTATTACTGATATCACCCTATTTTTTTTGTTGATATAGATGAACAGCTCCCTTGGAGACATGTTACATATTGTGATTTAAATTTGTTGTATTTGTATTTGGCTTAATCTTCCCCAGTGCTGCCCGAACACTGCCATTGCCATTGTCGAAAATGTCTCTTTTTTTACTGGAAAGAGTATATTTTATCCAACCCCCGGAGGTTAGATACACGAGATACTTTTGACATGGGCGATGAACTGCCAGCAGATGAAGCAGATTAGACTTGCCTTGGGCTTTCAGGTACTATTAGCTTTCTTTTTAATATACTAGTAAGCTCCCATGCAAGTGCTCCTGCTGTGATTTAATTGATGAATTTTTCTCCTGTAGTCAAAAGAATTTTTCTGCTACTTAGATTGTTATGAATTTTGGGCATTCATCCTTGGTACCAGTCTTACTTTCTCATCTCTGAGGAGAGAAATTTATATGTAGCTCATATTTCCTTTCCTTGAATGGAACCCTTGCTTGGCAGGTTATACCATTTGACAACAAAGGACAGCTGAAGGAAGCTTTCAATATCAGGTACCATTATGGCGATGATAACTGAATGCTTTTGCTGCTAGAAACATTCATTTAGTGATATAGTCTTAAAAAATACGTGACATTGTAGTCTGTAACTATAATTATTGGAGCATCTGTGCATGCTTAGCGTCGGTGGGTCCATGGGTTGAATTCTTATGGAATCTTGTTCTGCTTTTCTTAGAGACAACCATAATGTATACAAAATCAAGCTTTGCTTTGATTTATTATATTTATATTTATGCATAAAAATGTTGGGGTTATTTTATTACTGTGACTTTACATGCTTGTCAGTCAAGATAAAGCCCAACCCCAACATTTCTCATGGTGGCTCGAAAGTTGTTCTAATGTTTGAATGTTTATTTCTGTCCTATAACAACCATAAGATGTTATCGTCTTATATCACATCTGTTGTCACAACTTGCAGTGCTTATACACAGTATATAATAAGTTACTGTTGGATGTTCATAGGGTTGAGACTAAAGATTGGCGGATATGTTATGAATTACTTTTGATTTAACACACAGTATCTACTGCTTTCTTGCTTTCTGTATCTTTTACATATGATATTGCTCTTGGGATTCTAGTCTGTACACATCAACAGTCAACACAGTTCAATACTAGTGGTTTAATTACTTAGTTGTCTTCTTACAAAAAAAAGAACATTTCTAACATACTCTTGATGGTTCTGGTACTTATTGGAAGATGTTGACATTATCCCTATAAAACTTTGGAACTGATTTTAATTTTTTAAGTTATGCCATTGATGTACAGTAAATAATTTATTTATTTCTTTTGGAACACTAACTAAACCTACCTTCTTTTTATGGCTGCACAATCTTCTTTCTTTAGGTTTCCTACCTTCTGTGGATTCTGTTACGAATAATTTGGCTTTTAGTAAAATAGTAACAGATCTTAATGATTTGCATTATCCATACTATGTTTCAGGATAACAAAGATGCAAGACATGTTAAAACATACGAAGTTGCATTGAAGGACAAAGACTTCGTTGAGGGTCCTTGGTCGCAGAACAATTTAGACAATGGTGCTGGTCTGTTAATACCTGTACCGGCTCCACTTGGTGGTGTCGTAATTATTGGCGAGGAGACAATAGCTTACTGCAATGCTAATGCTACGTTTAAAGCTATACCAATCAAACAAGTAGTACTTCTCTTTATACTTATTGTATTCTCCATGTGGTGCCAGCTACATGCTGGCTGGTATGTCGACGCTCTAATTATTTATCCTTGATCTTTCATTTCTTGCTCAGTCCATCATAAGAGCTTATGGACGGGTTGACCCAGATGGCTCTCGTTATTTACTCGGTGATAATACAGGCACTTTGCATTTACTTGTCCTTACCCACGAACGAGAAAGGTACCAGCTTGTGCACTATTTTGTAACTAAAAGACTCTTGACCTACTAACAAACTTTCATGTATTGGTTGCTTTTTTAGGGTTACTGGTTTGAAAATTGAGTACTTGGGAGAGACTTCAGTTGCATCATCAATATCATATCTTGATAATGGTGTTGTCTATGTCGGTTCTCGATTTGGTGATTCACAGGTGGGTCAGTAACAGATCAAATTACAAACTGCTGCTACTCTTCCTTCCTACTCCATGCTAGATAAAACAACCTGCGTCTATTTTGGTGTCATGTAGCAAAATATGCTGTATGGGAGCTTACTAGTATATTAAAAAGAAATCGATGAACATATGCTGTTACAATCATGTTTTGCACTGATCCTTAATGAAATGAAGGCAGGCGTAATGTTCCTGGTTTGTACGAAGTTTAAAAACTTGCAAATTGTTGATGAAGTATGGGATCATGAGTGCTAGTCCGAGTGTGTGTGTCCACTGCTCAGCATCATGCACATCGGTTTGTCATCTACTGCCAAGTTCAAATGTGAGGCAGAGATCATCGTAACAGAGTTTAAAAACCACTTGTGGGCTTGAAATGGAATATATATGTCAGCATTCTTCCCTATATCTATAGGCCCAAACACGGCCTATTAGACGACAACTAACCGTCAAAAGCTACCGATTCAAAAATCAGATTCTTTGCTATATCTATAGGCCAACCGACCGATTCAAAAATCAGATTTTTCTCTATATCTATAGTCCAACCGTGTACGTACTGCCTTCTACGATTTCTCATGTACAGAACAAAATGAACTTTAGCGGCGAACTCCAATGGCATGTCAACGGTACAGATTGGAGCCAAACGTGAAATTTTCAGCTCATTCAGAGTAGGACTGCTCGCTTGCACAGGCCCACATAGGTTGATATAGCCAAACGATATACGTACTGCCTTCTACGATTTCTCATGTGCAATACAAAATGAACTTTGACGGCGAATTCCAATGGCATGCCAGCAGTACAGATGAGAGTCAAACGTGAAGTTTTCAGCTCATTCGGAGAACGACTGCTCGCTTGTATAGGTTGATACAACCAAACGGTGTACGTACTGCCTTCTACGATTTCTCATGTGCAGTACAAAATGAACTTTGGCGGCGAACTCCAATGGCATGTCAACGGTACAGATTGGAGCCAAACGTGAAACTTTTAGCTCATTCAAAGTAGGACTGCTCGCTTGCACAGGCCCACATAGGTTGATATAGCCAAACGATATACGTACTGCCTTCTACGATTTCTCATGTGCAATACAAAATGAACTTTGACGGCGAATTGCAATGGCGTGTCAGCTGTGCAGGTGGGAGTCCAGCGTGAAATTTTCAGCTCATTCGAAGAACGACTGCTCACTTGTATATGTTGATACAGCCAAACGGTGTACTCACTACCTTCCATGATTTCTCATGCGCTGTACAGAATGAACTATGGTGGCGAATTGCAATGACGTGTCAGCGGTGCAGGTGGGAGTCCAGCGTGAAATTTTCAGCTCATTCGGAGAACGACTGCTCGCTTGTATATGTTGATATAGCCAAACGGTGTACTCACTACCTTCCATGATTTCTCATGTGCAGTACAGAATGAACTATGGCGGCGAATTGCAATGGCGTGTCAGCGGTGCAGGTGGGAGTCTAGCGTGAAATTTTCAGCTCATTCGGAGAACGACTGCTCGCTTGTATATGTTGATACAGTCAAACGGTGTACTCACTACCTTCCATGATTTCTCATGTGCAGTACAGAATGAACTATGGCGGCGAATTGCAATGGCGTGTCAGCGGTGCAGGTGGGAGTCTAGCGTGAAATTTTCAGCTCATTCGGAGAACGACTGCTCGCTTGTATATGTTGATACAGCCAAACGGTATGTAGTAAGGTCTGAGATGTGTTAAATTTTGACATATTCCAGTTATGTATAATCTTAGGCGTGTTATTTTTTAGCATATAATGACATGAGACCAATAAATATACACATGCGGACATACATAAAATTATTTTAGCATATTTTTTTCGAAGGTATTCATTAGCCCCACAATACTTCCAACTACGAAGGATTACAATTGTGCTCTCGCTCGGCAGCAATGTGACTCTTTTCTTGTCTTCTCCTGACTACGCTCTCTCTCGCTCGATAGCAATGAGATCCGTGGTTCGTATTTTTATATGCGCGCATGCGAATGCAGCATAATTAACGTGCTAATTAACGAAAATATAACATCACATCGCATTGCCATGCCACATCGTGTAATTAACCACGGAATTCCTGGAGGTAACCATGTGTGGACGCTCCCCCTAAGATTCCTTGACCCTATGCCTACGCGCGCCTATTGTAGCTTCTCTTGTGCTCATGCACGCTAGCTGCACCTGCTCGGTAATCTCGACCGGCTACCGAGCTACACTGGCTCGATAGCGCCTGCTGTCGCGTGCTACCCAATCTGCCGAGCTACGACGGCGTGATAGGTGACATGGGGAGAAAGTTATTTTTGTAAAAAATGCTAGGCGATATGAACTCTACGAAACTAAATAAATAGAGTGTTTTTACAGCAGTTTTTTAAATGACTTCTTGAGTCTAAAAATATATGAGCCGTCCACGTCAATATCTTTACCGTGATTGAAGTAGAGCTAAGATGCATAATTTTATTTTAGCCTAATTTTATTTTTCTTCTCTTCTCATTTTTTTCCTCTTTCTTTTGTTACCTCGGCCGACTCCCATGTTTTCCCCCTCCTCTCCACCTCCCTCTCCCAGCCGCCTCCTCCTCCCACCTCCCGAGTCCCGCCTCCCCCACCGCGCCCTCCCTCCCTCCGAGCCTCCTGCCTCCTCCTCTCCCCACCTACCCGGGCGGCCGGGCTCCTCCCTCCTCCCCCCACCTCCCCCGCCGCCGCCTCCTCCTCCTCCCCCCACCTACCCTGCCGCCGCCGCTTACCCCCTTCTCGGCTCCACCCCACGTTTTCCGTCCCAATCAAAACAAGTAGTTCGGGTATCTATTTGCCGCCAATTGTATTACTAATTACTTTCAGTTGCCGCCAATCGTCCCTATGCCCTCCGAGAAAATAGCCAAACTGCCGATTAATCTACCTCTCCCTCTCCGTAGAAACTTCCCCCATCTTTTCCATCTCCTAGATCCAGGGGCCCTCTGCGGCACCAATCCTCTGCAGCGCATATCTTATATGATTGCACCAACCCCCTCGCCGTCGCAGCCGGTAAGCCCAAGCCCCTCTGTCTCCCCCCTGCGAATTGATCTACGGGCGTGGAGGAACGCGACGGGCGGCGCGCCGCCGCGAAATTTCGGGGTGGGTGCTCCCTGCCTCTCGATCTCGCCACGTTGGCGCTGCAGCCAAAACCCTGTATCCCCCTCGCCGTCGCAGCCGGTAAGCCCCTCTTGTCTCCCCCCTGCGGTTTGTTGTAGTCAGTAATTTAGTATGTTGTAGCCTAGCCAGGATTCAGCACATGGGTGTTCATACGATGCTGTAGCCTATACTTTTTGCTACTTATCTAAAAAACTGACTGAGAACTAGAAAACTTATGTTCTTTATTGTACTCAATCTATTCCTGTTTATTCAATTCTTCAGTGCTGACAATATGGTCTGGCATATAGCCATATACTTCTCTAAAAGAAGCCACTTCATTCTTTGCATCATTAGTTTCATTTTTATAGAAATGTGGTGTGGAAATAATCGTACTGTATGATCTATCTATGTATTACTTTATCTACTGTGCAAATATAGAGCATCATGGTGTAGTTTATGATAGCAGTAATAGATTTGGGCCTTGAAGGTAAAAGATAGGCTATAACACATTTGATATTGAGTGGGTCATGGTTATCGAAGTGTGGTTTGGGCAAGCACAGAAAAACCTGTCATATGGATTTGTTTTCATAGCTCAGAATCTTCAGATGATCGAAGTACTAACATGCATGCTGTATTCTTGTTTACTGCAGTACAGCTATCTGTGTACATGACATTTGCATATATTACCTGTACTGTACATGAAGCACTTGTTGAGGAAAAAAAATAATATTTTCAACAATTACTCAAATTGCAGTATTGGCTATTGTTTTGGTTGGTTTGATGTATGGATTCTTCATAGCTATAATATGTGGACAGAGGATCACTGAACTGCAAATTAAGCACAGAGGATTCCAATTCTTTATGCAGCATTTTTTAGGTTTCTTCTCAAATATGTAGTAAGGTCTGAGATGTGTTAAATTTTGACATATTCCAGTTATGTATAATCTACTTTGATTATTAGAAATCTGAATGAAATGGTAGTAAAATCTGAATGTATGACATTGTTTTTCCTATAACTTTTTATTCATCCCTGAAAATTGCAGTCCAAGCTGTTTGTTTCATGTTTCATCCTGAAAATGGTAGTGGGAAATTGCTCGTGGTCTTATTCGAAATATATTTCGCGGAAAACCAGCTTGGGCACTGGACGATGGTCTGTTTATATTAGTTGAACATAAGTCTTCTTCCTAAATTCTGCTACTTATGCTCTTACCTCAAACTCCAACCGTCAACATGAAACATTTTGCTGTATAATTCTGTTCTTTTACTATGTATCCCATCTCTGGTCTATTGGCTAATTCTTCCTTTTTGAGTAAGTTTGCAAGATAATCATGGCAAGAGGACCTAGAAGATTAAGGAACTTGGACCTTGAAGTACAGGATACCGAACCTATGCAGGAGGGGCATGAAAATTTGACGGACAATGAGGACGAAGACAATTTACAGGGCCCTTCAGACATTGATAATATATTATCCCGCATGCCACATAAGCCTGCATGTCCAATTAAGATAATATGTAAGGTCGATAATGTTTCATTACATCTCTAAATACGATATTATGTCTTACAATTTGATATATTTAGGGCCAAATGGAGAGGTGCGACAGGTTGTAGGGGATTTTGGAGTTGCTAATTTATTGGAATTACAAGGTGGAAAGGTAGTTGTCGGGACTGATGAAAATGGTGTCCCAAATGAAAGGTCAGCTTCCATTCTTGGGCAACACCTTGGAGATCTAGCAGAAAGCCCAACATTTGCACCATTACACATTCCAAGATGGGACAATGAGCTATTCAAGACACACAAGGAACAAATAATCAAGGATGTTGAGGTAAGAAGTATCTCAACTGTGCTATAATGTACCGTCATGTTTGTTCCATAGATTAACATTTAGCTTTCCTTTGTACAGGCAAAGTTTGTGTTCCCCCGCCAAACGATACAACTTACAAGGGATTGGATCCTAAGGACTGTAAACAATAGGTGGCGAGCCTACAAGTCTAAGTTGAAAAAACAATATTTCAATCGCGAAGAGAGAACTCCGGATCAAATCATACAAGGTAGACCAAGAACTGTTAATGAAAATCAATGGAAGTCTCTTGTTGGATTTTGGTGTCAAGAAACACATAAGGTGACATCTTTTTATCTAACATTTGGATCAAATCTTAAAGTAGGTTATGTAACATACATGCTTTGTCACTTCTCTATATTCACAGAAATTATGTGCAACAAACTCCCGATGTGCAAAAGAACAGAAGAATGCACACACAACAGGGAGGAAAAGCCATGCTAGACTTCTAAAAGAGATGGTAATAAATATTCTAACTGTATGTTATTATCTGTCAAATTCAATGATCATCTAATAAGAGAATTGATTGGATCCTGAAATTTATTCCGTTGTGTAGGAGGATCAAAAGAAAGCAAAGGTTCATAGAATAGAATTATGGGATGCTGCTCATAAGAAAAAGAATGGTAGATACAGTACCAACAAAGCGAAGATAGTAATGGTATATTTTTTACTCCTAATGATTTATCTTAGATTTGAATTTCAGATTGCATTTGTGACCTCCCTATATGCTTATTTCAATAGGATGCATCGTTTGAGGAATTACAGAAAAGGAAAGAGCAGAACAATGGTAATCTTTCTGCTAAAGATTTTAATGAAGTGTTCAATGAGGTGGTTGCTAAGCAGTTAAAAGCACGTGGGTACTATGATGATAAGTATTGGAGTCAAGTCCAAGTTTCTCAAGGTATAACTTTTGTTACTCAAACCGAGGAAGAAAAAAGGTACCAAGAGAAAGTAAACGTGATGGAAACTAAGATGCAACGCATGAGTGGCGTCATGAAGCATTGGCTTGCTTTTATGTCACAAAAGTTTCCAGAAGAGGATTGGATAAATGACATGGAATTAGCTTTAGATGATGAAGTAAGTATCTACTAGTCTTATATGTTGGCGAGAAGATCGTGTGTTGTCTTAAATGAGTACAATGTTGATGATGGTGATGTTACTTTCAATGGTGATGCTCTGTAGAGGTGATAACGATATTGATCATGATTGTAGTGACAATGATATCAATAGCGATTATGGTGACAATCATTCTGATATTAGCCCTGAAGACACAAACACTAATATGTACTCTCCTCCAAATTATGTGCAGGTAATAGAATTTCTATTTTATTTCTATTTTCCTCATCTACAAATATAGATGTAAGTTCTTGCCAATATCTTAAAACTATGGCTAATCCCAAGTTGCAGCAGACACATGTCAAGAAAAATACTAAAGCCAAAGAGGATTTTGCGCAACCATCTTTATCTCGAGAGAAAATGATTGCAAAGGTATTAGAAAGGACTACTCTATCATATTTGTGAACTGTACCTTTACCTCATATTAGTCTCTTGTGTCTATCTGTACCACGTTAGAGTCAACACATATTTTACTTTTTCTATATTAATACTGATATGAACAGATATGCATATCTGACCTTCATAGCAAGACTAAGAGCAAATTCTATGGTTGCTTGTTGAAAGTGAAAAGAACAGATGCTATACATGACAAGTAGATGAATAAATATTTCTTTGTTAGTAGAGCTAGATGATAACAGTTAACAATTGAAATTTGGGCAATGTATTTGTGAAAGCAAGAGGTCCCATTTTACCCTTCCAACAATTTTAGTCTTGGACAGCACAAGGCTATTTAGAAACCATAGTCTTTCGATAAAACAAAGATATAGAACTATATACACTACTCCAATGGACAGATCATGAGTAGTGAAGGCTTTTTTACAAGGAAATAAAATCCTGGGGCCAACTAAGATGGGAAAGTTGAGAGCAAAATTCATTATAAAGCATATTGTTCAGTTTTTGCTCATTGCTGTTTATGTTCATTGTACATGAATTAGTACTAATCGTTTTGTAATGTGATCTTGGAATCCTCTTTCTTGCTTTCAAAAATCAGAACAAAAGTGATACATATAACAAAAATGAGGTGAACTATGGCTGCAGGTGGGACATATTGAGGAGCATCATGGGCAAGCAGATAAGGATTATGTAGGCATGACACGTGATAGCATATTGGCTAGCATGGTATGTCTCAGTTGTGATTGTGTATTATTACTTCAAACAGAAAGTTAGATTAAACTTTCTTGAGTGATGATACATTTTGCTAATTAAAATTATGTCTACTGTAGAGATCTCGAAGAATCAAAGCTCCAGATGTTAATCATCAAGAATCAGTATGATTTTGTTTGCTATGTTACTTTTTAACTTAATTTAGTCACAAGTTCAATTATCATAGCTTTATTTTTTTTTTCAAAATGGTAGAGGCAAATCGAAGTCATTCTTATTTCACTAAGAAACAAAGGTAAAGTTGTGGCCAAAGGAAAGTTAGTAACTACTGATGTCACACGAGTTATTGGAGAAAGCATACTTGGAAACGAGTTCGTTGGGGTTCATGTTGACAGTCTTGAAAACGTAGCCAATGGAAATATTGGAGATGAGGTGTTGCCTAGGCCATTGTTCGATATTCAACTATTAAGAGATGCTATTGGCTATGTTATTGCATGGCCCCGTTCACATGTAAGTTAATTTTTGTTGTTTGAGTGCTTCGATTTTTTAATTTCTTCAAATTATGATTTTCATCTAAACCTATTCCTTTTTAGGTGAGAAAACCTAAGAGTTCAATTCAGTCCCGAAACAACATGGTATGTTTTATTCTTTAATTATGGCCATCATGCAATGTAGCGTCATGCTGTTTGCAGATTTGCTTATGCTTTAGTCTTAGAAACTTGCAGGCATTTCATATTAACATGATTTTTCTGGTATCTAATTATTCTATGCTGTAGCAAAAATAATGCACACTAAGAACTTATTCATGATCTCTTTGCTTATTTTTCACATTCTAGTGGCACATAGAAGGAACCATCTGCTGGGGTTCCCCCAGCTCCAACAGGGTTTGATACCGAATTTCTACCTGTATTTCAGGACCCTACCTCTATAGTTGAGGGGTACAAGAGAGTCACTTACTTGTTGACAAAAGACATAACGCCGACAGTTATAAGTACTTATAAGAATGACTTCTTATTTAGAAATATACTGTCTATCGAGGAATACAACTTACCAGATGTTGGTTCCAAACACCGTCTAGCGTGTATTGGAACGGCTCTCATGATGGCAGTATTTATAACAACTAAAACTATACCAGCTTAGGTGTAATACTATCTATCATAATAGATATGATCTATCCAAGATGAAAGTTGAATACTTTATAGTAGTAGACTCCGGTGGGGATAGGCCACCATTACTAAATGTAATTGACGAAAAATATGTCTTTTACATAAAGATAAAGAGAAACAATCTTAGCTGTGTTTGACTCAAACAGATTCTTGTTTAGGGCTAGTCAGAAGATCCTAGTCATCCCTGAAGACAAGGATCTTGTTCTGGAGGGGTGTTGTCCCTAGAAGGTTTTTAGCCGGTATTGGTTTAGTTGGATTTGTTTAGACATGGATAGGTGCGTTGTAAAATACAAGGAATGGTTGAAAAAGTGCCTGAAGCCCTGTTTGCATAACATCGTGATAGATCATACTAGGGTGGGATGAAAAGTGCGTGATATCGCATATCATGTAGTTCAAGAACAGGTATTCAGTTTTAGGGTTTCAGACCCTTCCTATCTTTCTAACAAGCTTAATAAAAGCATGTAGCAACGTTAGAAAACTGCTATGCTTGAATAGCAACACTATTATAATAGCTAAGACCCCACTTATTTCACCTATAAACCAAGGTTTATATGCCGTCGATATCCAACTGTTATCGAAGAATGGCAACTGTTATTGTGGAATGCATCTTACAAGGGGGATTTCAATTTCAGTTTCACTACACCTTTAGCTGAAAGATTTCTTTTTCAATTTATTCCGGTGTCGGCTCTACTATAGATAGAGGGGGTAAAACCCAGGTACACACACTACTATAGATAGAGGGGGTAAAACCTAGGTACAGACACGTCAGTCTAATAGTTTAATAAACTTTAACTGATGGGAAAATCCACCACGGAATTCTATATATACTATATATATCATGTCTGAGATGAAATCTTTGAACATTGTAAATTTATTTTGTAAATTTATTTATTCAGTAACCGTTTCACAAGAAGCATAGTGTAATGTTGCATCTTAATTTTGTTTCCATTATAGGTCTGTGCCATGTACTAGTAGTGAATGTTTCAAATTTACTCATATCCTTGTGTCATTTCTTAAAATTTTATGTTTGGGTAATGTTAAGATTATATCTGTTCACTGCCTGCGTCATGCTTATTATATGACTTTCTTTATGTTGACTACCAACATCAATTTTTGAAGACCTTGCGGCTTGCTTGGCATAGGGTATAAAATCATTAGCTATGCCATGATTCTTAGCGGCACGTGACCTGAGTAGTAGCTGTTTTTATCTAACAGCAAAAAAGATGGTGTTTGCAGGCTAATTTTTTATAAATACTGACTTATGCTACATGCCTAAGCTAACAATAGAGGACTGTTGTTCGGCTTATATCTGTTGCTTCTCATGGATATGCTTGGACTCTTAGTCTCTTATTTGTATCAGCTACAATAAGAAAAAATGTTGAAGCTACATTATTTTAACTCATGTCATCTTTCCAAACTGCAATTTTTTTTTGTCTCAATGCTATTATCAACTGCATCTGTTCAATTGCAGGGCTAGATTCGCATCCAGATTGGGGTCTTCTTCAGTGCCTTGCTGCTGGTGTGGAGCAATGGTGATGAAGATGGAGCCTTTGTATTTCTCTGCTACTAGGACTAGGAGTTTCTGGTTGTCCTGTACTCCACATATGTTTGATGAACCATTCAGTTTGATATAGTTACTGGTCTATATGATGTCCAGGGAGTGAACTAATTATTATCTTGTTTTGTGGATGCTAAAGAGATGATTTTACAAATGGAATACTATTGGTGATTTGCATTGTCCATTTTGAAGAAAACATCACAGTTCTTAATACATAATAAGGTGTTACTACAAAGCGTGTATATATTAATATATACACAAAAAACATTACTGACACGAAATATAAATGTACATATGAAACCGTCTCTACATATCTTGAGACGCAACAAGATGTTACTATACAACGAAACTATATTGATACACACGCAATGTAAATGTATCATCATATCGTTTCTACATTTCTGAGCACGTGGCTATGTTACTATACAGCGTGTCTATATAATTAAACACGTAATATAAATGTATCTATTAATCGTGTCTATACTTCTTAATACACATTAAAGCGTCATTATAAAGCGCGACTATACTTCTTAATACGCATCAAAGCGTTGTTAGAAAGCGCGACTATACTTCTTAATACGCATTAAAGCGTCATTACAAAGCGTGACTATATTAGTAGACACGTAATATAAATGTACCTACGAGACTGTCTCTACAATTCTTAATACGTGATGAAGCGCTACTATACGACGTAACTATACTGATTGATGCGTTGTATAAATGTGTCTATAAAAGTGTATCAATATGTGTAGGCATGCATTAAGCGTCTCTATAAAATGTCTTTTTATCTCATAGATATGCTTAAAGAATTCGTCTCTACAACTCCTGACACGGTCCATGCGAAGACGCTCCTAACACGCTTTACAAAAACGTGCCTATATTCATGTAGAGACGAAATAAAGCGTATCAAACATAATAATACAGCGTTACTATAGGGGGGTTTTCTTGTAGTGACGAATTAGGGGTGGGTGTATGCTGCAAAAAATAATAAAAATGCATGAACAAATGTAAAAAAAACAACCTTCGTCTCAGTTACGCTACATGCTAGTGGTAAAACAAGGTAGAGCAAAACTCTTAATTTCTATTACACGACATACCCAAAATCTACGGCATGTTAGTAGTAATATAAATATTAAAACAACAAACTTCGTCTTGGTTATGCTACATGCAAGTGCTCGACATTTGCAAGCGCTATGCAATGCTAGTAGTAATACAAGGCGGGGCAAAACAATAAAATAATTAGTTCTAAACTTTCATACACTACATGCATAAAATCCATGGCACGCTAGTAGTAATAAAAATATTAAGAAACAACCTTCGCTTCGGTTACGCTACATGCAAGCGCTCAATATTCGCAAGCGTTATGCAATGCTAGTAGTAATACAAGCGAGTAAAGCAATGAAAAATAAAATAATAAAATACTTCTATTATACTACATGCATAAAATCCGTGTCAAGCTAGTAGTAATAGAAATATTGAGAAACAACATTCGCTTCGGTTACACTACATGCAAGCGCTCAATATTCGCAAGCGTTATGCAATGCTAGTAGTAATACAAGCGAGTAAAACAATGAAAAATAAAATAATAAAATACTTCTATTATACTACATGCATAAAATCTGTGTCATGCTAGTAGTAGTAGAAATATTAAAAATGACCTTCGCTTCGGTTATGCTACATGCGAGCGCGCAATATTTGCAAGCGCTATGCAACGTTACAAGACAAAGCAAAATAATAAAAAAACTGAAATAATTAAACTTGAATCATGCTACATGCATAGGTTCACTAAAAAAATAAAATCATATGCCATGTTAGCAAAATAATATAAATGCAGCTAAAATACCCTCGCGCAAGCATCCATCAGCGACGCCAAAATTGAAGACCTTTTCTTTTATATTTTTGTAATAGTCATATGTTGTAATTTGTTGTAATTTTTATGTTGGAATTCTTAATCAGGGGTTTTCTCGCAAAGAGATGTAATTAACAGAATTTTTATGTAAATGTATTAATTCTGGAAGTAATGGACCCGCAATACCTGATTCCTTTGTCTCATTTTCAATTAAATTTAATTAACTTGTCTCTAATGACGTGGACACGGATTCACGCCCATTTTCCCGTCATCACGATGTGAATCGGATCTACGATATCATGTTGACGTGGAGGTCGAGGACATCACAGGGAAGCACATGCAGACTGGACTTGCCACGAGTCCGCATGTTGTGGGCGTTAGTGACGAGCGTGATAGGCACAGTGCGCGTGTCAGAGGAGTGACTCGTTGCTGGTGGCGCCGAACTTGCTGGAGCATGCAACATCGTGGCACGTAGGTCGGGCGAGGAGGCGCCTAGGCCAAGGGTAGGGGGCTTGTTATTGGAGCTGATTGCACAATCAGCTGGTGCAACAGACAACACCGAGGAGTTGGGGACGGCTGCATCTGTTGATGGGCCAGGAGGTGGCCTAGGCACTGCCTCTGGTGCAACCGGCACAGACGCATGTACCGTTGGTGCGCCCTGTGGAGGAGGTGAAGTTCCTGGTGAAGCAGGACCTACATGAGACCAAAAAACCAGATCATCATGCTTTAGGAAGGTGTAAGTGGACTGGGATGGTGATGTGGTTTTGGTGAAAGGAAAAGAAGTTTCATCGAAAATGACATGACGAGATAGGATGACATGATTAGTTTTGATGTCTAGACATATCCTTTGTGGTGTGAGGGGTAGCCAAGAAAAACACATTCGATGGAGCAAGGCACACGTTTATGTGCAGTAGTGGCTGAGAGGTTAGGGTAGCACAGGCAACCGAAAACACATAAATGATTATAGGATGGTGGACGACCATGTAGACACCGGAAGGGAGTGCTGTTGTGAAGTGTTTTTGTGGGGTGGAGGTTAAAAGGTATGTAGCAGTGGACAAGGCGTTGGCCCAATATTGTGGAGGCATGGAATCTTAAAACAATAGAGATCGAACAATGTTATTTGTGAAGCGAATGATAGTTTGGCCTTGCCATTTTGTTGGGAGGTGTGAGGGCATGAAAAACATGGGAGGATGCCATTTTCAAGGAAGAAGGAACAAGCAGCGAGGTTATCAAACTCGTTGCCGTTGTCGTACTGTATGCCCTGAATAACCAAATGAAATTGAGTGGAGGCAAAAGTGAAGAAATGTTTGAGAGTGGAGAGGGTGTCGGACTTAAGATGAAGTGGAAAAGTCCATAAATAATGTGTAAAATCATCAAGACATATGAGGTAGTATTTTAGGCCGAAAACACTAGGAATGGGAGAGGTCCAAATATCACAGTGTATAAGTTCAAATGCTTTTGACGTACGAGACAAAGAGGTATTAAAAGGTAAACGAGAATGCCGACCAAGTTGACATGCATGGAAAATGTCACTACCCATGTTCTTATTACATGAAATAATAGATGATTTTGCTAAATGAGACAGAGCCGGACGGCCAATGTGACTGAGGCGGTGATGCCAAATTTCTTCAGAATTGTTGTGGGCAGCAAGAGCGAGGTGCGTGGCTGGTGGAGGAATGTAGATGGGGTAGAGTCCGCCAGAGCTATTGCACCTTAGAATCACGATCCTGGTCTGGAGATCCTTCATAGAAAGGCAAAAGGGGTCAAATTCGATTGAATAAGAATTATTGGTAGTGAATTGACGGACGAAAATGAGATTTTTAATAAGACCAGGAGAGACTAAAACATTGTTAAGACAAAGTTTGGTGGAGGGAGATGGAATGGTGGTATGACCAGTGGCGGTGATGGGTAAGCGAGATTTGTTACCAACTATGATGGACTGAGAAGAAGAGGAAGGGAGAGAGCACGATAATATACTGGGGTCTGTAGAGAGGTGTGAGGAACCACCGGAGTCCATGTACCATTCAGAGATGCCAGGTGGACGAAACGTCATGGCATTCATTGCTTGGATGAGGGAGTTCGTGTCCCAGGTTGGAGCAGCATGCATCGGGGCATTGTTGGCCGTAGCGAGATGGGCCTACGGTTGTCTGGGAGCTCCAGGACGTGGTCCCAGAATGCCCTAGCCTACCCACTGGCGTGTGGGCTAGACCGGCCATAGTTGAAATGTGCTTGTCCAAGGATTGAAGAAGGGTCTGATACCATGAAAGAATGATTGCACAAGGATAGACACGCAATACATATATCATTGATTGGTGCAGGCAAGTATAGCAATACATCAGGGGGTTAGTTTAGGAAACATATGTTATTCCTATCTTTGGTTAGGATGATCAGAGGTTTCTATGCGCTGCTGGTGGAGATCCCGCGCAATAAGCGGGTTGCCGAAATGTGTAGTCTAACATGCAGAACAAAAGGTAAATTAAAAAATGTAAGGAAGGTAAATTATAATTGATACTTATGAAATTATTAGAATGAATATAAAATCAGCACTACTAAACATTTTTTTTAGCAGGACTTGTAAACTTGTTGCACGTGGCTCTAACCGGCAAAAAAAAGCCTTCGGCTTCTAGCTTCTAGCCACTTGGAACACGCCGACTTCTTAATTTTGATTTTTTTTATTTTTTTCTCTTTATTCTTTTGCAATGTTTATGATGGCATAACAGTGTTTTTTATTTTTAATTGAATAATTTAGACAAACTAACAGTCATTATAGTTTAAATTGCACTGTAGCTAGCTGAAATTGCACTATAGTTTAAATTGCACTATAGTTTAATTGAATAATTTAGAAAAGCCCAGTTGGCTGAAAAATAGTGACTTATGGCTGAAATTGCACTGTAGCTGGCTGAAATTACACTGTAGCTGAAAGTGGCTTATTTGACGTAATTAAATTTTAAAAAATTTAAAAATAGAAAAAAATATGTGAGCTCATCACGAACAACGCAAACGAATACGAAAAAAGAGAACCGGTAAAAAAGCTCAAAAAGCCAAAAATTTAGAAAAAGATGAAATTTATGAATAGTAAAAAATAAGTTAGAAGTTCAAACCGAAATAAGCGGTATGTAGAAATCAGAAGTTGTAATCCTTTGTAGCGGCCCCACAAGTTAAAACTAGCGGACAATAAACGGTTCCATTTGGCCCACCAAGTGGAAACAACTTACACACAGGGTTATGTCCGCAGAAGGGAGAAAAAAAAATCTCCTAGCGGGGTCCGCTTAATACGCGACCCCAGTTAAAATATATAATAATTCCGCCTGCTCTTCTGGACGCACCAGGTGCGGTCCCTTCTCCACGTCAAGTGAAACCGACGGCGTGAAGGAGTTGCTTCAACGGTGGCGGCGCTAGGGCACAATGTCACGAAACAAGTTCTCTGGAAAATTACCGTCGTGGATTGCAGGCTTGATGGGATTGCGTTTCGTACAATTAAGCCAGAACATGTTCTCTGGGAATATTCCGATCAGCGTCGACACAAATCTTACTCACCTTCATCATTTGAATCTAGCCCACAATAGCTTGTCAGGTGCCATACCCAAGCATCTGTTAAGTCTGACAGCTATGACAGGAAAATATGTGAAGGACTCTTATGTTGACTCAGAACCTTATGGAGGGTACACATATATGTTTCGTCAAATCGGGGGTTTCGCCTCTGCTCTCACCAAGGGGCGAGAACTATACTATAATGTTAGAGTTCTCGACCTGGTGAACATCGACTTATCATTCAACCACTTATCTCGTGTAATTCCAGAAGAAATAGCATCTCTTGATGCACTAATAAATTTGAATCTATCATGGAACCATTTAAGCGGAGAAGTTCCGGACAAGATTGGGGCCATGAGGTCACTAGAATCACTGGACCTCTTGAGGAACATGCTTTCCGGCAAAATCCCTTCCAGCCTATCAAATCTATCGTACCTAAGCTACTTGGACTTTTCTGATAACAATCTAACAGGGAGAATACCATCAGGACGTCAACTTGACACCCTCTTCACAGAGGACCCCTTTATGTACAGCGGCTCCAGAAATGTGTGCATTACAAATTCCCCCAGCATCGTTGAATGAAGAATCAAAGACTTGGAGGAAAGAGTTCCATCCAAGGTCGAGGTACTTGAGGCATGTCAAGTTCCAAAACCAACAAGAAGCAACTCGGTGGTCAAACTGGTTTGTGGAAAGGTCAAGCTCCTCAAGTTTCGTGAGGTTTAGGTGCAGGAGCGATTGATTTGCACTCTGCATCTCGCAAATAGAAAGATAGAGGACTCATAAAGATGGAATCATGTTCATGATATGAGGCCAATCATCTACCATACTGAGATTTACCTAGTTCAGGTTGAGATAGTGTAGCGAAGGTATATTTGTTAACCATGATAAATCCGTTGATTGCATATTAAATCCTAAATATGAGAGGTCGAGATAGTTCAGCTTTGAAAGATTACCAAGTTGAGGAGGCAGCATACTGGTGAACGGTACATCGGAGAGGTCGAGAGAGCGCAGATTTGAAAGGTTACCGAGCTGAGGAGGTAGCATACCGGTGAACTGTATGCCAGAGAGGTCCAGATATCTCAGATTCTTCATAGAGCCCAAGAACTCCAGAAGGCGACCAGTTAGCCTCTCCAGAGAGTTCCAACTGAGATCGAGGTGATCGAGATGCTCGAAAGAAAGTAGGGATGGAGTTATCTGGCCGACCAAACCCACTCCAAAGAGTTGGAGTAGGGATGGAGGCACGCCGCAAAGTCAAAGTTCAAAGACATGGCCGCCGGTCCGGTTGTTGCACCGGATGCCACTCCACCGGCAGCAGTCCTTGATCCGGCGCCACGAGGCGAGGAGGTGCAAGGGGTCATGGGTGATGCCTCGCTTGAAGGCCAGCAGGGCGTCCCTCTCGTGCAGCAGGCACACGGCGGCGGCACCAGCGACCGTCGGGGCATGGGTGACAGTTGAGAAGAAGGTGGCGGCTACGACGAGTAAGAAGGTTGATGGCACGCACTTATAGATAGCAGCTCGAGTCAACGTCCAAGTCGTCCGTGTAAACAGATGCACAATGTGATATGACGGTAAAAAGTGAGGCCCTTAATTGATAATGGCCACTTGAGCCATTATTAAGATAAATTAAATTTTGTGACCGACTGGTACGATGAGTTATCGTGACAACAAAGTCGTCCACTGGTTAGCTAAGCGTGTTATTGCTCATTTGGGTTTTTTTATGGCTTATAGCTAAAAAGTACTGTAGCTAGCTGAAAAAATACTGTAGTTGACAGAGATTTATTTAGCATAATTAAATTTTAAAAAATAAAAAAAATATAAAAAAAAATATATGCTAGCCCATTACATATAATACAAACAAATACGGGAAAAAAAAGAACCGGCAAAAAAGTTCAACAAAAAGCCAAAAGTTCAGAAAAAGATAAAATTTATGAATAGTGAAAAATAAGCCGAAAGCTAAAAGATGAAGCCAAAACGATCACATGTATAAAAAAGTTAGATGCTAGATGCATAAAAAAAGAAATGTATAATCGTGAGGGTACCTATGTATAAACGTTCGGTTGGACCCTACTTACGGAGGAAGACAACGACGTGCGTAAGAAGCTAGATTCATAAAAAAAAGAAAAAAAAGCTAGATGCATAAAAAAAGAAATGGCGGTGTAAAATATTTTAAATCTCAATCACTTTTTTAACCAATTGATCACCATCCAGCGGCCCACGAGGGTTGCTTCAGTTGCTGCTCTTCGCTGTGTTATTTTCAGATAGATGATACGATGTGATGACGCGAACTTATCAGAAAAGCTATTGTTACTTAAGCTAATACGAACAGGCTCCAAAGAAAACCCATATTTGGCATCGGAGGACACTGGGGGAGTTCTCCCTCGAAAAGATTAGTGGATAGTTCTCGTACAAGTAGGTTTTTCAACTCACAAATAGACCCAGAAGTGTGACCGGTAATGTAATTGGAGAATAGAATTAGTGCTCCAAGATTTGGAGCTCCAAAGTCTACGGCAAAAGCCCTGACTAGCAGTTCGTGGAGATGTCCGATATCACGAGGCTTCTCGGTAGTGCTGGTATGTGGCCACTTAGGCCTTGCTTGGATCGGCCGGGACTCCGGCCCAATCCATGGGTAACGTCCCTGTAGGGTTAAGATGGCCACCAAAATCCCTGCCGGGATTACTTCCCACTGGGATTTCCCCCTAAGTTGCCAAACAAGGCCTCAATCGGCTTGAACTAGAGATGGCAACGGGCATAAACCCGCTAGATTTTGCTATCTCAAACCTGTGCCCATGAAAGTTGGACGTGCCCGCTAAAAAACTCATGCCCGTGACGGGTGCAAATTTTTGCCCAGACCCATGCCCACTGGGTTAACGGGTACTCATGGGTCACCCGTCGGGTCAGTAATGCGAGTTGCAACAATGGTTAATGGAGAGGAGGAAGAAGTTAACCGGCCATCTTCGTTGGAGCCGGAGGACAGCGCCATGGCCAAGGGCCTACTGCTGTGATGCGCGTTGGCTGCGGCGTGGGGGCGGCGGGTTGAACTGGAAGGCGAGGCGACGGCGAGGGCGTGCGGGAGGACGAGCGTGTGGCGGGAGCAGGAGCGGGAGCCGCGGGACGGGAGGGCGAGCGTGGAGACTGCCGGAGACCGAGCACGGAGCGCCAGATGCGCCGCCGCTGCGGCGGCTGTTGAATCGGGGTGGGGACTGGGGAGGAGTGAGTAGTGACCGTGGCGAGTGCTAGCTAGGGTTAGTCGTATGGGCAATGGGGCATTGCCGCATTGGATTTGGGGGCTTGAGGCTAAATGGCTAATGGGCTATGGGCTAGGCTGGTTTGCCTGGGAGGCTGGGAGCCTGGGTTTATAACTCCTATGGATCGGGTTTATATTACCATGGGTTTACGGGTTTGGGTACTATAGGAACGTACCCGAACCCGCAGACCCGTTGGGTTGGGCTTTTTGCCCATTAAAAGACTCATGGGTTAGGAAATTGACTTAGACCCATGCCCTAATAGAGTAAAAACCCACCGGGTTTCGGGTTTCGGATACCCATTGCCATTCTAGCTTGAACGGAGAAATAGTCCTTGCAAAGTAGTACAATTTCCTATCCCTGCTGGTATTGCCCCAACGAAGACCTGTTTGGATGGGCCGGGATTGACCGGGATCCCAGCCCAATCCAAAGGGAAAATCCCGCTCGAGGAAACATGTCTGGCTTGACCGGAATGACTAGTAGAAAAGAAATGGACGGGGAAGGGTGGAGAAGAAATTGAATACTTTACTTCGGTGCGGAAAGACCGTACGTGCTGCGAATTAACAGATGAGTAGATGACGTGCTGTGCCGTTTTTTTGTAGACCCAACAAAAATGTATATATAGAAGATCCTTGCCATGTGAGTGCCTGGGCTTTGCTACTGAGATCCTACAAAAATATTCTGCTCCAATTGGATCCCCTAAAAATTGCTACGCTTGTCAGGTAGAGCCGTGTGCCCCTTCCATAGAGATTAAAGCGTTTAGTGTGATTCATTTTGTTACTTACAGGTTAAGCAAGATGAATTTGTCTATTCTCTCACCAAGATTGGGTTCTTGTGGTTGAGACCTCATATGCCTGAACCTAAACACAAAAGACATGGCTGGAATCGATAACATTCATTGCTTGGCCTCATGACAAGTACAAACAGAAGGTGTACATACATTACTTGAACTGATCAACATTTACTGTTTTAACTTCAAAGGAAATAACAAGCATAACCAAATAAACGTGGCAGCACCATGGCACCAGAAAAATACACGCGCACACACACTACCAGGCAATTTATTTGTAATGTGACTAGATTTTGCAGTTGCCATTCTAGCCAAGCTTCCCAATTAGCTTAATTTGTAGCTATCTTTTGCGCCAAACGTGCCCAAGTGACAACGACAAATACGTATATTTTGTCGTACACCTTGTCAAAAAGGCGGAAATAAGCAATCCTCCAAGTTTTCTTGAAGAGCATGGTACAAAATATAACCCAGAGGCCAACAACAAATCCTGACTCAAGCCCAAGGTGAAAGCAAAACATTGGGTCAAGGCCATGTACAGTTGTTCTCTTGTGATCACCGTCACCTTGCTTTGCTGTTATACCTCCAGAGCAATTTGTTTGAAGAGGTGGCCCACAAAGACCATTGTTACCACTATACATAAATGGATTGTTCACGTAGAGGGTGTCAAGTTGTGATCCTGATGGTATTCTTCCTGACAGATTATTGTATGACAAGTCTAGGTAGCTCAAATATGTTAGATTTGATAGGCTGAGTGGGATTTCTCCGAAAAGTTTGTTCCTTGAGAGGTCTAGTGATTCCAGTGATTGCATGGACCCAATCTTATCAGGAATGTTTCCTCTCAAGAAATTGGATGACAAATTTAGACTTATCATTACAAGAGAAGCTATATCTTCTGGAATTCCACCAGTTAAGCAGTTGGACGACAAGTCAATGTTGAACATGCAGGTACTAGCATAATAAAGTTCTTGCCGCTTTGTGACCGCAGACAAATGCAACGTAGCGATTAGACGAAGGAGTGTATCACATTGCTGCAGATCATACTTTGATGCCATCGTTGTTAAATTAGACAATTGACAAGGTATGACACCTGATAATCTATTACCTGCTAGATTCAAACTAAAAAGACGACTAAGATTGGTGATGCTGGATGGAATATTCCCATGGAACTTATTGTAGCTTAGCTGTAGATACTGTAATCCCACAATGTCTCCAATCCACATAGGCAATCTTCCGGAGAAATTGTTCCTTGACAGATCCAGAAAAACCAGATTTCTCCTGCAGCTTTGCAGGATAGATGGGAATTTTCCTGAGAACCTATTGTTACTTAAAAAAAGACCTGCTAGATTTTTTTGCTCGGAACATTGAGGAAATTGTCCCTCCAAAAGATTGTCTGCTAGATCTAAGAACTCCAACTCTTGAGATTTGCAGATAGATTCTGGAACACGTCCCGAAAGAGCGTTTTTTGAGATGGTCAAATAGGTGAGGTTTCTTGGCAACAAAGGTATTTGGCTAGTTATTTGGTTTGAACCTAGAGAGAGAGACAACAATGACATGTTTTCCATATTTGGTGGCAAGCCACCGCTGGTTTGATTGTTAGATATGTCTAAAAATATAACATTTGAGAATGCTGTAGAAAACCAATCTGGAAGCTGATCAATTATACCATTGCTTGAAATGTCTATGTCGTCAATATCCACTGACCATTGAAGCCAAGCTGGGAATTGAGGACCCATTTGGCAAGATGTAAAGCATGCACTTTGTAGCCTAAAGGGGGGTAACCACTCAGGACTTACCACAATCTTCAAGTGATTATGAGACAAGTCTACGTATTTTAAGCTATGTAGACCAGCAAAGTGTTCTTCTGTGATGACACCATCCAAGTCATTGTAGCCCAGGTCAAGGTTTGTCAAGTGAGTTAGCATAGTGATCTCAGAGGGTACAGGTCCAGTGAGTTTGTTGTCAAAGAGTTCGAGAATGACTAAGCTAGTAAATTGGCCCATCCCAGTTGGTAGTGTTCCAGTGAAATTGTTGGCCCCCAAATGCAATTCCTGCAGTTTCTTAGATGGACAATGCGACAAACTCTCAAATAATTCTGTTATGTTCCCAGACAAAATGCTGTTTTGAAGGTTTAGAATTTTCAGATTGCATAGGTTCCTTAAGTTTGGCGCTATAATGCCCGCGGCCTGGCTGTCTGAGAAATCAAAGAATTGGAGGGACGCCATGTCTCCCAGTGCATTTGGAAATTGACCATACAAACAGGTACCTTCAAGGGTGAGGTACTTGAGGCTTGTCAAGTTCCAAAACCAACAAGAAGCAACTGGGTGGTCAAACTGGTTCATGGAAAGGTCGAGCACCTCAAGTTTCGTGAGGTTTAGGTGTGGAAGCGACTGGTTTGCACTTTCAAGCGAGCATCCAGAAAGATAGATGACTCTCAAAGACGGAATCATGTTCACGACATGAGGCCAATTGTCTACCATGCTGAGATTTAGCCTGTTCAGGTAGAGATAGTGTAGCGAAGGTAGATTTGTTAACCATGATAAAGCTAGTGATGTCATACTAAATAATTCATTGCTAGAGAGGTCGAGATAGTGCAGTTTTGAAAGATTACCGAGCTGAGGAGGCAGCATACCGGTGAACTCTGTGTTGGAGAGGTCGAGATAGTGTAGCTTGGAAAGATTACCGAGCTGAGGAGGCAGCATACCAGCGAACTCTGTGTTGGAGAGGTCGAGATAGTGTAGCTTGGAAAGATTACCGAGCTGAGGAGGCAGCATACCGATGAATGGTATGCCGGAGAGGTTCAAATATCTCAGGTTGTTCATAGACCCCAAGAACTCCGGAAGTCGACCAGTCGGCCTCTCCAGAGAGTTCCAGCTGAGATCGAGGTGCTCGAGACGCTCCAGAGAGAGTAGGGATGGAGTTATTTGGCCCACCAAACCAACTGCAGAGAAGTTGTCCTCTTCATCTGGGGGCACGCCGCGAAGTCGAAGCTCATGGACATGGCCGCCGGTCCGGTTACTGCACCAGACGCCACTCCACCGGCAGCAGTCCTCGACCCGGCGCCACGAGGCGAGGAGGTGCAAGGGGTCGTCGGTGATACCTCGCTTGAAGGCCAGCAGGGCGTCCCTCTCGTGTGGCAGGCACTCGGCGGCAGCACCGGCGACCGTCATTGCATGGGTGACAGTTAAGAAGGTGGCGGCTACGATTAGGAGTAAGAAGTTGGCAGTGGCATGCATAGTGGTGATTGTTTTTTGTTTGTTTGCTTTCGTTCAGTTTGATGGCACGCACTTATAAATAGCAGCTCGAGTCAACGTCTAAGTCGTCCGTCAAGTCTCCTTTCGTAGATATACAGCGTGTAAACAAAGCGATATGCCGGTAAAAAGTGAGGCCCTAAATTAATAATAGCCACTTGAGCCATTATTAAGATAAATTAAATTAATTGTGACCGACTGGTACGATAAGTTTACTAGTATAATTGTGACAACAAAGTCGTCCACTGCCTAGCTAAGCGTGTTATTGGTCACTTCCTTTTTTTTAAAAAAAGCCAAATTGGTCACTTCGTGGGGTACCTACGTATAAACGTTCGGTTGGATCCAACTTACGACGTGCGTAAGAAGCTAGATGCATATTCAGAAAAAAAGCTAGATGCATATTCAGAAAAAAAGCTAGATGCATAAAAAAAGAAATGGGGGTGTAAAAAATTTTAAATCTCAATCACTTTTTTTAACCAATTGATCACCATCCAGCGGCCCACGAGGGTTGCTGTTCTTTGTTGTGTTATTTCCAGAGAGATTAGTCCATTTTTCTGCTTATCGAGCCTGACTTTTTAGTTGCCAACCTGTTAAGTGCCTGCTTGCTCATGGGCCGCCCGTTTAGCTTGAGCTTTCAGCTCTTTAACCAAAAAACATAGAGCAAATTACGAAAGCTGGTTAACAACATTA
Organism: Dendrocalamus latiflorus; assembly: GCA_017311315.1. NCBI lineage: Eukaryota > Viridiplantae > Streptophyta > Magnoliopsida > Poales > Poaceae > Dendrocalamus > Dendrocalamus latiflorus. Next base: position 31,702,624 of record CM029642.1, read on the forward strand.
TTAGAGTTGGGCAGCAAAAATTCCTTCCAAATGCTATCTGTTGGTAACAACATGCTAGTTACTTACTCCAAAATTTCATGCTTTTAACACCAAAGGCATTTGCCAAATGACTGAATACATGACAAATCTTGTCATCTCTGTACATGCTAATTGCTACAGTGCTGAAAAGAACTGAACATATAATTACCATCATTAGTTGGGAATAAACAGTAGTTTATGATCAACGTCTAAGTCGTCCGTCAAATCTCCTTTCGTAGATATACAGCGTGTAAACAGATGCAGACAAAGTGATATGCCGGTAAAAAGTGAGGCCCTAAATTAATAATAGCCACTTGAGCCATTATTAAGATATATTAAATTACAGTTTTGCTATTGCACAGGCGACTGAAATTTTTTTATCTTTCAGTCACCTAAAATTGCACTCTCAATCAACTAAAATTGCAGCCCCTCCAAAATAAACACCTACAACTTCAGGTGATTCAGAGTGCAATTTTAGGTGACTGAAGGATAAAAAATTTTCAGTCACCTATGCAATGCAATAGTTACTCCCATTAAATTAACTGTGACCGACTGGTTAATTAACTGTGACCGACTGGTACGATAAGTTTACTAGTATAATTGTGACAACAAAGTCGTCCACTGCCTAGCTAAGCATGTTATTGGTCACTTCCTTTTCTAAAAAGGGACTAATTGGTCACTTCGTGGGGTACCTATGTATAAACGTTCGGTTGGATCCAACTTACGACGTGCTGTTGCTGATGGCAATATCCAGCAAATTTGTATTGTAGAGTAGTTTTTTTTAGTGAATGTTGCAAAGTAGCTATGCTGACTTGGCCCATCAGACTGGACATGCAGACGACGACCGAAAAAAGAAGCCCATATAGGTATTGTGCTTAAATCAAGCTTAGATTGTCCTTTCTTTTCTTTAGGCAATTAGATTGTCCTTTCTCAAAGCAAAAAAAAAAAAAAAGGAAAAATAAGGCTTAGCTTCTTGTCTTTGTTATCTAGCTACTTTGCTCAGCCTACAGAGTGCTGACGGCAATGCAATAGAGTTGTATACTGCACTTTCGGATGGATATACATATCCTTGATTTCAAGAGAGCTCAAAGAGTTAATGTGTAGTTCATTTGGCATAGCTTCCTTATTAGCCAGCGGCTTTATATGAATTGGATGTTCTGGTTGATACGTTTGTTTCGTAGAATCTCGTAATTATGAATTAACACAAACGGAATTGGAACTGAAAAAAACCAAATCAATGGATTCATCATGATTTTCATGACTGACGAACAAAAACAAATCAGTTTGCATGCATTAGACAACACTCACTATTTTTTTTTCAAACGGAAACAAAACACTCACAGAAGTTGCTAAATGCTTCTTGATCACCTATTTTCTCTTGCATTTGTAACTGACATCCTGGCTATTCTTTCTCCTAGCATATCTTGCACAATTCAAAGAGTGTTACGAACAATACACGGGCCAGATTTGGAGAGCCAAGACAGAAAACAAATGTAAATTATTCGCGTGGACACTGGAACAAGACTAGACGTGTGGTCGTGGGTGCTTTTGGGAGGACATGGCGACATCATGCAAAGAGTCGAGCCTTCGGACTTCCGATGCATTGTAGATTGGTGGCAGCTTATAAGTTGCAACGTAAATCCTTGTAGATTTTTTTTAAAAAAGTCTCTTCGCTTTTTCTTGGTTTTATGACCTTCTTAAATCCTTGTGCCCACTCAAAATACATCTTATAAGTTGCAACGAAAGGAGTATATAGTAGCACAGTTTGTATTACACCTGGATGCCTCAAAAAATTTGATACTACTAGTATTTTTGAGAAACCATAATATTCCGTATAAGATCGCACAAATAGTACGTATGCAAACGTGCGTTGAACTTGAGGTGTTCAAATGCTGGCCCGGGCTTTGGATTGGCCCTAAAAGAGCTAGGTTTGAGCCCAACCCTGGTCCAACAAGGCTGGCCCGAAGACAAAAATCAATATTTCATTTATGTTAAAGGAAGTATTAATCAATATTTTTTCTAACTGAATATACGCACAAACGTATAAAAAATTAGGAAAAAGTATTGGCATTACTTAATTAAGTAGCAAAATCGTTGAAAAGTGTCAATGACAACGAAAATAACGGAAAATAGTGCTAACATGCAACGTAAAGAGTAGTTGCATGCCAACTTAACTTATAAGGGGCAAAGTAAATGGAAATGAGATATAGGAGGCAAATTGAAAAGGCAGGGGTGTTCATGGATTTTCCTTCAAAAAAATAGTATTTTACACCATAATATTGGGTCACGCTAGACCCGTGTCTTGTTGGGCCAAAAACTCACCCAACTCAAGAAAATCGGGCCGGGCCGGGCTGCGCTACCCATGTGTCTAGCTTGGACCGCCCCGAAGTTCGTGCAGGGCACCCACACGTAGAACCGCCGATGCGCATCAAGCGGAGAACGCCCCGACGCTGACCGCCCAGATCAAATCGCACGGCCCATAAAATCAACTTGGTGGTCGCCGGCGGCGGCTCGACGAACCACAAGCCTGCGTCCTCGTTGGGCAGCCTCGTCTTGCACTGGACGTGGAGCTGCAGCCTTGGTGCGCTGACGAGCGCGATCAAGTCCTTGGCGTACCGGCACGTCCTTGCGCCGTAGACCAGGCGGAGCGTCTTGATGGTGTGGTGCCTCCCGTCGGGGCACCGTCGGCGAAGCGTGCGGTCCATGCTCTGCACGCGCTCTGTGCTCGGCGTTGGCCCCCGTCTGTCAAGTTCCCGAGCAGCGACATGGCGAAGTCCGCAAAGCGGGAGCTGCGTGCGGAGATGCTCCCACCTCGTGAAACAGAGGCGGTTCGCACGGCGTTCCTGTAGCGGCACAAGGACAGGGATTTCGTCCGGCAGCTTGCTGATATATAATCCATTCCTCCTCTGCCGTCGTAGGCTTAAGCTGTGCTTGTTGTTTCGGTGGCTTTTGGACGGTGGTTTTACTTTTCTTCTTATTTTTTCGAGCCTCCACGGAACAACAGAACATTAGACACCTAGAGTGCTGCCTTAATTAGTACAGTGATGGGGTAGCTGCGTGGGCTGTCCCGGGAGTCTTCTATTCCCAGAAGGTGGCTTTGATTTTGAATATAGAGCATTGGTGCCACTTATTGTAAAACATATGACAGAAATAAAAGATTAAAATATATCATTTGTTATAAAACGTATAGCAGAAATAGAAGATTGAAAGAACGAGAGACAAGGATTTAACGTGGGAAATCTTACAGGAAAAATCATGGACGCACGAAAACGAAATTCATTGTATGAGGAGATATTATAATTAGACTCTTGCTTTTCTTATAGACCATAGGGGTACATATATAAGGTAAGGGAGATGAGTCCCCACACGAAGAAGAAAACCGAATCAGATTCGAATGCGCCAGGCGTTCCTCATTTGAATTCTGATACGACTTGATGCATGCACCGCTCGACTCCACGATACGAAGTCGAAGCTCGAGGACATGGCCGGTCTAGTTGTTACACCTAATGCCTCTCCACGAGCTATCACCGGCTGATCCTCACTCCTCCATGCGCCATCATCGACGGATTTGTCGCACAACCATGTACTCCCTCTCTACTTCTCCTGGCCAATGGCGACACGGTGAGGAGGCGTTGGAGACAGGTGGAGGCACCAGCGCAAAGAGAAGAAGAGGTGGTGGTGTCGTGGAGGCAGACACAGCTACGCTGGGGGAAGAGAGGGGAGGCGGCAGAGACACACGAGCAAGCAATGGAGGCAAGGGTGAGTGGAGGAGAGCGCACGGGGAGGAGGCAGTGAGGGTTGAGATGGGGGAGTGAAAGGACTTGAGGATAGCATTGTAAAAAGGAAATGGATGGGGATAGGTTGAGAAGAAGCTGAATGTTACTAAAGGGCTAGGTTGATATTTTACCTCAGTCAACCATTGTCCTCTTCAACCACTGTCCCCTTCGACCACAGCCCTTCAACGTCGACCACTTCCCCCTTCGACCACGGCCCCCCTTTGACCACAGCTTCGACCAGCGTTCGTGGTTGTAAGTCGAAAGACATCGGCCACACCTTGTGATCGTAAGTCAGAACACATCGACTAGTGCTCGTGGTCGTAAATTGGAAGCCGTCGATCACTCCTCATAGTAAAAAGCATGTTACAATCCATGAGGAGTACGAGACCTTGTGGGTCTTGCCGTCGAGGGTGGGGAGCTCGATCTCAGGGGTGACTTGGGGGTAGGCGACGGGGATGTCTAACTGGAGGGCGAACTCGTAGCGGCGGAGGTTGTGGACAAACCAGCAGGTGCCCTCCAGGTTGGCACTACGACTACGACCATGACCGCTACAACCATGTCCACAGGCGCTACGACTACGACCATGACCGTGACTTCGAGCACTGCCACCTTCGACTTCGAGCACTCCCCCTTCGACTTTGACCACTACTCTCTTCAACTACTGTCCTCTTTGACCATGGCCCTTCGACATCGACCACTTCCCTCTTCGACCACAGCTTCGACAATGACCAAAGATCTTCGACTTCGATCATTGCTCCCCTCGACCATTGTCCCCTTCGACCACGACCCTTCGATGACCACTACCCTTCGACGACGACCACTTCCCCTTTCAACACGGCCCCTTCGACCACAGCTTCGACTTTGACCCAAAATCTTTGACTTTGACCATGAATCTTCGATTTCAACCACTACCCCCTTCGACCACTGTCCCCTTCGACCACGGCCCTTCGACTTCGACCACTGTCCCCTTCGACCACAACCCTTCGACGACCATGGCCTTTCATCGTCGATCACTTCCCCCTTCAACCACCGCCCCCTTCGACCATGGCTTCGACTTTGACCACGGGTCTTTAACTTCGGCCAAGGCCCCTCATCCACAGCCCCCCTTCAACCACGGCCTCGACGTTGATCACGGTCCTTCGACTTCGACCGCAGACTGACTTCGTCCGTGGCCTTTCAACTTCATCCACTACCCTCTTCGACCATGGCTTGGACTTTGACCATGACCTTTCGACTTCGACCGTGACCTGACTTTGACCACGACCCTTCAACTTCGACCACCGCCCCTTTGACCACGGCTTCAACTTCAACCACAAATCTTTGACTTCGGCCATGGCCCCCTTCGACCATGGCTTCGACTTCAACTTTGACCATGGCCCCTCGACTTCGGCCATGGCCACTCAACCACGGTCCCCTTCGACCATAGTACCGACTTCGACGACCAGCTTGGGAGACCAAAATCGTCAGACAGTGCAACGAGCTCCGTGCGAAGAGCAGGAAGAGGTAGAGAGGCTCACCAGGCGAGCAACCACTGGGTGCGGCGGGGGGAGAGCCACGTGGGCGGGCGTAGGAAGAGGAAGCCGCCGCCACCATTGCCGAGCATCCTTCTCTCTGATCCACCCCTTCTCTCTGATCCACCAGCCGCTATTGCCGAGCATCATGCCGTTGGTTGGAGGGAAGATGGGAGATGGAATTAGTGGTAGCGCCGAGGAGAAGGCGCGACACGAGGGTTTGGGGGAGCGAAGGAGACGGCGGTTGCGGGAGGTGAAGGTGGGGAGGCGACGGTGGGCAGATGGGGAGAGGAGGCGGTGGGCGAATGCATTGGGGAGACGGCGATGGGGGGATGCGGCGCTGCTAGGGGAAGTTGGGGGCTGCGACCAGACGCTGTCGCGTGGGGAAGGAATTGGCGGTGGCGCCGAGGAGGAGGCACGACACGAGGGTTCGGGGGAGAGAAGGAGGCGACGGTTGCGGGAGGTGGAGGTGGTGAGGCGACGGCGGGCAGATGGGGAGGGGAGGCGGTGGACGAATGCATTGGGGAGACGACGATGGGGGGATGCGGCGCTGCTGAGGGAAGTTGGGGGGCTGCGATCAGATGCTGCTGTGCGGGGAAGGAATTGGTGGCGGCACCGAGGAGGAGGAGGCATGGCATGAGCGTTTAGGAGAGAGAAGGAGGCAGCAGTTGCGGGAGGTGGAGGTGGGGAGGCGACGGCGGGCAGATGGGGAGAGGAGGCGGGGGGCGAATGCGTTGGAGAGGCGGCGATGGGGGGATCCGACGCTACTGGGGGAAGTTGGGAGACTGCGACCAAACGTTGCCGTTTAGGGAAGGAATTGGTTGCGGCGTTAAGGAGGAGGAGGCGCGGCACAAGGGTTTGGGGGGAGAGAAGGAGGTGGCGATTGCGGAGATGGAGTAGTTGCGGGATGAGGAGGATTCGAGGGAAGAGAAGAGGAGGAGCACGGCCGACGCGTCGGCCCGTCCTTTTCTACGAGGAGCGGAAGTAGTACCTGCATGCGGATCTAGACTGCTAATCTTTGATCGGATAGCTGAGAAGAAAGGAGGGAGAATAGACCGACGACCACCAACTCACATTTTTAAGGAGTAGAGATTTGTAGCTGTCTTTTGTGCCAAACTTGCCCAGATGATAATGACAAACACATATATTTTGTCGTACACCTTGTCAAAAAAGCGTAAATAAGCAATCCTCCATTGTTTCTTGAAGAGCATGGTACAAAATATAACCCAGAGACCAACAACAAATCCTGACCCAATCCCAAGGTGAAAGCAAAACATTGAGTCAGGGACATGTGCAGTTGTTCTCCTGTGATCACCTTCAACTTCCTTTGATGCCATACCTCCAGAGCAATTCGTTTGAAGAGGAGGCCCACAAAGACCATTGTTACCGATATACATAAATGGATTGTTCATGTAGAGGGTGTCAAGTTGTGGTCCTAACGTTTCAATTCTGAAATTGTACTACTACAAAAAACCGAAATCACTCAAATCCTTGAAAAAGTATTAAAATCACTTAAATAAGTATTGAAAACGTTGAAACAGAACTTACCTTATGTGGGGCAAAATAAAATGAAAATAAGATATGAGGATATAATTAAAAACAAGTGACTTATTAAGTGTTCATGGATTTTTCCGTTGCATTCTTCGAACCCTGCGCGGCGTGTCTGCCTCTTAATACGCACGGTAACTTTCGAGCGAGCAGCATACGTACGCTTGCTTTTTTTTACGGCGTCTTCTCTCCCTCGTGAGCGCCGGGGGAGAGAGAGAGAGAGAACCGCTCGCACCTTGGATCACCGAATTAATAATTAGTAGCTCTCTCAAAAAATGTCGATTGCTTGTCTATCTTGTTTTGACCAATAGTTTCCTCGGGTTTAAATGGTGGCACTAATAAAGGACGTTGGCAAATGGCAGGTGGTAGGAAGGAAACTCGATGCTACTCGGTTGGGCTGAAAAAACCTGATTTATAGTTAAAATTACACTATAGCTAATTAAAATTACACTATAGCTGATGATGACTTATTTGATGTAACTAAATTTAAAAAAATTAAAAATAGAAAAACATGTTAGTCCATCATAGATAATGCAAATAAATACGAGGAAAAATAGAACCAATAAAAAAGCTTTAAAAAGTTAGAAAAAAGAAATTTATGAATAGTATAAAATAAATCAAAAATTTAAATTGAAATGAGCGGAACTAGCTACCGGGGTTAAGAGGAGGGTACCAAGTGCTCGACTTGAGTCGCCCATGCGGCCATGCATCCCAGTTGCTACCAAAACCGAAAGTACGGATCAACAGTAGTACGTATAATCGGATCGCGATCTGTGGTGGGAGCTAGTGTGTTCGTTCCGATCCACCGCAGTTTGGTTTGGAGGATCATCCTGGTGTCTTATTTAACAAGACGCATTGAACGTCAGGGGCAAGCACATGTCTAAATTCCATACGTCCACAAAGCGTCCACAAAATTTCTAGCTTGTGTAGTAGCCGCGTACACATATTGTGCAGGTGTGCATATGATGTCCGTCCTTGTTGTACTCTTCAAGGAAAACACTGTGGGTGGGTGGGTGGGTGGATGGATATCCGATTACCAGATAATGCTGATTGTTACTAAATTATCTGGGCGCACCACCGATACAAGTAGATATTTTTTTTAAGGAACGGTGCCAGGAGGGCTGCCGTAATTAATTAAAGCTGGAAAAAAGTTTTAAGCTTTAACCTTAGTTACAGAAAACACTTAGAAGCTGTGAACACGGTTGAACAACTGGCCGGTTCTAAGTTACACACAATACTGGGAAACAAAAGCACTCAAATTGGCTCCAACTCAAATGGTGAGGATCCAAGTCCTGGCCTCGTCTTTATCTTAGCAAACAAGGGCAGCTGAGGTCGTAGATACCGAACTGAAAAGCCGTGTGTTTCTTCTTTCCAGACTTCCCGAATTACTAGCATGAAAACCACCCAGAGACCTGCCATGACTCCCAATGCAAGTCCAAATTAGAACAGCTCTGCTCCAGAACCTTGTGGATTTATTCTCCAGTGACCTTGCTGTGACGCTTCATCACTCGAGAGATTATTCTGAAGAGGAGGCCCGCAAAGACCACTATACATATATGGATCGATGTTGTGAGTAGAGGACGTCAAACAACTAGTTCCTCTGGGAGTACCACTGATGGGGACGGTAAATCTTTTTCCATCCGATCGATTTCACTAATTTCCGCTAGCGGCGATAATAAGATGGAAGAGGATGATGGCAACACATCATGTTCCATAGAGTCGATGCATACGTCCATGTCGAGGTTGGCGTAATCTGCCAAATCGAATCAGTTATCCTCACCTCACATCCCTATCATGATCGCATTAGTGATGACAGCAGGGATTAGAGAAGAATGAGGACTACTAAACGAAGAAGATCTTCAAGGATCTTGTACATTCTTCCCCACGGAAGGCGTCAGTTGTCAACAATCAAGTCACCGATCTTACAAATAATGTGAGAAAAATGGCTAAAATCCTTGGGAGAGAGCATGGATGCTCTTTATTGCAATGAACTAGTTACAAGGGTGCCTTTTACAAGGTAAAAAGACTAGCCCTATTACACATAATTGAATTTCGTGACTCTATCGATTGTATATCTATCCCTCGGTTGAATGTTGTTGTTGTCCAGCCTTTAAATATCAACAAAGGGACGTCAACTATCCACAAGACAAGACATCTTATGAAAGCAACACGTCTAATCGAAGGGGTAGATCTTGTCAGAGAGAACATCTAAACACCGGTTGTTGTCAGTGGGAAACGAACATGGGCAACAATAACATGGCAGTTGTTGTCAGTGGCTTGGGGGCCAAAATGTCATGCTTTTGGAATAGATAAGACACATGCTCTATCCATTGCATGGAAGGAATATACTTGGAATCAGATCCAGGTACCAGTTCAAAGAATTTTCGAGTAGTCATACGATAGGGCAATAGATACAGTGCCTCTCTGACCAGGGTATTTAGGGAGCAACTTTTGAGAGTTTTACAACCATAGGGGTCTTCGACCACAAGGGTCATAACCACAGGGCCCACATGGGTTTAATTAAATATTAAAATCATATTTAAGGATTTATTTAATCCTCATCACCACCTAGGTGAAAAGCCCCAAAATTTTCTTTTATTTTTGCTGTATTTTTTAGTGAATTTTGGGAACTTTCCATTTTTGGAAAGTCGCCCCGGTTCCCGCCTTCCCTTTTGGGCGCTGCCGCCTTCCTTCTTCCTTGGGTGCCCCGCCCCTTTCCGCCTTCTCCCTTCCCCGGCGCTGGTGCCCCCTCCCCTCTGGCGCCTCCCTCCCTCCCCGCTTTCTCCCTCGCGCCTGCTCCCGCACCGCCTCTGCGCCCTCGGTTTTCACTACGCCCGCGCCACCCCGACATCCCCCGGTCCGAAGCCAGCATCGCCCCGCGCCACGCGTCGCCTTTGCCTCCCCTTGGTCCCCACCTGCCAGCCCCTCTCTCCCTTCCCTTCCCCCGCAAGCTCCGCCGCTACCCATGCCATTCGGCCGCCAATTCCCGCGCCCGTTCGCCGCTTTTACTGCCGCTCAGCGCCGGACGACGCCCATCTCGCGGAGGAGACTCGCCAGCAACTTCCTCGTCCTTCTGTTGACCCCGGTGCCGCGCCGTTGCCTTCTCCCCCACGAATCCGCTCCTCTCCACTCGGGGTATAAAAGCCACCCCTCCGCTCCTCACTCCCCCTTTTCTTCCCGAACTCCTCCACCGCCTCTCTGTTGCGCGCGCGTAGCGAGAGGAAGACGACGACGACGTGGCCCCTCCTCCTCCGTCCATCCCTTCCATCACCATATAACCGCAGCCGTCCGATCCCACCGTACCGCTTCACCACCTTCCCCACTTCGCTGCCGCCCGATCTCCACCCATCTCATCCGGTCCCTCGGTCCGCCCCGCATCCCTGCCGCCCGCGCAGCCCACGTGTCCGCTATCGCGATCGGGCGCGCGCGCTGCTGGGCCGAATCCTCAGCCTGCCTTGCCGCAACGCGCGCGCGCATGGGCCGCGCACCCGCGCGTTTGAAATTTCCCACCGGGCCGCACTGTAGCACTGGGCCGGCCTTCTACTGTTCATCCCGTTTTTCCAGGGTTTATTAATTTCTAAAATCCCAGAAAATCCAATTAAATCCTAGAAAATCACAGAAAATCCCCAAAATTCCCAAATTCCACCACTTTGCTCCATTTAATGTCCTGAACCCATTTTTGACCTCCATTTCCCCAAATTCATCCCAGAAAAATTCTAAAAATTCCCTAATTGCATCTTTTTGCATTTTACTCCTTTTTAATATATTATTTTTCCTCGCTTGATTAGGCTCAAGCCGGACTTATGTTATTTTATGTGTTTACGCTTGTTTTGGAGATCCCGGAAGCTCAGGTGCAGTCTCAGGATCAAGGAGCGTCTACGTTCGAGCTCGCCGAGATCATCCAGATTCACGGCAAGTCGCAAAACCTTTGATCATGTTGTATCCCATGTTGTTTAATTATGTTACTATGCTATTTGCATTATGCCAGTTGTGAAATGCTAGTTCAAAGTAAAATAAAATGTTTAGAATAACATGCTAAGTAGGTAAAACCTACCACCGATAAATGCCCCGTTAAACTTGTAGCCCCGCCTTTATAACCTTAGAATTACTTAAAGAGTAGTATGATCACATGTAGGCTATCTATATCACACAAAGTCTTTACACTAATAAGGTTGTGGCTGCGGGCCAATAGGTTTTGGAAAACCCGACTCTAAGGTAGGGTGGTATGGGACACCGTGCCTTAGGGCGGAGAGTGCCGGCGTGTACAAGGTAGGGTAAGGGTGTTGGGGAAGGAACCGCGAGACGGTCTTCGCCCATCTCTTACCCTAGGATTGGAGTTAGGGTAAGGGTGTTGTGGGGAACCGCGAGACGGTCAACGCCCACCGCTTACCCTAGGTTGAGGTCTCGGACCTGGCAAGGTTGCGGGCCATGTGAAAATATAAGGACTGAAACCCTTACGCCAAGCAGATGACATAGTGATCGCTCAATCACAGCAGTTGACTTGTCAACACTGGTTTAGTAGCTGCTCAACTCGATTGAAACTCTACAGGTGTTAAGAAAATGGGGTGTTGGGGAGTTAGGTTAGGTGTGCCGTGCTGCGGGTACCTAACAACAGTAGAGTTCACTCAAAGCGGACGGGAGTTTTCATGTGCCAGACCCAAGTGGATTCTACCGGGTAGAGCCTATATAAAGAATTGAGCAGTGAACCGACCTGGCTTTGTTAACTCTGTCGCGGGAGTTAAGGGATCGTGTGGGTAAAGCTGAGCAACTCTGCAGAGTCAATTAAATGATATTCGAATACGCCGTGCTCCCGGTTAATGGAGCTGTGCCACTTGGGTGATTCCAGCCGCGAAGCTTAAGTAGTTTTGTAAATGCTTTAACTGGATTAGTTGGTTAATTACCTTTTCTTGAAAACCCCTAATGTTTAAGGAGTAGTTTTCATTTGGTGTTTTGTTCCAAAAAGGTTTACAAATAAAATTGCATCCACTCAAGTTAACAAACCAAGTATACTCCCTTCCTTTGTTAATCCGTGCATGTAGTAAGATAGGGTTCCTTTGTGGCTTGTTGAGCTGGTTAGCTCACGGCTTGCTGAATTCCCCCTTTTAGAAGATCAAGACGATGGTGAAGGTCTCCCTGTCGAGGAAGCCCCGGAGGAGCTGTTCTTCGATGAGGACCCGTGGCTTTAGGTCTCCGCCGCGCTCAAGCGATCTTGGAGTTTTTGTAATGTAAATATACTTTGGGCTTGCACGCCCCGCTGCTAAAACTAGGCTGGTGACCCGTATCTTGTAATAAAGTTGGACTTTTGTTGTAAGCATGTGATGGTTCACTCTTGCGCGACGTTCCATAACTGTTCAGGCGTGAATAGTTGCGGAATGCCGTGTCCTCGGGCGCTGGAAACGGGGGCGTTACACTAGGCTTCTAGTTTTTATTAGGCTTCATGTTTTTTCTTCCAAACCAATCAAGAAGCAACTGTACCGTTAGACTCGACATGCCTGATTTATTCCTTCCTGGTACAGACGCTTGCACATTGCTTGCATTGCTTTATCTATTGCTTTGACGGGTTGGAGTAGAACTCTTGTTTGCTCAAGCTGTATCCTTTCTGTACCTTCCTGGCACACGCCAGCTATACCTTGCTCATTGCGTTGGCGAGTTGGAGTAGATCTCTTGTCTGCATGCATTCGGATTGCCTTTAGGTCTCCTAGTTGATTTGCAAAACTCATCGGTAAATCCACACCATTATAATCTAAATTTATCGTAATCGATGATATATATTTTTCTTTTTCGATGATTAATGTGGTAAATCTACCCCTTGAAAACGAACGCAGTGGCTTCTTTTACTTCTGCTTTAATATTATAACTAGCAGAATTCCCCGCACAATTACACGGCTAGCTATTATAATACCCCTAAAAATAGTGTTGTATTTGTTATCCATCTTCAATACTTATATATGATTGAAAAATAATTGTACTACTCATGCTACTATAATAGCTCTCATATACATCTGATTAATCTACAACATTATATTTGGGTCTATCTCAATTGATGCTTACATTTTTCTCTTTTTTTCTCTGATTAACATGGTAATTTCTACATCTTGCCAGCATGGTAGTTTATTTTTCCTCTATCTTAATAATATAATAGATATAATATTTTTAATTTTTATTCCAAAGTAAAGTTATTTAGGGATTTTACTTTGGAATTTGTATCAAAATCAAATTGCTATTTTTATTTTATTCCAAATTTTAATTATTTTTTGTTCTAATTCGTGTACAAATCTAATTGTTGTTTTTTTAATATTTTTATTTCAAATTATATTTATTTAAAGATTTTACTTAGGAATTCATATGGAAATAAAATTGTAATTTTATTTTTATTCCAAATTTCAGTTATTTTTGGATTGTACTTCACATGGAGTCTTTTTTTTAATTTAGACTATTATAATGTGAACCCATCACAGTTGATACTATAGATTTTTCTCTGACTAACGTGGTGATTTCTATCATTCGAGAGCGAATGTTGTGGTGCGGCTAGCTATTACAATACCCTTAACAATAGTGTTTTATTTGTTATCCAACTCCAATACATATATATGACTGAAAATATAATTGTATTTCTTATACTACTATAATAGCCTGCATATACATTTGATTAATCTAGACCGTTATAATCTAGCCTACCTCAATTGACGGTTATATTTTTCTCTGTTTATAATTAATGTAATAATTTCTAGTCTTTAAGAGTGGACTTGTTAGTTTCTTTTTCCTCTATCTTAATAATATAATAGATAGATGATCCGTTGAGAAGGCTAAAAGTTGACCACTACTCCGGGCAGAAGTAAATCTCGGGTTGTGTCTTGTTTGCTAGGGTGTCTTGTGGGCAATTGTATTTGTAGGCTACCTGTCTTGCTAGTTATTCTGGTCGGATTCTAAAAAGCATATATACGAATTCATATTCTGGTCCATTGGGTTGTGTGTTTGTAGTCTAGCTGTCTGCATGCAATGTCGCCAGAGGATGATTTATTTTGTTTTTCTTGTGCTCCATGACCAGAAACGAAGACCACTTGTATACATGAAAGAAGGTATTCTTACATACGATTGAGTTTTTTCTCTTTAGATGTACACGATTGATTCCATCTGTAATAAAGAACATTGTCCGGACTTCCTCTAGTTTGGATACTTACAAATAATGGCATCCGAATTGTTGTCTGGTACGTGAGATATTAGAGCACTAGAGAGCGAGAGAAAACTTGCCTCTCTTCTCTCCTTCGCCTTGCCGCCGCTGGAGCACGCCGCCGGAGGCTTGAGCGGATACTAGGAAGGCGGCGGCGGAGCTCTCTCCCATGGATCTGGACGGTGGCTTCTGGATCTGGGCGTCGGGTCTGAGGAGGCCGGGTTCCTGTGGAGGTCAGCGCGACGTGAGCGGCGGCCGGGGCCAGAGTCGAGCGGGCGGCCTTTCTTCTCCCCAGCGCTCCAGCGCCGATTCCCCTCCCACGCCGCCGCAGGCTTGTGCGGGAGTTAGGAAGGCGGCGGCGGGGCTCTCTCGTTTGGATCTGGTCGGATGCTTCTGGATCTGGGCGATGGGTTTGAGGCGGCCGGGCCCCTGTGGAGGTCGCCGGCGGAGGCAGCGAGTTCGTTGGCGCCCTGATGGGCGTCCGTGCTGCGGCTGTTGGTTCCGTGAGGCGTGGTGGCGGCGCCCTTCGACGCGTCGGCAGCAGCGGTGCGGAGGCGGCCGGTTTCTGTGGCTGTCGGTGGTGGAGGCGGAAGGCGAAAGGGAGATGATGTCGGAAGAGTCCGCGGCGGCCTACTGCGCCGAGGGGGCGGAGGCTGGTGTCGGCTCGGCGGCTCCCGTTGAAGCCGAGTGGCGGCAAGAACCGGTGGGAGTGCCAGGGTGCGGCAGGAGGTGCGGCTGCTGGGTTTGTCCAGGGAGCCATGGCGCGGCGGTGGGCGACTTAGTGTGCCGACGGCCGTAGGCTTGATCTGTGGCTCTTGTCCCTGGATCTATTCTATGGTGGCGCATAGGCGTCGCATAGTGGTTTTTTCAGTGGCGGTCATTGTAGGAAGTGGCTCGTCGTGGAGTTCAAGGGTGGCTATGCCATGGCCTTGAGGCGTGCAGGACTCCGGTGTGCTGGTGGAGGTCTATTTTGTGTGTGGGTAGTGCGTGGGTTGCTGTGGAGGTGCTGGCGAAAGCCTTGCCGGTGATCATACCGGTCTCGACAATTATGACGTCTTTGGACGCCATTTTCCTTCCTGGAGGGTTGTCATGGCACTCCATAGCCCTCATGTATTCTGTTCTCCAGGTGAAAGCCTCGTCTCGGTGAGGCGGGCGGCGTCGGCGACCCTCGTCGCCTCCTTGGAGACGTCGCCTCGGAGGTTTATCTTCACGCAAAGTAGACCGAAGTTTGGATGGCTCGGCTGGATGAGGTTAGGGGCTTGGTTGAAAGCAAGGACGGAGAAGAAGTTCTGAAACTTAGTTTTTCTAGCTTTTTCATAGTCCTAAAGCTCTTTTTCTTGTTGTTTTGTGCTCCTCAGTTTTGAGGCTTTGAGCCTAAGA
This sequence comes from Dendrocalamus latiflorus, assembly GCA_017311315.1. NCBI lineage: Eukaryota > Viridiplantae > Streptophyta > Magnoliopsida > Poales > Poaceae > Dendrocalamus > Dendrocalamus latiflorus. Next base: position 31,718,028 of record CM029642.1, read on the forward strand.
GCTCATGTAACTTTTGGCTATGTATATCCCAAGTGAATATAGAGGCCGGATTTTGTATCCTTATCTAAAAAAAATTAGAGCAACTTGGGATTTTTTTTCCTTGGCTGCTCTGAACGGGAGCTCTGTGATGGTATTCTCTTTGCGCTTGGGGAATCTAGATCTGAGAGGGAAGGGAGAGAGGGAGAGGGTACCGACCGTCTGATTGCGTGGAGGAGGAGCTAGCCATCGCAGGTTCGGCGGTGCAGTCTGCGCACGGGCAGCGACGGTCGGAGAAGAGGACGATGGCGTCGGCGGCGGCGCAGATCCGGTGAGGCTTCCCGTCGCTGACTGCGCCCCCTCTAGATCGGTCTAGGGTTTGTGTGTCGGTGGGGATGTACGGCTCAGGCCAACCTCGTAAGTAGAGCCGCCGGCCCCCACCCCTTTATATATAGCGCAGCGCGACGGGGGCCCACCAGCCAACAGATGGGCTGGGCGCCCCCGATCAGGGCGCGGGTCAAGGCCCCGATTAGCCGTTGGGCTAATCGGGAGAGAGATCAATCCAACATTCTCCCCCTTGATCTCATTTATGCTTTATCTTTAATTACTTTTGACTTTACTCATTCCATCACAGATTAGTGCACAGAACATGTCTCATCGTCACGGTCAATCGCCGATAGATTCAACAGCTACAATACACCTCACTGTTCTGAAATAGTTACTTTAATCTTTTGGGCCATCTTTTAGTCCAGGAATCATAGGCTTTCCCTTAAACCCATGCCGGCTACATGTTCTCTGAACACGTTGGGTGGTAAGCCTTTAGTAAGCGGATCCACTAACATCTTTGTGGTACTTATATGCTCAAGACTTATAATTTGATCCCGAACTTTATCTTTCACAACATAGTACTTTATGTCAATGTGTTTGGCAGCACCACTTGACTTATTGTTGTGGGCATACATTACTGCGGGTTCATTATCGCAGTACAACTTAAGTGGTCTATTGATGTCGTCAACCACTTTTAAACCGGGTATGAACTTCTTTAGCCAGTTCACCTGCCCCGTAGCCTCATAACATGCTACAAACTCGGCATACATTGTGGACGATGTAGTGACGGTTTGCTTTGAGCTTTTCCACGATATAGCTCCTCCAGCGAGAGTGAACACATATCCGGATGTTGACTTTCTATCATCTCCCGCAAAATCAGAATCTGTATACCCCACTATATGGAGTGAATCTGATCTTCTGTATGTCATCATGAGGCCTTTTGTTCCTTGCAAATAACGCAAGACTTTCTTTATCAATTTCCAATGTTCTATTCCAGGATTGCTCTGGAATCTGCCAAGTAACCCGGTAACAAATGCTAAGTCAGGGCGTGTGCATACTTGAGCATACTGTAAGCTTCCGACAGCTGAAGCATATGGAACCGCTTTCATTTGATCGATCTCATACTGGTTCCTGGGGCATTGAAAATCCCCATATCTGTCGCCCTTGACTATAGGTGCAGGTGAAGGACTACATTTATGCATCCCAAATTTCTTTAAGACTTTCTCTATATATGTCTTTTGTGACAGTCCCAATGTCCCTTTGTTTCTATCCCGGTGAATTTCGATCCCTAGAACGAACGAAGCTTCACCAAGATCTTTCATATCAAAGTTTGAGGACAAAAACTTCTTTGTCACCAGTAGCAGACTGACATCACTACTAGCCAGTAGGATGTCATCTACATACAGGATTAGGAAGATAAACTTCCCATCTTTAAACTTTGCATAAACACAGTTGTCCTCTACATTCTCTTTAAACCCAAATTTTCTTATTGTACTGTCAAACTTCAAGTACCACTGTCTTGAAGCTTGTTTTAACCCATATATTGATTTCTTTAGGCGGCATCCCATTCTTTCATTTCCTTCCACGACAAAACCTTTCGGTTGTGCCATGTAAACATTTTCCTCCAAATCCCCATTAAGAAATGCCGTCTTTACATCCATCTGATGTAACTCTAAATCATAATGTGCTACTAATGCCATTATGATTCTGAAGGAATCTTTACATGAGACTGGAGAAAAGGTCTCATTGTAATCAATCCCTTCTCTTTGCGTAAATCCTTTTGCCACAAGTCGCGCTTTGTATCTTTCTACATTCCCTTGGGAGTCATGCTTTGTCTTGTAGACCCATTTACAGCCTACTATTTTGGCTCCTTTAGGAATAATTTCCAAGTCCCAGACTTTATTAGTCTTCATGGACCTCATTTCCTCTTCCATGCCTTCAAGCCATTTTGAGGAATTTTCGCTCCTCATGGCTTCTTCAAATGAGGTGGGATCATCCTCCATTTGAAATTCCTCTGTATGATAAATCTGATAATCATCAGAAATAGCTGATCTTCTTACTCTTTGAGACCTCCTCGGGGCCTCCTCATTTGGTACATTTTCTGTTTGAGGCTGCTGTTGCTCCCCCTCATCTGTGGCAATGGGTTCTATAGGATCCTGAAGAACAGGTTCCTCATTATCATTCATTGTTGCCACAGGAGGAACAATAACAGGTGCTGGCACCACAGTGTCTTGCACCGTCGGTGCAGCGACAGCAGGTAGTGTGAAGAATGGCTCTTGAATCATCGGAGTGGGCGCATACACCCGCTTCTCTTCAAGATCAATCTCACGAGCTACCATACTTCCTCTCATCATTTCATCCTCTAAGAAGACAGCGTGTCTCGTTTCTACAAACATTGTATATCTGTCTGGACAGTAGAAACGAAAACCTTTTGACTTTTCAGGGTAGCCAATGAAATGGCAACTTACTGTTTTGGGATCAAGCTTCCCAAGGTTTGGGTTAAATACTTTAGCCTCAGCAGGACTCCCCCACACACGTAAGTGGTTTAGTGAGGGAACTCTTGCTGTCCACATCTCGTACGGTGTTTTGGGCACCGACTTACTAGGCACTCTGTTGAGAATATGAATGGCGGTTTTCAACGCCTCCATCCATAAACTCAATGGCAGTGTAGAGTAGCTCATCATGCTTCGCACCATATCCATCAGGGTACGGTTGCATCTTTCAGCTACTCCATTTTGCTGAGGTTCGCTCGGTGTAGAATACTGGGCCACTATTCCATTTTCCTGTAAAAACCTTGCAAAAGGTCCAGGAACTTGTCCATATGGGGTATGTCGACCGTAGTACTCCCCCCCACGATCAGATCGGACTATCTTAATCTTTAAATCGTGTTAGTTTTCAATTTCAGCCTTAAATATCTTGAATTTATCCAAGGCTTCATTTGTTTCTTTGATTGGATAAATATATCCATAACGGGAGTAATCATCCGTGAATGTTATGAACGAGTCATATCCATCCACACTTTTCACAGGAAAAGGACCACAAATATCTGTGTGAATAATTTGTAGAACTCCTGTGCTTCTTTTAGCATCCTTTTTAATTTTCTTTACATATTTTCCTTTAATGCATTCTGTGCATTGTTCTAAGTCTGAGAACTCTAATGAAGGAAGAATATCATTCTTAACTAGTCTTTCTATTCTCCCCCTCGAAATATGGCCTAAACGACAGTGCCATAATTTCGACGACTCATCTAGAGTTCTCTTTCGTTTTCTGTTTACATTCGTAGACGAGGATTCAATCACTTTCTCGCACGCGACGTTCCCATTATCGCATACGACATTCACATCATCACATAATGATAACAAATAAAGCTCATTCTGTAAGATGGCAAGACCAACACATTCTTTATTAAACATTATTTCACACTTGCCATTTCCAAAATTACAATCATAACCATCTTTGTCCAAATTTGAAATACTAATCAAATTCCTCTGTAAAGAGGGAACAAAAAGGACATCTCTAAGTAAAAGATTGGAGCCATTAGCTAACTCTAATGAAAGATCGCCAACGGCTTCAACTTCAGCTTGGACTCCATTTGCAACTTTAATGCATCTTTCGTTTCTTTGCGTAGTCCTCGTCGAACGGAATCCCTGTAAGGAATTAGCAACATGAACAGTTGCTCCTGAGTCAATCCACCAAGTGGATTTCGAATATTGCACATACAGGCATTCATTTATAAAGGTAATAATGTTCTCACCTTTCTTTGCCATTATCATCTTTAAGTAATCAGGACAGTTCTTCTTGTAGTGTCCCGTCTTCTTGCAGTGAAGACACTGATCTTTGTCTACAGCAAATTTATTCTGTTGAGGCTGATGGACAGAGGCTTTTCCCTTGTTCTTTGAGAAGGAGGTACTGTTGAAGTTCTTTTTCTTGTTATCCTTCACATAGTTGATGGATCCACCATGTGAGGATTTAATTCTTTCCTCCTCTTGCACACACATAGCTATACGCTTTTCCAAGTCCCATTTCTCGGGCTGCATGTTATAGTTGACAACAAAAGTGTCAAACTCTCTAGGCAAGGAAGCAAAAACCAAATGAATAAGGAACTCATCCTTGAGAGCCAAATCCATTGGTTTAAACTTAGATGCCAAGTTGCTCATCCTTAGTATGTGCTCTCTTATGCCACTGCCACTGCCAGAGTACCTTTCTGTCACAAGCTACTTAATCAGCTGTGTAGCATAAGTCTTTGAAGAGCCAGTAAACTGACTCTTTATTTTATCAAGGTACTCTGTGACAGTGTCACACTCTGCAATTGAGCCCACAATTGCAGGCTCAATTGTGTTCTTTATCACAGCCATACATTTGTTGTTGGCTGTGGTCCATTTCTTATGATCAAGGTCATAAGACATCTGTAAGGGAGCATGATCCCTCTGTCTTTTCTGCCAAGCAGTATCATCCTCATTTTGATCCCTCACCGGTGCCATAGGCTCAGTGGGACGTGCTGTAGTGAGGACCCAGTCCACCTCAGCCAAGATAAACGCTAAGTCTATCTTTTTCTTCCACTCTCCATAATTATCTCCTTTGAGAGTGGGGATCTCTCTGATACAACTCATCAAGTTGTATCCGCCTGAAAATAGTTCAAATAAAGTGAGAACATAACGGCAAAATTATATGCTTTATTTCCAACGTTGGTCAAAAATACGACATACAATTAAATCAATTTTATCTATACATTAAATCTACAACACCGTTGGGCAGAAATAGAAATAATGCATAAAATCATCAATTAAAAATTATAATACTGTTATTATCAACGTTGGTCAGAAAATAACAATATCATAAATCTCTGTAAATTATATCTATTTTTTAAAAATTAAATTCTCCCGTTGGTTCGAATTTAATAATGAAAAATCAATCAACATTAACTTTTGCAGCGGAAACAATAAATTATTCTAAAATAATTCATGCTCAGAAGCATTATTACTGTACTCTTTTAATCTCTGGAAAAATTAACACGTTGGTGCAAAAAATTACAGAGATTTTGGTGCAATTTCATTCAAATACACTCAAAAATGCTTCTGAAATAACAATAAAAATCCATTTATGGAATTACTGTTCAAAACGGCCTTTTGGCCCATTCTTTCGGCCGCGGCCCAGCCGGCCCGCTCCGCGCGCCCGAGCGCGCGCGCTCCCCTTTGGCGCACAGGCCGGCCCACTCAGCCCGCAGCCCCCTTTTCATCACGGCCGTTGACTTCATTGGACGGCTGGGAGTGATTTGCGCCCGAACAAAAATACCGGCCGCCCCAAAAAACCCTAACCCTAGCCTATTCCCGCTCCTCTCCTCCCGCAAAAACAGGAGCAAGGCGATGGCGGCGGCTCCCGCGCGCAAGGGCGACGGCGGCGGCTCCCGCGCGCAAGGGCACGACGGCGGGCAGAGCGGTGGCGGCTGCCGGCACAGCGGCCCTGGCGGCGCGCGCGCACGGCGGCCGAAGTGGCAGCGGCACGGCGGCGGCGCAGCGACGGCTCACGGCGCAAGGAGGAGCGGCGCGGCGGCGGCCCGAGCACACCTCCTCTTGCCGGCGGCAGCGCCCGAAAGGTCCCCCTTGCCGATCCTTTCTCTCTTTTTTTTGTTGGGTTGCCGCCGATCTAGGGTTTCAATGTTTGGGGAATTTTGGTTCGGGATCTTGGGACTTTTGTGGCTCTGATACCATTGATGGTATTCTCTTTGCGCTTGGGGAATCTAGATCTGAGAGGGAAGGGAGAGAGGGAGAGGGTACCGACCGTCTGATTGCGTGGAGGAGGAGCTAGCCATCGCAGGTTCGGCGGTGAAGTCTGCGCACGGGCAGCGACGGTCGGAGAAGAGGACGATGGCGTCGGCGGCGGCGCAGATCCGGTGAGGCTTCCCGTCGCTGACTGCGCCCCCTCTAGATCGGTCTAGGGTTTGTGTGTCGGTGGGGATGTACGGCTCAGGCCAACCTCGTAACTAGAGCCGCCGGCCCCCACCCCTTTATATATAGCGCAGCGCGATGGGGGCCCACCAGCCAACAGATGGGCTGGGCGCCCCCGATCAGGGCGCGGGTCAAGGCCCCGATTAGCCGTTGGGCTAATCGGAAGAGAGATCAATCCAACACTCTGCTGTAGATTCGTTAAGTTTTTTTCCCGTTTCTTCTCCGAACGTAGCTCGGCTCCTGATTTGTTGGGCTTAAGAGTCCTAGTGATTTTAATTACCATCGAATAGAGTTGTATTCATTACAAAAATTTAGATTAATCTCAACCATTATAGTCTGGATTCACCACAATCAACGATATAGATCTTTTTCTTTTTTTCTTCGATTAACGTGGTAATTTTTTTCTCTTGAGAATAAACATGCATGATGGCTTCTTTTGTTTCTACTTTAATAATGTAATACATAGATTGTTCAAGCGATGATGCACCACAGCAAGGTCAAATGGAGAAGTGAAAAAGGTTTCCATATTCAAGAAAAGCATGGAGGTTGCTTACTCCCGCCTCTCGACAAGCTGCACGACAAAAGTTTCACGGAGCAAGTATTGCCGACGTCCCTTGCACAGTGCATCGACTTCGACCAGTGATACGAATAAATGAAGGCGAAGAAGCATGCATGTACGTATAGCACCTTTTGTTAGGTTGTGTGTTTTGTTATCGTCGAAACTAAAAAGTAGTCTGATGTGGCATCTAGTTAGTAATTAACACAAAACTTTGGTAATTCCAGTAAACCTTTATTGTTTTGGCTCTAAAAAGATAATTTCAACTAATCATTTTTTGCGAGGGAACTAATAACTATATATCCAACATTCCAAAAATACACTTGTTTTTAAAAAACAAAACCACCAAAATCGGAAAGCTTATGGACGAGATGGAAAATTGGCCTTTAAAGTGTCGACACACATATGCCTAAAGAGATATTTTTTTGCACTGTATTAAGGATAAGGAAAATGATTTTCCCACATTAATTATGATATAACTTTGAATCTCTGACAGCGGCTCATGGTATGTAAGAGCAAGTTTAATAAGGCTGACTGTGCTAGCTATAAGAGAATCCATGTCAGCATAGTCCTATGTGGAGGGGAGAGAAAAGGAGAGAGAGAGCCAAGCCGGCTCCCATGCAAGAGTCAGACTATAGCACAGGAAAAGAGGCGTTATCCATGCATGTACCAATAGAACTAACTGCTATACACATGCATGTATTAAATGACCAATACCCATGTATGTATTAAATGATTGAGAGCTCTTGTAGAGACAACTTATAGCCAGCTTATTGTATGAGTTGGCTGCATCTTACCTTTTGATGACATGGAAATGTATTGGAGGTAGCAGCTATCTATACTATTAAACTTGCTCTTATAAGCGTATAGCTCTATATTAGGGTTAGGAGTCTAGCTTGAGCATAGATTTAGGGCTAGGTGAAACTTCAGATTTAGAGCCTCGATTTTGCGTCTAGACAGGACTGGCTAGCTTAGGACCAGCCTGAGCCCAACCTGTGTAGCCCGGATAAATGAACTACCCAATGGGCCTAAGATAGACGACCTGAAAATAAACTAGGCCTGACATCAACATTATATATATTTTGTGGTATAGTGATAACTCTATGGTGTAATATGATGAAAATTTACAAATAAAGGTCTCAATATGTTGTTGCATCCAAGTAGCAATCATCGCGAGAGCTGTACTCTCCCTACGGTCCCAAATTCTTTAGGTTTCTTACTTGATCATATGGTAAGTCAACGCAACTTTGTCTGCAAATATTATAAACATTTAATTTGTGATAGATCTACTTAAATTATTTAGTTTTCTAGCTAACAAGACTTTTGTGACTGCATGATGAAGTATCACACAACATCACGTACGTTAATTAATTTCTAAGGGCCAATTAATCGACAGTGCCCATCTGCAGTTGTTTAATTACTTTGTCTACAATATATACCAAAAAATAAGAACTCAAACAATCTGCAGGGACATGCATTTATTTGAATTGAACTGACAGTTACATGCATATAATCAGGGGCGAAGCCAGACGACAGGAGCATTGAGGTCACCTCCATTGCACGATGATACCCCCTCCACCGATGAACAGTAATAAACAGTAATTTTCTATAGAATTTACCACTGAACCTCAATGCTTAAATGCTGGCTCCGCCCCTGCATATAATTTCACCTGTGGTTCATGAAGAAAAAGCAACAACAACGAAACAATTCACAAGGAACATGGACCGACACAAAAGAACGAACCAATCAGATTACAGAAAAGGATCAAACCACACTTGTACGGTCCTATTATTATTGGTGCAGTAAAGCTGCCATCCTGTGCATGCACCGGGACGTATGTACGTACGACCCGGCCGGCCAACGAACCAATATAATCATGGGCTCGGCCTCGGGAACTTGGACTTGATGAACTCGACCAGGCCGCCGTCGATCTGGAAGGCCCTGGCCAGCACGTCGGACGGCACCGTCGGCGAGGCGCCGAACAGCGTCTCGGCGATGGACTGCGTGCCCTGCAGCTGGCTGTTGAAGGCCGCGATGGCTACGGCCGGCGAGTTGCCGTTGTTCTTCTGGAAGTGGACGAGGCCGCGGGGGAAGACGAACACCTCGCCCCTGCAGACTGTGCGGGCGAAGAGCTCGTTGGCCGTGGTGATGAAGCCGACGTCGAGGGAGCCCTCGAGCACGAAGATGATCTCGGTGGCGCGCGGGTGGGTGTGCGGCGGGTTTAGCCCCCACGGCGCGTAGTCGATGCGAGCGATGGACACGCCAAGGGTGTTGAGACCCGGGAGCTTCTCCACATTCGCCGCCGTCACCACCGACCCCACCGCGTTGCCGGTGTCGCCGGGGTTTGCCAGCCCGTCGAAGAAGAAGTCGTTCACCATCACGTTCTCCGGCCTCTTGCACGGGAACCCGTTCAGCCGCAGTGCTGCACGCACGCACATACATCAGCAATATTAATTCTGCTGATGATCTATATATTATACGCATGGATTTAACTGTTCCTGCACACAATGAAGAAAAGACGGGTGACAGTTCACTTACGGCCCTCAAGGGACTTGTAGTCGGCGACGCAGATGTCCTGGAGCATGTCGGGGTCGCCTGCGAGCGAGGGGGCAGCCAGCGCCAGGAGGACGGCGAAGGTGGCGAGGTGCTTGGCCATGCTCAAGTGCTTGACTTGCGGGTTGATCTCGTACGTGCAGCTCGAACGTTCTGGCTAGCTGTGGATATATAGTCAAGTAGCTGGCGTACTGTCGACCGCAGATGAGGACGAGGATGGGAGGGAGGCTGGTATTTATAGGGGACATAGCGTAATGAAGACGTGATCGATCATGATGAATGGGCTCCTAAGTCGTAACCAAGTTAACTGGATTAAGAATTTAAGATGCATGACGATCTTCTAATAGGAGCCTCAGGTAGGGTAGGCGGGCGATGCCAATCGCTGTCCGTCTGCTGCCCGTGCCATTTCGTCTTAGAGAGAGATAGAGAGATCTTATTTTCTTCGAGGGAAAAAGAGATTTTATTGATTAACTGAGGAAAGCATTACAATCTTCGAGCACCAAGTGCTCAATACAAGGAGAGAGAGGGAGGGAGAGAGAATTTAGGACCATTGGGAAGTGTGAATATCACATGAAACAATAAATTTTTTTGTGTTCCAAGCGGGCTTTAATTAGTGGTAAAATTAGTGATGTAGAGAGAGTGAGTGTGCACACTAGTTTATTTCCTTTTAGCTTATACAAACTAGCTTGCGTACATGCCTGCAGCAGAGATGAGCGACCGACTCCAGGGTGGACGCCGTTCGGGCTAGAACAGGTCCTTACTAGAGCCAAGCATTTGGCGAAGCTTTCGCTTAGTCTTGTAATACCGTAATTTCCTTTGGAGCAGCCGCGCCACACCCTAACCTAAATTTATCATAACCTTGGGGGCTCTTCCCATTATATAAAAACACGCAGCCTGCGGCTTCTACTGAAATATAGTAGACATATTTATTGAGATCAAGACATATTATATAAAAACTCGAGGAATTAATACTCAAGGTGTCGAGGACGGCTGTGCTGGAATATGGTAGACATATTTATTGAGATCAAGTCTACTGAAATTTGATATGCATGCATTTGTTTAACCTGGGCACAGCACAGGGTAGAATAGCTGGGTTTGTTTTGTAGGATCATCTCTGCAGGCTATTGACCCACATGATCGGATTGGAATTAATCTCATAAACAATCTGATCATGGCTCATGACTCACACATGTGTGTTTGGGACTAATATATTTTAGACTCATGAAATTGGCCTGTCTGATCGTAGTTGGTGACATGATTCAGGAGTCTTACGGGATACCGGAAACAGGTGGGTCACTTTATAACACCTGGAAGTGGAGTCTATAAATAGGTCTTTACCCTCTAGCCTCATTATACATTGTGAGTGGTACTATAGATGAGGTAGAGGAATAGATGAAAGATTAAAAAGTCTCCACGAAATTAATCTAATATTTGAAGAAAATCCAACATTGTTATCAGAGAGAGGTTCCTCTGTGAAGTCTCGTCTCGCTGGTCGGCTTGCGCAGATTTTTTCTTCATCGGACTTCGTGATCGACTCGGTCTCCGGACTAGGTGCCGCGAAAATCAATCACACCACCCTGTATCAAGTCTTCCTTCGTGTCACATTCTGCTATAACTTCTGATAGGTTGTTTTGAGTCGCTAGTCGCTCGGAGATGGATTGTCTCATCAATGCCAACACGACCTGGCTCAGTTCAAAAAAAAAAAAAAACACGACCTGGCTATTCACAGGTTGGCCTTGAAAAGGTCAGAGTTGACGGGTTATTTGAGTCAAGAACGGCAAGGGAATATCGTATTTTTTATGGACTAGTTGAACGATTCTTTTTATTATTTAACCCTTTCAAATATATTTTAGTTAATGATTCATAAATTATTTGTAAATCTGACTCTTTCAATTGATCGTGGCGTGATAAAAACAATAATACTGCCGTGCCACTCACTGTGGTGTGACCAAAACATGCCACACCACAACCAATAGTGACCAAAAGTGTTATTTTCTACCTTGACGGTAAACTTATCAATAATGTGTACATTACTACAAAAAGGATCATCACAGACGGTTTAAAACTGTCATTACAGACAGTTTTTTGAACCGTCTGAGTTTATGTGTCAGTGATAATCAGAAATTATCCCAGACAGTTTGTGAGCCGTCTGTGATAAATGCATCACAGACGGTTTATAACTAGAACCGTCTGTGAAAAACACTATCACAAACGGTTCTAGCTACCAACCGTCTGTGATGTGTGAGTATCACATAGGCTGGTATATAGAACCGTCTGTGATACTTCCCCATCACAGACGGTTTCTGGTTTGAGCCGTCTGTGATAATTCTTCACAGACGGTTTATACCACAAAATCGTCTGTGATAGTTTATTCTATACCTATTTTTTTTCGGCTAGCCTCAAGAAATGTTAACTATATCATCTGAAAACAAGCAAATGCAACAACAAACACAATAACACATTCTATTTCCATTAAGATTAGAATCCACCATTACAACATCACAAGATATCGAGTAGGTTACCCATATCGAGTAGGTTACCCACAGCACTGCATACATAAGAGGACACTTATAATTTTACAAAGATAAACTTCATGGCTACAAATTCAGAAAAATGCTTACACTACATTAAACTACAATCTAAAACAAAGTGGTGCGGAAAAATTTTCAAGAAGCAGAAACAAAGGGGCAACGAACACCATTTTTAACTTCTATGACGACCTTCTTCCTTTCCATCTTGCCATTGCCATTGCCTTCTTCCTTTCCATGCCGGCCTTCTTCCTTTCCATCTTGCCATTGCCTTCTTCTTTTCCATCTTGCTTCAAGTGAAATTTCAGTCGCTCTTGCCAAACCCTTCCTACCCTTATCGTGCACAAATGAGTTGTTGTAGTACTGGTGATATTGGTTCTTCGAGTAGGAGGTGGGGAGGAGAATGATGCCTGCCATTCGATGCGGAGAGAATGGACGGGTGAGATCGGGATCCTGGGGGATACACTGCGGATCAATGACGTGGCGGGATATCACAGACGGTTCAGATTACAAACCGTTTGTGATAGAGACATCACAGACGGTTCATAACAACAACCGTCTATGATATCACAAAGACAATATACCGGTATAATATAAATAGGTAGTCTGAAAAGATAAAATAGCAAAGTTTTATATGACTTATATATACTCGTTTGAAAGGTTTCGACGAGATCTACAACTTTGCAGTTGAGGCAAAACCCAAATTTCAAAGGGAAGATTGAAAATTTTGGCAAAAACAGAAACAAAAAGCTTGCAACGCAAATTTGGGACTAACTCTATTTATACTGAGGTGAGCGTTTGTGTTCGGCCAAGTGGCCGAGCCCTTATCTCTTCGCTTCTCCCTTTCCTAATTCATTTTGCTGAACGCCTTGATGTCCACCTACTAATTCATCTATACTAATTAACCATACACTAAGTACACTAATTATTTTTACTAATTAATCTACAATAATTTTTTATGTTAAATAATCCATACTAATTATTTATTCCAATTGATCTATACTAATTATTCACACTAATTTTTTATACTAAATAATTACCTACCTAATTAACCACCTACATTAATCAATTACCTACCTAACCCCTCACTAATTCACCACTCGGCTGAACACACATGCATGGACACTGCTACTATTTACTAATAACTAGCTACTACTTACTAGTTAGCACTACACTACTCCCTCTCTCTAGTTAGCACCACTACTCTCTCTCTGGCGTTTATCCAGGGAATGCGGCTGCTCTTGGGTGCGCTCTGGGCACACCGACTTCGGCTCGTCGCTGGCTGCTGGCTCGCCGCCAGCGACTATAGGTTCGGCGAGCCCTTTCAGGGCAAGCGCGTGCTCGTTGTCGGCTATGGCAACTCCGGCATGGAGGTCTGCCTCAAGCCTTGCCACCATAGCGCCTTCCCCACCATGGTCATTAAGGACTAGGTGCACGTGCTCCTGCAGGACCTCCCATCTCTCTTCTCTCTCCACCCGAGGCACATCGACCCACCGCCGCACGGGAGGCGAGGCACTGGGGCGGCCACGCCGTGCGAGAGCCGAGGCGGCGAAGCGAGGTGGCAAGTCATGGCATGGTGGCTCACGGGAGGCGGTGAGACAGTCGCACGGGAGGCGAGGCGGCTGCCCCGTGCGGGAGCTGAGGCGGTGAGCCACGCTAAGGCGGCCCCGTGCCCAGGAGGCGAGCTGGCGAGGCCAAGGTTGTCGCCACTGTGCCCTCCCATGCTGGGCAGCCCGAGCACGGCATGCTAAGCCATACCAGGCTGTTACCGTTTGACAGGTTGGTTTTCCAAGCCAGGCCCAGTCCAATTCCCTATCCGTGTTATTCCTATCCGGCCCACCATGTGACATACTCGTGTCATACTTGGGTCGTACTGAGCTACAGCCCGACTCTCACCTCTACATGCAAGCGATCTTATTTCAAATCACAGGTCCACCAAATGGGCAAAAGTTTTTTTGCTAGAAGTAAATGGATCTGTACCGGTTTCGTGAACCTGAGCACCATAGTCGATTGGCATCGTGTGACGAACTTGAATCCTTCTTTGAGGGTCCTTAGCCTCTCCCATTGCTCGCTTTCGAGTGCAAACTAGTCGCTCCCACACCTAAACCACACAAAACTTGAGAGGCTTGAACTCTCCTACAATTACTTTGACCACCCGGTAGCATCGTGTTGGTTTCGAAATTTTATAGGGCTTCGGTACTTACCTAGGAGGATCCATCTACACGACCAGTTTTCCTGACAAACTAGAGCACATGATGTCCCTCCAAGCAACGAGAGGGCAGGCGAGAGAGGGGGAGCAAATAACTAGAAAGAGGGCCACAGAGCTTTAAGTAAAGATTACGACAGGGCCATTTAACGCTGGCATAGTGATGTGATAATTTAGGGGATGTGCGTGACACACATAACCAATGCGGCGATCCATGTCACACGACCGAAAAGTGTAGTGACACCATCGGCGGCAAAAGGTGGAAAACCAAAGAGGCAAGAATCTAGTGGGCCGAAGGAACGAAGGGGACCAAAGAACAAATGGCATAGTCTCAACCCACTGGAGTTGAGGTCTTTTACCATGAGAGGTTACTGTTGGGAGAGTGATCCCACCTTGGCCCAGGTGGCCACTGCACCAAGAGGTCCATTAAGAATGCAACCAAGTGGCTAGCCCAAAAGGGTTGTAGATTGGGGAAAGGACACGTTACCCTTTACAATATTTGTAGATCCTAATAGAGATATTTATGTAAACAATCTCATTATGGCTATAAATATGTGCTTTAAGGTGCCATAAGGGAATTTTCATTTTTTGAAAGGGTCAAGTAATAGACCACACATTCATGCACATATCTTATACATCCTATCTCCATAACCTCTCAGTTTTCAAGTATCCCCTGTGGCTTTTCTATAGCCCTATTATTTACTGTTTGACCTACAGTCACAACAAAATAAGCTTAAGAAGCAAGTATCAGTATCTTAATTAATCTGTTTTTTCCCTTCCCGTTGAAGTTAATGTAGAGAATATTGATGGTGATATACTTGTATAATATCCATTCGTACTCTTGATGTATAGATGTATTGCTATCATCACAGATTGCAGCAACCTGACGAGGATGAGGTGGCTGCGAACACTATTTCACTCAACAATTGCTTCCGATTGGCAACAAGTTACTATTTCACTCCTAAGAACAAGAAGTTTGCTTGTATCGTGAAAATGGGAAACATACGAATGTGAAAATGCAGACGCATAATTATAAGACTAGAAAACACAGGGAAAAAAAGAAATAGGCTTTGGATGAGCTATAGGAGAAGCAAAAATAAACATACACGGTTATAATAGAAAGCGTAAGTGAGATTGCTCTGTGAGAGTACGTATTGCCTCTGCTCTCTTGTTTCCCTTGATACTCCAGTGGAATCAGCGCAGAGAAAAAAAGAGAGGGGAAATATTACTATTTTTTCCTTTGGGGTTTCCTATAATTCAATGTGCAAACAGTGTAAATTCCTATAGGATTAAGAATTAAGAACCCTATGTTTTTTCCTTTAATTAGTATCCATCAAAACTATATTGTAGAATCGTATGGCACAATAAGAGGGGGAGTGAATGATTGTCTCCGCTTTTTATCACCTGAAACCAAAACACAATGCAGAGAACAAAACAAAGCAATTTGAATTACCGACAAAGATAATGACCGCAGCTGCTGCTCATAACTGGTCGTAAACCTCTGTCGCTCTGGCCGTATGTGCTCGTTACTATCAGATGCTTTGTCGCCCGACTGCTCGTTACGACCAAATGTTCTGTCACCTGATTGCTCATTACGACCAGACGTTACGACCACTCTTCCCAAACAATATCTCCAACCACTCGGTTACGACTGCACGCTTTTGATCGCTCGCTCTGGCTGCTCGCTTACAACCGCTTGCTAACGAGTGCTCAAATCGATCACCGACTTATTCCGATCACTCTGTATGACCACAGATCGACCATCCAATCGTTCTGATAGCTCAGCTTGATCTCAGATCGATCGCTTGCTTGTTCTAATCGCTCTGCATGACCACGATGCACATAGTCATGACTTCCTTCTGCCTGACGACTTCAGGAGTTCGACCACCGCCCAAGCGTGTACAAGCCGACAACAAAATAGAGCACGTAAAGCGGAGAGGCAAACAAGTCAACGAGAACACTTTTTTGGAAAGGATCTGATCTATTATTTCTTCATCAAGTTCTTGGCTACAAAGCGCCTCACGGCACTCCTAAAAACCTTCTCAACGAAATCCCTAAAACCTTGTACGCTAGCCTACAACCTTCCCTACTTTATAGGCCAGCCACAAAGTGTGTTCAACGCAAACACTTCAAAACCGTGTCCCTATCCACTTGGACACGAACTCTATCTCTTTCTCAAATCAAGGGACCCGAAACCCTTTCTAACACGGGTTTTAACCACTTCATCATGGACTCCATTCACAACTCCATACGACACACACGACAAAGCCTCTAGGATATCCCCTCCGGTATCTCCATCGTGCACCATCACCGCGTGCTCTCGCGTGAGCTCGATCACCTTGCTTGATATCCTGATCGCCTGGACCTCAGATTACCCCCTCCTAGTCCCGGTCCTCCTTATCACCGATCGTGATCATCTCCACACCTCCACACAGCATCCACTTTTAACTTCCATGTGCTTAAGCATAAGCTCGACCACCTCGCGTGACATCTCGACCGCTTGGACCTCATATTACCCCCTCTAGGGGTGCAAATGGGTTGGGTTAATCCTGACCGATCCGGTATCGAATTCGATTTGTACCGAAACCGAGAAGAAAATAGAAAATCCAGGCGGATCGGATAGCGGAATCGGATATTTCCTGTCGGATTCGGTATTGGAATCGGGACAGCAAATATCTGACCGAATTGCTTTGGTATCCGGATACTTGGATAATATTCGGTCGGGTATCTGGAACCCAGTAAGGCAGTTAACCCTAAATCTAACCAGCAATCGGTGGCCTCCAGCCTCCAAGACCAGCAGTCCAACCCTTCCCATCCGATCTATCGTCTCGTCTCGTCTATCGTCTCGGGCTCTCAGCTGCTCCCCATCCTCCCCTGCTCGGCTGCTCCCCATTCGATCCCCATCGTCCCCTTCTCGGCTGCTCCCCATCCAGATCTGGAGATCCCCATCCTCCCCATCAGGCATCAGTTGGGAGCGAAGGTCCCGAAGAAGGTCGGCATAGCGGGGCGCAGCGGTGGTGGCGGCCCGAAGAAGAAGCCCGTCTCCCACTCCGTCAAGACCGGCCTCCAATTGCCCGTCAGCCGCATCGGCCGCTACCTCAAGCAGGGCCCCTACTCCCAGCGCATCGGCACCGGCGCCCCATCTACCTCGCTGCCGTCCTAGAGTACCTCACTGCTGAGGTGCGCCATGCACACGCGCCCTGGGCTACTCGGTCCCTTCGACGCAGAGCCCACCCGCTGCCTTCGACTCCGGCAAGTACCTTGTACTAATGCATTTTGTGCTGTGCAAACAGGCTCCCTACCATCGTCGTCATCAACATCTATGTCTTATGCTTGAGGTCTCTATGTTTGACGTAACAATATACCAAGATAACCCTTTTGTCTGCACCAGGGTAAGGGTCGACAACCTTGACTTTGGCATTAGTTTGCTGTTGGATAGAATTTATCACCTTGCCATTCTTGCCAATTACATTACCAATCACTCTGTCTGGATAGAGTAGGTGGTAAACAATCAATTCGTCATTAGTGGAGCTTTCCTGGGTATGAACAATTGGCCTCCTCTTTCGGTCCCTCCTTTCTTCTCTGTCATGGTCCTTGTTAGGGTTAGTGTCTGTTGTTACTTTTGTTGGATTAGCTTTTTCTTTTTAATCTTGTTTAGTATCAGCAAGGAGAGGATACAACACAACAGCAGGAAACAAATGGAGCTTAGGAAGTGTTGTTTTTTTGTTTGTAGATTCCGAAAATCTGATAATGTCCTACACTCCTACCGTCTCTTTAGACTAGGGTGTTTTACATACTGTAATTGTGTCATGTGTCTCTTGATTGTGTGATTAGCACATACTACCGGTTGCTTAAAGCTAAAGTTAGATTTGTGCTTGCCAATAATGTTGATCTGTGCTTGCGAACAGGCTGTTTCTATGATTATTAAATTTGAGATCTAACTTGACATGCCAATAATCTGTTTCTATGAGCTAAAGTTTGTGCTTACAGCACTGCTTGGCTTCCACTATTTTGAACTTAGATTGTCGATGTTTAGTACAAAATTATTATTGTTATAGTGTATTGTCTTCTCATTCTCTTTAGTTTAGTTTCAGCTCAACCATGAGGGTAATCATGATGGTTTCTGTGAATTTAATGTTCAACATTATGCTGATATGGTATTGTGTTTGAAGTGTTTTATAGTGTTGTGATTTGCATACGAAAATTACAGCTGTTCATCAGTTGGTCGTTTCTTGTACTCATACAAAACAGGAAGAACAAATACTCAGTGAATTTTGATGGCATCCGAAAGTGAAAGTGTGGGTTTGCCTTCATCTTCATTTGCAACACCTACACTTGCATCTGGAGGAGGACAAATGCAAACTGAAGGTGCTCTGACAATTAGCAGTGGCACGAAAGGGCAAGGTATGGAAGGTAGTCCTTCAGCTATGCAAGAGAATATAGAAGATGAGCTTGTTACAAAGAAGTAGAAGAAGAGCACATCACTAGTTTGGGATCACTACACTAGGACTACAAAGTCAGTTGAGGTGAATGGAAATAAGATTGTTGAACGTTGGGCGCAATGCAACCACTGCAAATATAGTGCCAGATGTGAGACCATCAATGGCACAACATGTTTTTGGAACCATTTAAAAAAAAGCACCATCTCAACCCAGGTCAGCAGGTACTCAAAGTAGAAAAGAATAATGAATTTGACACAACTATTGTTGAACCATACAGGTATGATCAAGAAGCTAGCTTGAGAAAGTTTTATTTAGCGATAATCATGCATGAGTACCCTTTCAATATTGCTGAGCATGAATATCTTGTTGACTTCATCAAATCCTTGCGTCTTAGCTTTCCAATCAAGAGCCGTACAACAATTAGAAAAGAAATAATGAACCTCTTTTTACAAGAAAAGGGAAAGTTATATGAATATTTTAAAACCATTCAGTGTCGCTTTAGCACAACTATGGACATGTGGACTTCAAATCAAAACAAAGGGTATATGTGTGTCACTGTACATTGGATTGATGATAATTGGCAAATTCGAAAAAATTATCAAATTCATGCATGTAAAAGGACGACACACGGGTGCTAACCTATCTGATGCATTTACTTCCTGTGCCATGAGGTGGAATATTGAAAAGAAGTTATTTTCCTAATCTTTGGACAATGCATCTGCAAATAAAGTGTGTGTAAAAGATGTCCTTGCCGAAATTAAAAAGCAAAGTCCGCTAATATGTGATGGTATGTTTTTTCATGTGAGATGTGCCAATCATATATTGAATCTTGTTGCTAGAGATGGTTTGCAAGAAATTGCCTCTACAGTTCAGAATATTAGAGCATTTGTTGTAGCTGTAAAGGGATCTCTGTTGCAGTGGGAGGAATTCCAAAAGTGTGCATCTGAGTGTGGGTTGGATACAAAGATGAGTCTCTCACTGGATGTTGCTATGAGGTGGAATTCTACCTAGTTGATGTTGAGGGATGCCATATATTATAAGAGCGCTTTTGAGAGGCTTTTGTGCTTGGATCGCCGTAGGAACCAGAAAATTGCTCCTTTAGATTCAGAATGGGATAAGGCACTAACACTTTGCAAATGCTTAAAGAAATTCTATGATGTTACTGAGCTATTCTCTGGTACTTTATATCCTATTGCAAATTTGTTTTATCACAGTTTTTGTCAGATTAAACTTTTGATTTCTGAGTGGTGTGCTAGCTCTGATACCACCATACGTGACATGGCATTTTCTATAAGTGCTAAATTTGAGAAGTACTGGAAGAAGTCCAACATTGCTCTTGTTGTGTCAACCTTTCTTGATCCTAGGTATAAGACTAAAATAATAGAATTTTACATGAAGAAATTTTATGGTGAGTTGTTGTATAAGACTCAACTTGAAGAATTCATCAATGTTGTCAAGCAATTGTATGAATCATATGCCTCTGTTTTCCACTAGTGTGTCAAAAAATAAGACTGTTGCCAATGCTACTGCTACACCCAATCATAAACCAGCTATAGATCTCTTTATGGACAATGAGAATGATGAACTTCATGACTTCTTATATGACACATATGTGGCTAATGAGGATGAACCAAATGACCTGGAGAAATACATGGCAGAGCAATCCTTCAAATTTGGTAGATCCAGTCAAAACTTTGATATTTTATTATGGTGGAAGAATCAACAAGATGAATATCCTATTCTATCACGAGTTGCACGTGATGTTTTGGCCATGCAAGTGTCAACAGTAGCTTCAGAATCTGCTTTTAGTGCTGGTGGTCGTGTCATTGATCCATTTCGCAGTCGTCTAGAGCCTGAAATAGTAGAAGCATTGATATGTATGAAAGATTGGATAACCGCATCCAGAAAAGGTGATAGCATCATTGTTAGCATTTTAGTGTAACACTAGTATTGCTAGTATCTTTTTTAACTATGAAGTTTCCTCTTATTGTTTTTAGATTCTAAGAGCAAAGTTGCATCCATCATTGGTGATTTGGACGTAGTTGAGACCATTGTTGCTAATATGAGGATTCTTTAGGTATTGTGATTTGGTGTATTGCACTCTTAGACTAGTGTCTAGTATTGGTGATTTGTACTCTTATTTAGCAAAGTTGCATCCATCATTGGTGATTTGTAGGACGAAGAAGTAGCTAGTGATGGCGAGTTCTAGGCGTGCTTGTGACCAAGTGAAGCTGAAGTTTACTACTTAAGTTTCTGGTAACCTTTTCCAAGAACTGACTATATAATTCTTAACTACATTATGCTTATTCCTATTCAAGTCTAAACTGCAACTCCAAATCCTAGACATTTATTTTTGAACAGGACTTCTATGTTGTGTGCATCTGTCTTGATTTATGTTGAGATCTGTTTTAAGTGTATAATCACTGGATAGATTATAGAGTATGCTACACAGTATATTGGAACTGTAGTATCTCTTTGTTGTACTGGGCCCAAATAGAGCTCTCTAGGCAGTGTTTTTAATCCACAACAGTAGGATATTGTTGTTATACTGTTTAGAACAGTAATTGAAAAGTTGGAACTGAATTCAATTTAACCACTTGGATAAGAAGTTGTGACATGAACTTTCTATCGTGTCTATACAGAACCTCCATGCAAACCCCCATAACTTCCTCCATAACTCGAATACATGTTATTTCCATAAAGCCCATTACTACTATAAGGTCCACCAAATCCACCATATGAACTATACATACTGGAGCCATAACCTGCATTTTGATTGAAATGTTAACATTCTCAACCACAACTATATTTGATGAAGTGTGCACAAAGTTATTAATTACCCTCATAAGAATTTCCATATCCTTGCTGCTGCCAAGGCCGTGGGGGCACAGGCCTTGAAATGGTGCTGTTCACACTGGAAATAACATTCCTCTCTGTAGCAGAAACAACTTCCCCAGGTTTTGCTGTCCCAGAAGCTTCAACAATATCGCTAGTGCTATCTCCAGATGGGGGCTTAAAAGGCGTTGGACCAGATGAAGTCCCAGCACATTCCCATGGCTTTGCTGGTGGATTACTACCTGATGCATTTGTTGACTGAGAGAACTTTTTCTGCATGATGAAATGTGTTAAACTAACTGGTTTATTTTAGTCAAATGTCACTACAGGATGGTGGGGAATTTGAGGCAAGCTTTTGAGGCATGACTGAAGATAGTTGCCTCAAAATATTCTCTGAGGCAGCAACTTCTGCCTCAAATTATAAAATTAAGGTAAACTATATAAGCCTCATTAATCTGAGGCTAACAGGCAGCCTCAACAAGGAATTGGAGCCGCCTCGGCCCATCAGCAGACAGCCACGCGCGGACACGCCCACACGGCCCACCGGCCACCTCCTCACGCGAAAGGCCGCAGAAGCAACGAGACAACCGCTTCGCAGTCTCGCCTCGTCATCTCCTCCCATCCGATCTCGCCCCCGATCTCGCATCAACCAAACCCTAGCCGCCTCTCGATCTCGCCGCCGCTCCCAAATCCCTCCCTGCCTCTCGATCTCGCCGTCGGCGCTGCAGCCAAAGCATCTCCCTCGCCGTCGCAGCCGGTAAGCTCTCGTCTCCCTGTTCCCTTCCCCCTCCCTTATCCCCCTCTCTATGTCGATTCGATCCGGGGGAGTGGAGGGCGGCGCGCCGCCGCGTCGGGGTGGGCGCGGGTTGTAGCTGAAAAGGATCCGTTGTTAATCCTCGACTCGTCATGCGCAGGCTTCAGCAAACACCATCCTGTCGCATTTCCTTGGGCTTGCGAGCTCGCTGGAGCTGCTGCGCTCTGTGTCAATCCCTCTGGCCGAAGCTGCCTCGGCGTGAGCCATTGCACATGCCAGGCAAGACCTGCGTTCCTCTGCCCTACACCTGCTGTTTCGGATTGTATCTAGGAATAGCATGCCATGCATGCCCGTATGTTTTTATCTTTAGCATAAATCAACACTTGCACGTTTAGCTTAAACCAACAACCTATTTCATTTAAATCACTGTGTAACAGACCTCCAATAGACTATAGTCTCTTTGACCTCATCTCAGATGAAGATTCTTATGTTGAATTAGCAGAAAAGGTTGTACATGCTAATGTTTTCATTCATTATTTATTTCTTCTCCAATCACCTGAAGTTTAACATGATTTTAATGCATTTGACAATATTGCTCTATTCTCTGGACAGGGTGTAAGTTCAGTGAGATGGCGACAACAATAACCTAAAGGCGTATTTCGAGGATGTGAAGAATGCAGTGACTGTCAAAAGGTTTGAATTCTTCTACCAAATTGCTGTGTCATATTGTATCTAGTGTTGTGATCTTACTGAATTTTTTTACATACCCCAATCTTGTGATATGTTGTCTCATGGATCAGGAATTTACTTTGTTGATCGTGGGTTCAACAGCCTTGGGGTCTTTACCATTCTTTTGCTTCTAAAAGCAAGGTATTGCATTGAATGTCTTCCTGAATATTGTGTTGTCTAAGCTGATGTCATAACATCTTGAGCATTTTAGAAAGCAATTGTTGATGCAAGGGCAACTTTGTTTCCTTGCCATAACGAGATAAAGGAATATCCTTTGTACCATTCCTTTAGAAACATCCAGATGACTGTTACAGATATAACGATCTTCTTAATTTGGTCTACACAATTTTAATCCATGGCTGTCAGAACACCAGTAGGCATGAAGCAGCTAGCAGGAGTGACAAAAGGGTCAAAACTACACTTGCTATTAGCAATTAATAGATCTGGCTTACACAGAACATTCAAACCAGTAAATGAAATAAGATAGGTTGGTCTTGAACATTTTAAATACATGTAGTCATGCAGATGGCATTTTCACTTACTAAGATTCAGAGAAGGAATTATTCTATAAAAAAATTCAGAGAAGAAATTCCCTGTTTACAGGATTTTTACTAGGTTATTATAATGTTTCCGTTCAAAAAAGGTTCAGACCAGGGACCTAATGCTTGTAGGTAGTATAACAAGATGTTGTAATGACTATCATTTAGTAAGATTCAGACCAGGGACCTGATCATAGCTACATAAAAATTATTTACACCATCATGTGATCCATTGAGTGAAATATAGATAGATAAAATTATAAATAGAAATGAAACATGAACTGAACTATGTTGTTTATAAATAGAAATGAAACATCCTGTGATTCATACAAACAGATGTAGCTACTTTCTTGATCCAAATGTTTTGGATTATTTTTTGTTCCTGATATTTTTGTATTAAGCACTGACCTGATCGAATTTTGTAAATTTAATTCTAGGTGGTCGGGTTTCTCTTGTGCCACCAGGCACAACCATGCAAAATTGGCAACAACTTCTGTAAAGATGACAAAATATGTGCCCGTAGCTACTATATGGTTGATCAGTCATGAGCAGTTACTGTCTACTCTTTTGAGAAGTTTACTATCTCAAATTTTGTATAGATGATATATTTTATTAGCCCATAGCTACTATACAGTTGATGGCTCAAACATGTGTCCACTGACTAGCTATACTATTGAGAATTTTACTATATATTGTATGCATAGTTGAATGCTACATTTGTCAACTGATGGAGAGGACCTTGTGGAGACTAAATGAGATGCTATATATTTTCTCCTCAATATGCATGTGTGGCTGTGATGTTTTAATCTATTGAATGAAGAGATTTGGAGGCTATATTTGTTACTATTTCAATTATCTTGTGTGCATAGTGATGAGATGTATGTGTTTGATAATAATTATTGAGAAAAATATATGTATATGCTGAAAATAATTGTAATTTGATGCGTGTAACGTTGAGGCAACTTATAGTTGCCTCAATTCTTTTGAGGCAGACATTGCAGCCTCATGGCTAGTCGTCCTAGCTGAGGCAGGCAATCTGCCTCAATCAAATTCTGAGGCACACCGTGTCAGCCTCAAATTTAGCTTTTAGAGGCTAACTCTAGTGGTTGCCTCAATATGCTTATTTTGAGGCAAGGGTATCCGAGGCAGGCTGTGTTAGCCTCAATATATATTCTGAGGCTGATTTTTCTACATTTCGAGGCTGATTAGCATGCCCCAAATTCCCTACCGTCCTGTAGTGTGTGTTAAAAGAGTTGAAAAGCTTCAGTTGCATCTAAGTCATCATGTGGTTTGCTTGTTAATTTCTAAGTCTACATAGTACGGGCATATGTAAACGGTTTGATATGTGCCAACTGAAGCTTAGTCAAATGTGTCAAACCGTTTGATATGCCCGTACTATGTAGTATATGTAAGCAAAACATGTTGCTATGATGCTATCGAGTTGGAGTTCTGTGTTTGAACTGCAATGCTATGAGATTTTGCCGTGGATTGCCCAAGCGAACGGCCGACTTGATCTCAGAATGACGTTAGTAACTTAGTATGGCCCGTGTCTTCCTTAATTTTAATGAGAAGACACTATTGAAAATGTTCCTTTTTGTACGTTCGTGTTATCCGCCTATATTATCCACTTCCGATCCGTAACCGATATATATCCGCCCCGATGATATCATATTCGAAACTCCGAATATTCTGAATTCGTATTCGTATCCAGTCTTACCATATCTGACTTCGAATCCGGAGAAAAAATATGGGTTAGGATACAGTTTAAGCAATATCCGTTCGAATCTGATCCGATTGCACCCCTAACCCCTTCCTAGTCCCAGTCCTCCTCGTCACTGACCATGGCCACCTCCATGCCCACCTGCACATGCAAAGACCAAAGAAATCATCTCCTGGTACAACACATTAGCAAAACACACCCTTGTCTATCCCCAGATAAGGACCAAACACCTACGACCGTCTCCCAGGTCGTTTACAACCGCACAGAGTCTATCGCTAGCTAGAACAGACCCTCAGACCACTCCATTCGACCGCTACCATAGAGTACTCGTAACCCACAAGTACCCAAAAACCATACCAACTATCGAGTATCAACTGGAAAACATAGCTGCAACATGTACTTGAAGCCTACGAGTATAGACAAACCTCTGACACCCGACCACTTACCGTGATCGTGAAACTACTTCTACCGAGTATCCAGTCCTCCGACTACGAGTATCTCAAGCAACGACCATCCATCATCGATCACCACACACCGACCAGTCAACTACTGGTCCAACACGCGTACTTGACGTAATTGAAGATCTCAAGAGTGAAGCACTCGTATCGACTATGAAGGTCTACGAGTACCGACCATGAAGCCTACGGCAACCGATCGCTAAGCCTCCAACTACCGAAGGCAAAACAGTAGACTGTGAAGTCTACGAGTATAGACAAGACTACCAAAGCTACGACCATCGAGTACTGTAGCTACGACCATGAAAGTAGTCTGCAAAACCTATGACCATGGACGCAGTCTGCAAAACCTACGACCATGAAAGCAGTCTGCAAAATCTACGACCATGAAGGCAATCTGCAAAACCTATGACCATGGACGCAGAGCCTTCGACTATGGACCAGTAAAACCTTCGACTATCAAGTATGACCAGTAAAGTCTACGACTATCGAGTACTGTAGCTACGACCATGAAAGAGTACTGCGGCTACAATTACCTGTCGTGGTCGTAAAACCGAAGTCATACTGCCATGGTCGAAAGGTTGAATCGTACTACTGTGGTCGAAGCCAGACGTAATCGAAAACTACCATGGTCGTAAGCATGCCGTGGTCTTAAGCTGAACGTGGCCGTAAGGTTGATATGATCGACAGTTGCTGTGATCGAAAGCTGGACGTGGTCGACAGTTGTTGTGGTTGAAAGCTGGGTGTGGAAGAAAACTGCCATGGTCAAAGCCAACCGTAGTCGTAGTCATGTTCGAAATTCTGTGGTTGAACGTTGCTGTGGTTGAAGCCAGCCGTAGTCGTATTCATGCCATGGTCATAATAGTGTCTGAAGTGCTGTGGTCGAAGTCTACCATGGTTGTAAGAGTGTCTGAAGTGTTATGATCACTCGTAACTGAACAAAATCACTCGAAAGCATGCAAAAGTATCAACAGTAAACGATCAAGTCTTTCACCAACACAAAATCTAAAGCAAACCAAATGTCAATTATTTATAATCTCTTTATTTACAAACATTCATATGATCTAACATATTTTAGCTCTACCTTTTGTTTCAGAGGTATGCTAACTTGCTAACAACAGCTTCTCTGGCAAGTTCCCTTCCTTCGTACAAAGAAGCAGTTCTTCTTTGATGGTAATCGATATTTCGCATAATAAGTTCTCTGGAAATTTGCCGATATGGATTGGAGACATGGTGTTATTACAGTTTCTACGACTAAGCCACAACATGTTTTCTGGGAATATCCCGATCAACATCGCAAGTCTTAGATTCCTTAAATATTTGAATTTGGCAAGCAATAGTATATCAGGTTCCATACCTTCTCATCTTTCAAATTTGACAGCTATGACGCGAAAGAATCCATTGATTCACTCATCTTTTGGTGACATACTTGGAGACATTTTGGTAGACACGAAGGGGCAAGAACTTAATTATCAGGCCGATAACGTTTTGGGCATGGTGAGCCTTGACTTATCATCCAATGGCTTAACCGGTGAAATTCCAGAAGAAATAGCTTCTCTTGATGCAGTGTTAAACTTGAATCTGTCATGGAATCACTTGAGCGGAGAAGTTCCAAACAATATTGGGGCCATGCATGCATTGGAGTCACTCGACCTCTCAAAGAACATGCTTTCCGGCGAGATCCCTTCAAGCCTGTCAAATTTGACGTATTTAAGCTACATGGATTTGTCCTATAACAATCTTACTGGAAGAATACGCCAGGAGGTCAACTTGACACCCTCTATGATGAGTATCCATCTATGTACAACGGCAACATTGGTCTGTGCGGGCATCCTCTTCATAAGAATTGCTCAGGAAATGTTGTTCCAAGGCAAGATGACCATAAAAGAAATGAACATGGTTTTGAGCCATTGTCCTTTTATTTTGGACTTGGCATGGGATTTATTCTGGGCCTTTGGGTTGTGTTCTGTGCCTTATTATTCAAGAAAGCATGGATGATTGCTTATTTCCGCCTTTTCGACAAGCTGTATGATGGAATTTATGTGTTTGTTATTCTTAATCAAAGAAGGTTGGCCAGGCAAGAAACTACAAATTAAGTATTGCAAAGGAACCAATGTTGACATTTGAACTAGAGCTATGAAGAAATAAGCTGAAGAAGCAAGTGCCAGTATCTTAATTAATCTGTTTTTCCCCTTCCCGTTGAAGTTAATGTAGAGAATATTGATTATGATGCTTGTATAATATCCATTTGTACTCTTGATGTATACTCGTATTGCCATCATCACAGATTGCAGCAACCTGACGAAGAATGTGAAAGTGCAGACGCATAATTGTAAGACTATAAACACGGGGAAAAAAATTAGAAATAGGCTTTGGATGAGCTATAGGAGAAACATAAACATACAAGATTATAATAGAACGCGTAAATGAGAAATGAATTTTTGAGAGTACGCATTGCCGTAGTACACGTTCAGAGATGGAAGACGCAAACTCGAAAACACTTCCTCTCATCCCCACCCTGGCACCCTCATCGAGCGCTTCGTCGAGGGTGCAACGGCCGATGGCGGCGAGGGCCACCAGAACCAGTGATGTGCGACGGCGGGGATCTGCGACGTCGCGTGGCGGAGGCGGCCCCGTGGGCGGTTGCCTAGACGTCGCACGGCCGGGTGCAGAGGCGTCAACCCTGTCGGTGGGGCGGCGGTGAGATGGCTGAGACGACCGCGAGCTGCTTCGGGTGGCAACGCGTGAATCCAGCGACGACGTCGGCGGGGCAACGACGGAAGGGAATTTTCCAAGAGGTTTGCTTAGCTATTCTCTTGTTTCCCTTAACTAGTTACATTCCCGTATGTTACAACGAAATTCATTGAATATATAGATAATCATGCTATAGAAAAAAGTTGCTCTGATTAGTTAGAAAGTGAAGAATGATGAGAAATTGATGGAATAAAGCGGTTAAAGGAGAATAGACGTACAACCACCAACTCATTTTTTTATAATAGTAAAAATATAAGATGAGAGAAAAAAAAGAAATATTCCTATTTTTTTTCTTTGGGTTTCCTATAATCCAAATGCACAAACAGTGGAACATGACTGGAGCCTGCCACCACGATCTGCTAAAGCGTGACGAGGGCTGCGGCCTTCTCGCTCTCTATAGCAGCGAGGGGCTTTTCACACTTGACTAGCTGCTCGCGGAGGATCTTCATCTGGCTGTAGCTTACAAGTAGGAGCTGGCGGAGGTCAGTAATTTCGTCCAATATCTCCGTATAGGTGGATCCTATGGCTTGCGTGAGTTAGATCTGATAAGTCAGCTTAGTGGAATCAGAGGAGAGAAAGAAAAGAGAAGAAATATTCCTATTTTTTTTCCTTTGGGGTTTCCTATAATCTAAACGTACGTGCATACAGTGTAAATTTCTATAGGATTAAGAATTAAGAACCCTATGTTGTTTCCTTAGTATCCATCCAAACTATCTTAGCTCTACCTTTTGTTTTAGAGATATGCTAACTTGCTAAGCAATGTAGCTAGAACATCTATTTATTATTAAAAGTCAATGGCAGATCTTTTAGAGTTACCAAGAAACAAGAGAAATATGCTAGAAATTCTCATAAAAAATAAAACATCTAGCTTTTAATCTGGTGAGCCCAAGTTATAATAGGTTAGATTAAAAAAAAAGAGTCTATGTTAAATACAATCTAAACTAACAGAAATTTAAAATAAAAATAAAAAGTCTTGTAATTCCTTACGTCTCTCCCAACTCATACAAACCAATCTTTTCTTCTCTTTTTTGAGGTTACAACCTTCCTTATTGTTCCTTCCCAAACATGTGTCTCTCTCAAATGAACAGCATGTAACCTAATCCCTCCTAATCTGTAATCGTACCCTATCCTTCCTCATCTACATGATATGCACAACCTTCGCAATCAGTGACATCTTAGAAACCCAATACACATGTATCATAATCAAACTCCAAGTGTAATGTATTATATAAACTTGAGACATATAAAAAAAAACTTGCACATCTACCACCCAATCGTAGAGCCAAATAGCGTAGGCAAAAGAGGAGTCAACTTCCATGATTTGTCCTATGATGTATAAAATGAATTCTAGCGGTGAATTTCTATAGCATATTAGAAGTGCAAGTGGGAGTTCTATATGAAATTTTTAGCTCATTCGAAAAACAAATACTTGCTTTAATAGACTGATAGTACCAAATGGCATAGGCAAAATAGCATGTGTTAATTTCCATGATTTTTCATGTGTGGAATAGAATGAATTGTAACAACAAATTTCTCGCATTCGAATGAAGTATATCTTTTTCCGAAGATATTCATCCGCTCCACAATGCTTCCAACTACGAAGGATGGTAAATCACAGCTGCGCTACCTCCCTACTCTCGCTTGGCAGGAATTCTCTCTTTTATTTCCTTCCCCTCCTTGGCCACACTCTCACTCGGCAGCGATGTGACGCGGTTCGCATTTTGTACACGCACACGAGAAGGCAGCATCATTAACATACGAATAAAACATGAATCTAACACCGTATCACATTGTGTCATTAGCACGATTCCCTCGCGCACACTGCCCCCATGAGGAATCCCCGCCTCACTCGCGCTCCCACGTGCGTCCATGCGCGCTGCCCACCTATTCAATAGAGAAGGAGCCTGTCGAGCTGGTGCAGCTCGCTAGCACCTGCCGAGCAGGGGTGGCTCAACAGGGTGCTGCCGAGCTGCGCTGACTCGGCAGCGCTTGGGGCCGACTGCCTACCGCACCGTGCCACTCGCTGTCGCGTGACTCGCTTCCTAACGAGCTACCTCGGCGTGATAGGAGCCATATGTGGTCTGCTGCATCCTTTGAGCTGGAGGAGAAGATTATTTTTATAAAAACGGATGTTGATGATAGTGCTAGACATATAAATAGTTCCATCCACCCGGCTATGC
Source organism: Dendrocalamus latiflorus (assembly GCA_017311315.1). Classification (NCBI taxonomy): domain Eukaryota; kingdom Viridiplantae; phylum Streptophyta; class Magnoliopsida; order Poales; family Poaceae; genus Dendrocalamus; species Dendrocalamus latiflorus. Next base: position 31,748,528 of record CM029642.1, read on the forward strand.
AGTGGGGCCTAAACGCGTGCGCCGTCAGGAGTAGGGATGGCAATCGGGCGCGGCAGGCACGGGTAGTGCTCGTCCATACCCATACCCGTGACCCCGATTTACGTCCACGGGTATGCCCGCGAAGGACGATGGGTGAAGAACCTCGCCCATACCCATCGCCCGCGGGTACCCATTGTCCGTAGGCATGCCCGTTTACCTGTGAACTGAGAGTCACCATTTAAGAGTTGAACTAATGACAGATACATATAAGTAGTAGCTGTTGCTAGAAAATATAATAGCTATCTTTTTTGGTTTTGTTTAAATTCAGTTTCAAGCTAGTAGATTTCCTTACTAGGATCCTTTCCAAACTTATTATGAAAATCAATTATCCCCCAGGTCAGGAACTAAAGAGTCTAGAATCAGTTCTACGTAACAGCAATAGAGAAGAGAATTGCACAATTGAAGAAGATCCCCCTTAATTGAAGTATTAAAAATATGCATATACAAGCAAGCGTGCACCAGGTAATTGCAAAAAAGGAGTGCTCCTAATGAGTCAAGGAAAAAAACTAACAAACTAAATGTTTGATTAGAAAGCAACAGCAATAGCTGTGCCACCTGTCAATCCATATCGTGGGTAAATGGGTGAGATGGGTACGGGTGAAGCTTACCGATGCCTATGCCCGTTTACCCGATGGGTAGAGTGTTTCCCCATTTTCATACCCGTGGGTAAAAAAAACATTCTATACTCAGCTCTATTAAGGTATTTATCCGTGGACACATGGATAAATGGGCATAATTACAATCTCTAGTCGGGAGGTGTGTAGGGAAATTCGAAGCTAATCCTCAATTTTTTTTTCTGAAGTTTTGGGAGCAAGTTACTTGTTGGCAGGAGGCTCACGAGGTGGTACAGCCTACACGTCGTGCGGCCATTTGAAGCCTACGGCTGCGTGGTGGACAAGTCACCGGCCTTCGCGACGGAGTCCGAGACTCACGAGATGGGCCCGCAAGGCCTTCGATGCTGGTCGCGACCCGTGTGGGCGGAGATCCATCGCAGCGAGGTGGGTTCCACACTCCCAAAGAGAATGTGGGCTCCACGCACGAGCTGAGGCCGAACATGCGATGTATTGCAAAGGAGCCAATGTTGACGTTTGAACTAGAGCAATGAAGAAATAAGCTGAAGAAGCAAGTGCCAGTATCTTAACTAATCTGTTTTTTTTCTTGCCGTTGAAGTTAACGTAGAGAATATTGATGATGATGCTTATATGATATCCATTTGTACTCGATGTATAGATGTATTGCCATCATCATAGATTGCAGCAAGCTGACGAGGATGAGGTGGCTGCGAACACTATTTCACTCAACAATTGCTTCTGATTGGCAACAAGTTACTATTTCACTCCTAAGAACAAGAAGTTTGCTTTTATCGTGAAAATGGGGATCTGCGACGTCGCGTGGCGGGAATGGGGCTTCCCTATCTCCTTATGGTGTCCTCCTCCATGTTCCCTCCACATGGCAACATTTAATTGATTCTAAGGTGAATTAGTGAGATAATTAATTAATGCAGATGATTAATTAGGCTGGTAATTAATTAGTATAAAATATTAGTGTGAATAATTAGTATAGATAAATTGAAATAAATAGTTAATCTATACTTACTATTTATTTCAATTTATCTATACTAATTATTCACACTAATATTTTATACTAATTAATTACCAGCCTAATTAATCATCTACATTAATTAATTATCTCACTAATTCACCTTAGAACCAATTAAATGGTGCCATATGGAGGGAACATGGAGGGGGACATCATAAGGGGACAGGGAAGCCCCGTTCGCCCAATGGGTGGTTGCCTGGACGATGTGCGGCCGCGGTGCGGAGGTGGCGAGACCAGAAGATAATTGGGCACCTTATTTTTAGCTTTTAAAAACTATTTTTAATTTTTCTATAGTAACTAATTTTTAAATAAAATATTTTTAAAAACGGGATCTATAATTTAATTGTAGTACACACTATAATAACTTTATTTATATTGGTCATAACTATACGTAAGTTTGTTACTCCGTAGTCTCTCATGAACAGCCTAAAGGATATAAGTCGTAGTTAAAAGATATGAACTAAAATAAAAAAAGAGAGAATAGACCCATTGTAGAAACGCCGTCTTGAGAAAATACTCCGTTTAAAAGTTAGGTACTATAGCAAAAGTCAAAAACCGCTAGCTTTTAAGGTAAAGAACATGCCATCTATTGTCTTGCCGAGCCGACCAGAGTAGGAAGATTGTCATGGGCTTATTTTTATTATTTTCCGCCCAAATAAAATGGCTAGATGCTGCAGGCCCACGACGTGCCATCACCAATTCAGCATTTTTTTCTGATAAGCTCTATAATTTTTATTCGATCCGTGCATAATTATCATACTTTCATTAACATGCATGATGTATGTACAAGTTTTAATACAGAAGAGGGCATGGTGCTTTTCTTCAATTAGACAAAAATACAGCTATGGAGCCAAAATTATGTAGTGTCCATTTCATTTGTACTAGTTTCTACTGTTGTTTGCCATAGCCAAAACCATTAGCAAAAGTTAATACTTAGGTTCTGGTCAAATGTTGTTTGCGGTCGTCTTCCTTGTAAGTTGTAATAGAAAAAAAAATAAAGAAAAAGTAAACTGTTGTTTGCGGTGGCAACCAGTATAACTATTGAAGACGGATGCAAGGCTTTTTTTTTTTCTGGCAATCGGCCTGGCTAAATGGTACAAGGTCTAGCAGAGACGTCGCTCCAAATTAACGTCCGCAAAATTTCCAAGAGCAAATTAATGTAGAACAATCTAAGAGATATTGTTTTGTGTTATAGGTGATGCTTTTGTTTATACTTTTTGATATGATAGCGAACGTTGAAGACATCGACGTAGATGACTTATATTATTTTAAGCTTGAGAAGCCATTTAAAATTTTATTTTAAAAAATCAACCGTCTTTGAAGTTTGATTTTTTTGAACTTTAAGAAAGCTAAAAGCTAAAAGGCAAAATCAAAAACTAAAAAGAACAGCCCTCAAACGCCGGCTTTCAAGATGGGCAATGTATGGATCAAGAAAGATATCGGCCTGGCTAAATGGTACAAGGTCTAGCAGAGACGTCGCTCCAAATTAACGTCCGCAAAATTTCCAAGAGCAAATTAGGATAGAACAATCTAAGGGATGTTCTTTTGAGTTATAGCTGATGTTTTTATTTATACGTTTTGATACGACAGAGAATATTTGAGACGTCGACATAGACAGTTTATACTGTTTTGGGCTTGAGAGGCTATTAAAAAAAATTCATTTTAAAAAATCAACCGGCTTTGAAGTTTGATTTTCTAAACTTTAAGAAAGCTAAAAGGCAAAATCAAAAACTCAAAATAACAGGCCTCAAACGCTGGCTTTCAAGATGGGCAATGTATGGATCAAGAAAGATATCGGCATTGATGCCGGCGTCACGGTGCAACACGTATGGATCAAGAAAGTTCTCGGGCTGGTTAACTCTGTGACCCGAGAAGACCCAATCACGTAACATCGGATGCAATATCCGGCTTACAAGCTAATCTACAAAGTTTGATGCGAGCTCAGCCAAGCTGCACGTCCTGACGGCTTCATACGTACGGCTAATCTACAGAGTTTGGGCAACGTCTGGATTCAAGTTCTTCGCTTGGCTCGCAATTCAAAACAGACGACCTTGGGCGTCGGATAGACTGGGGAATGGGGATGGCCAAACCAACGCTCTTGCCCGGAAAATAAGCCAGGAAATTGGTTTTTAGGAATTTTGATCTTGGTTTGATTTGTTTTGACATAGATCAGTGTATATGTGTTACATATACGTTTTCACTAATGTAAGTTAAGTTTTAAAGAATTTGTGTTTAAAACTGATTTATTGGTCTTTAAATGTGTAGCAAAGTTTGGAGTCAACTATGATCAACGACGAGGATTGGGGATACGTGTATAGAGGAGTTGAGGTCCAGAACGATCAAAATGCAGAGTGAGGTGCATGAGCTCAAGCATGGCACAAGAAAGATGAGAAATGTTGCACCAAGTGGCTTGATCAATCTAAGTGAAACATGTGATCCGATAGAGCCAGAATAGAGAAAAACTTGTCGAAACGTGGCAACTTAATGGTGCACCTATACGTGGCAAGCATGACGATTGCTTGCATGAAAAGATGAAGACCAAGTTAAATAATGGTATTTTGGCAAGTTTGTCAAATACCAAGAACTACATTGGATCGAAACTACGAGATTTAAGCGGCGCTTGGGAAGACAGTTTAGGTCATAGAGAAATTGAGATGATCAAGTGGATTAAAGGATGAAGACTTAGCGAATTTAGGCTCATATGCTTTAAAAAGCATGCATGAGTTAAATATGAATAAAACCCATGTTGTATGGGGTTAACGGGTTCCCCCATATGTGCTAGTGGATAATATCTATTAATGTTAAATGTGAGCTAATTGTCTCATCTATTTAACAGGTTAAGATAAAAACTTGTAAGTTAACTATCCAACTCTCTATCATTTTAATCAAGTGTTTTAGGATTAGGGTTTAAAAGTATGAGTGTTATTGTATATGTTCTTTTATCCTTCAAGTGGAGTAGCTGTAAAATTTTTATCCTCGAGTAGCAACAAATTAACTTTGTTTCACTCCGAACCTTCTTGATTTGGTTGGTTTACTCATGTTTTATTGGTTTTGATCCCTTCTCTCCCCTTCTTAATCTTGTTATGTGCCAAAGATGTATACGTGAAGGATATTACTCATAGATATCATTTCCTATCTATCTAGGCATTAGGTCTTGCAAGATTTCAAAGTTGCCTAGTTATACTTGAATTTGATTTCATCGTGAATTATCTTGATCCAAGAGTTTTTGTCTCAAATCTTCGTGGGTTCTTATTAGATGTGACATATAGGAATATATCTAGAGCTATCTTGTCCATCCTCCATTCAGGAACAAGTTGTATTTTGAGTTTTCAATTTTTATCCGATTTTAATATAATCTTTGCTTATTCTTCAGAAATGTTTGAATTTTAACAAAGATTCAAATGATCATTAGATGGAATAGGCTACTAAGACCTTGAGCAAGGTGTATGTAAAATCTCATCTCATTTAGCGATAGAGTTTTAGAGTTGCACTAAAAATGGTTTGGATACAAACTGATTTTCTATTATGAAAATAAGGGAGTGGTCTCCAAGGCCCAGTCGTACCAGAGACCAATCAGACCACCGCTGCCACCGATCAGACCGCCAGGGGCACCGATCAAACCGCCTTGAAGCCGCCGAACTGGTACTTGGTAGCCAATCAAACCATCCAGATATAAGGTTTCAGTTTTTTGACTTTTAAATTAATTATTTTGGCTTTAACTTTTAATCTTAATCTTTATATCTCGATAGCTATTGGAATCCGATGTCACGCACGCACACCGGCTGATTTAATTCCCATCGCGCGCGTGAGAATCTGGGTGTGTTTGGTTGCCTGCATCTCCTTCGTCCTGGTTGAGTGGATCCGTATAATCTGAGAAAGAGCCTGTTTGGTTGCCTGTATGAGTGGATACAGCCTGTATGAGCGGATGCAAAAATACGCCCTCATCCTGGATGGGTGGATACGCTCAAAATGAGCTTTACTAGCCATCCTGGATGAGTGGATGCAGTGTATCTTATGCGGTCCCACGTGTCAGTCTCTCAGGTTTGGTAGACTGCATCCGCTCATACAGGCAACCAAACAACATCTCAGTTTTTTTTGTATCCTCTCATACAGCCTCACCAAACATCTTCTTTTTCTGAAATACGATTCCACTCAGTCTGCATCCACTCAGCCAGGATATACGATGCAACCTCCATCCACGAACCAAACACATTTCAAGTCCTCCCCGCCATCATCTCTATAGTTGCTGGTAGCTAACTACGCGGTTGTGTAATCACCATTGGGTAAACATGCAATTAATTACCCAGCTGCCATGTCAGTCACGCTACGCAATCGACCGCTGCACGACTCACGACAAGCACTCCAGGGCTCCGACGAAATAAGGGGAAAACGAGCATTTGACAGCTGACGTAGCCGGTCGAATCGATCATGACGATTGACTACAAACCGTCGACTGCATTTGTTGCACCAATTTGGTCGGAGTTTCCATATGTCCTAGACGTAAATCATGCCAGGAAGAAAGGGTGGTGGGCCGGTGGTACGGACTGCTGGAGGGCATTTATTTGCAATTGCTGGATCATACGTAGTCATACGAAAGCGATAAGTTAAGGTTTAGGCTTTGCTTATTTGGGTTGAATAAGTTTGGCTTATAGCTGAATTTTTATTGTAATAAGCTTATTTTGCACTGTAATTGATAGTGGCTTATTTAACATAATTAAATTTAAAAAAATTAAAAATAGAAAAAAAACATGTTAGCTCATAACGTATAATGCAAACAAATACATGAAAAAAAGAACCGGTAAAAAAGCTAAAAATGCCAAAAGTTTAGAAAAAGATGAAATTTATAAATAGTGAAAATAAGCTAGAAGCCATAAACTCAAATCAAAATAAACGAGGCGTTAAACGCTTTGGTTACTTTTGCCGGTAGGATTTGATCATGTACAAACTCTTTGTTGCTCGAGTAGAAACAGAAAAAAGAAATTAGGTTATTGATGGACGGTACTAAATCAATATGAGAGATAATGAAGTGGCCGAATCTCTATCCTGTAGTCGAGTACGGAATAAAATGATACGGCACGTACCTCAAATTCCCAGCTGCAGAACCTGTAGCTACTAGCTTGTGGTTGAAGAAAGCGTCGTGACCAAAAGCCAGGCAACAAGTTGTACAAAGGGATGCAATTTTTTTATAAAAAAAAGTTGAAGAAATGGATGTAATTGCAAATTTGCTAGCATCTGTTGCGAGGCAAAGTTGGAGAGGTTAGGTATGTCTTTAGGTTAGATGATATATATTCAGAGGTTGAGACATATTATTTGCAGGCTTTCATTGTCAGTGATATACCTTATAGATGATTATGAAGACGATTGTATCACTTCTATATTTATAATTTTTTAATAATATATTATTTTATCTCTTGAATAAATATTTTTCATATTGATCAACAAACGTGTGACTTATTTGTGGAACTATTTATTCATACTTTGATGTTATTCTAAATTTTCTTTGATTTCTATATCATTATGTTGGATAATTATGATTTATATATCAACACATGTATTGATTGATGATCATATTTCACGAATCATAGATATGAGGATATCAAATTAACAACATAGACACATGTTAGAGAACATAGTGTTAGATTAACGTACTATGAGACATTGCAGGAATTGTTATATTCTTAAGTATTATTATTTGGTCTCATACATAGTGTATGTAGGATCCTTAGAGCTGATATCGTCATAGTGTTAGATTTATATATAGTTTTTTATACCATGAGACATTCCTGGCATGATTTACGTCTAGGACATATGGAAACACCGAGTCACAGAAGGAAATTGTTTTTGTTACGTACAGTCAAAACACCGTAAATTTTAGCTATCAATATTTTTTAAAAATATTTAGATTAAATTTATAAAAATGATAAAAGTATATTTATCTCTGTTGAGTTAGGGTAGCACATATATAATCTTTTAGAATTTAGAAATATACATTATATGAATTCTACTAGAATTAGAAATCTTATTTCTATTTGGATTAATTAGAATTTCTACTCTAAATTGGAAGAGTAGGAGGGGCTATATAAACAATGGGGTGACCACAGAGAAGAACCAAGCCAACAATAAGCAATTAAGCCTACTCATCCAAAGCACCTGACTCCATGGTGGGTTGTGCGCTGAAGAGCTATACGCTCACCATGCCATGGTGTTGCCTCTAGGCGGTGAGCTAAGCCTTGCGGGGCCACTACTTCGGTGCATGTTTTGTGCCAACCAATGTCGGAGCAAGTGAAGCGAGTATTGTCCTCACCGGGGACACCGCTAAGGTGGCGGAGCCATCAAAGTGGGCCAAGTCCTCACCGGGGATGTCACCAAAGTGACAGACTCCATACTGGGACATGCGCCAAAGCACCATATGTTCACCATGCCGAAGTGTTGCCTCTAGGCAATAAGCTCAGCCGTGCGGGGGCCACTGCCCACAATGCATGCTTTGAGCCTGCGACGCATGGGCCAGCGAAGCGAGCGGGATAGTTGTGATATCCCAAAATTTTTTTATTTATTTGAAATTTACTGGTTTTTCTGGAATTTAATTTCCTTTTTTTAATTTGGCCTACAGAAAAGTATGTTTAAATCTGTTTTTATTTCTAGTCAAAATAAGTTGATTGTATTTTTTTTGTTGAGTTCCTAGTATTTTCTAGAATTTTTATGAGTTTTCTAGGATTTATTTGGATTTTTTCTACTATTTTCTAGGCTTTATTTCTTTTTCTTGGGATTTCTAAAAGGTTAAAAAAAATCAAATTTTAAATTTTAAATTAAAATCTTTTTCTCGGCATTCCACCCCCATGGACACAGCTGCTGTCACCGTGAACGTCATCACCACCACGATGATGTCCACTGGCAGGAGCTAAAAGGGGAAGCCCTGCCTTCTTTCAACATGCCACTTCTCCCTCTTTGCTTCGGCATTGATTTCAGATCAAATTGCTTAGCAGCAAGTTAGGCAAAAAAAAAAGGAAGGAACTACAAGGTGCCTGGGATGGTCCGTCTCTTTGATCTCAAAGGAGCCAGGTCTCCCCCAAATATTTGCACCTCGCAACTACCAGAGTCATCATCTACTTATGTCTAGACCCAACCTTACCCTTATTTGCTGGAATTTGAGGGGACTTAACTCCCTTGCACACAAAACAACCGTTCAGGCTATGCTTGATGCAAACCCTTGCCACATAGCTTGTCTACAAGAGTCAAAGCTAAGTGTAGTTGACCTAGCTTTAGCCAAGTCCATTGGTGGAAATAGACTAGACAAGTTCTCCTTCCTTCCGGCAGTGGACACCAGAGGAGGGATCCTTATTTTATGGAACAGCAATGCAGTCTCCATCTCAAACACTCGACGCCACGAATTTTGCCTCACAATCGACGTAATAATCTAGGACTACGATATCGCTTTTGTCCTCACCTCGGTGTATGGCCCATCATTAGACAAGGACAAAGAGAGATTCATAATGAAACCTATGCATGTACGCCTATCGCCGGCCGCCAAGTGGCTACTTTTGGGCAACTTCAACCTAATCTACAGGGCCACTAACAAAAATAATTCGGACCTCAATCAACGCCTCAAGGGAAGGTTCCGCAACACCCTAAACAAGTACGAGTTACAAGAGATTCACCTTCAAAACCACAATACATTTGGAGCAACGAAAGAGACAATTCCACACTAATCAAATTACATAGGTGCTTCTGCAACACTGCCTGGAACACCACCTTTAACAACTATGCCCTACAGGCCTTATCTACTTCCTTGTCAGATCACTGCCCCCTCCTCCTCTCAAATGTTGGTGGACCACGACCCTCGAAAGTCTTCCGCTTTGAAAATTTTTGGACCTAGCTACCGACCTTCCAGTAGGTCTTCCAGGAGGCTTGGGTGGAGTCCACGCTCGGCTGTGACCCGATCTCCATTTTCAACAGGAAATTGAAAACCACAGCGATCTAGTTAAAGGCCTAGAGCAACAAGCTGCTTCCGAATGTCAAACTATAGTTGCACATGACCAAAGAGATCATCCTGCACCTTGACATTGCTCAAGAAAACTGAGCCTTGAATTTCAAAGAGGTTGAGCTCCGAGCCCGCCTAAAAAATAGAGTTATGGGTCTGATGGTAATTAAAAAAATCTCAGATTAAGCAGGTGTCACGAATCAATTGGCTGCAAGAGGGAGACACAAACACAAAATTTTCCACATCAAAATCAACTTCCGCAGACGAAAGAACTTTATCCAACGCCTCACGAGGGGACAAGGCAAGTAACCTCACATGACAAAAAAATTTGATGTGTAGTTTTATCACTTCTCTCGCATTGTCGGACACAATTCGCATGCAGGCACCACCTTCAACTGGGAAACGTTATAGCTGTCATGCATGGACCTACATGACCTAGCCACACCTTTCACTAAACTTCAGGTACACACGACCATCCTGTTGTTACCGAAGGACAAAGCGCAAAGCTCGGATAGCTTCAACGGGAACTTCTACTGTGCATGTTAGGACATCATAAAAGAGGATCTCATGGCTATCCTTCAGAGTTTCTACAACTTCAGAATAGCCAACTTTCAATGCTCCAATACTGCCAACGTTATTCTTCTTCCAAAGAAAAACGGAGCCCAATCTGCAACAGATTTTAGGCCAATCAGTATCATACATAGCGTTTTCAAAATCATGACCAAAACCTTGGCTTTGGGCCTCGCCCCCTTCATGAACAACCTAGTCTCCCAGAATCAAAGTGCATTCATTAAAAGAAGATGCATTTAAGAAAATGTTCTATATGTCCGGAATCTCGCAAGGAATTTTCACTGAGTGAGAACACCAACCCTTCTCCTTACGCTTGACATTGCAAGAGCTTACAACTTGGTACACTAGGACTACCTATTGCAGCTGCTAGCAATCAAGGGGTTCCCTTCGTGTTGGATAGGTTGGATCTTATGCCTCCTCTCCACCGCAACCTCTAGAGTACTTCTAAATGGCTTCCCCGGGAACAATATTCAACACCGCAAAGGCCTTCAGCAGGGTGACCTGCTTTCCCCCCTTCCTCTTTATCATAGCAATAGACCCTATCCAAAACATCCTTAATATAGCAACGGATCGAGGTCTCCTCCAATCTTTGCATGGACAGGTAGCAACCTTGTGAACCTCCCTCTATGCGAATGATACATCCATTTTCCTACACCCTTCTCAGGTAGATGTCAACACCCTTGTCTACATTCTAAAGAAATTTGGTGAAGCTACGGGCCTACGTACAAACCTACAAAAAAGTTGGGTGGCACCAATACGCTACGAAGGGATTGATTTACAAGTCGTGCTTCAAGACTTCCCCGCCATTCTAGCAACCTTCCCATTGGAATATTTGGGGTTACCACTTGCACTTCGAACACTACATCACCTACACTTCAAAAGGCTACAAGACGAAGTGACTGGTGGCCTAACAAGCTGGCATGGTAAATTATTGACACTTGTAGGAAAGAAAATTTTGGCAAAGTTAGTCCTAAATGCCCAAGCGACATATCTCCTCACGGTCATCAAGCCACTAGCCGGGGTGTTGTAGTTCCTAAACAAATGGTCGAGACATTTTCTTTGGGTCGGATCTGACTAACTAACGGGCGGTAATGCAATGTCAGTTGGGAAAAAGGTGTGCAAACCCACACACCTAGGTGGGCTCAGCCTCCTGGACCTCCAGCGCTTTGCGAGAGCCCTGTGAATCAGATGGCTATGGTATGAGTGGGTAGCCACAAACAAGCCTTGGAAAAGAATGCAAATCCCATGCAAATGAGCACAATCGTCTTTTATTCGCAGCAACCTCCTCCATTACAATTGGCGATGGAAAAACAACAAGCTTCTGGAACTCAGCTTGGGCTAATGGGAGACATCTAGGGGTGCAAATGGAGTAGATAATTTCTATCCGTCCAACCGACTGAAGGCTTGCGGAACAAATATGGAAGGGGTGATGGGTATCTGGCACTATCCATGTCCGACTCCTACTTCGAGGAAAAATATGGAATATGATACGGGATAAGTGATACCTGTCCATATATTCCGTATGTCAAGTACTTGACAGGAGGAAGTCTGTTGTGACTTCACCTAGGAACAAGATATCATATAGGCAGATTGTCACATCTAAACAAGCGGGAGTACCAAGTGTTCTTCCTTCAACATCTGAGTAATTAGTCTTCTCATGTTCATTCTGATTGTACCATACTATCCATGTCCTGTGCAAAGAAGTAGATAATTTCCATCCGACTAACCGTCCGAAAGATTATGGAACAGATACGGAATGGAGAAATGGATATCTGGCATTATCCGTGTCCGACTTTGACTCTGAAGAACAAATATGGAATAGGATACAAGATAAGCAATATCCATCCGTATCCACTCTGATTGCACCCCTAGAGACATCTACGAGATATTGCTCTGCATGTTTTTGCCGCCTCCAGAAGAAAGAACCACTCCCTACATGTGGCTTTAACGGGAAACAAATGGCTACAAGACTCACTGGCTGGTTAGCCCAACTATATAGCATATTCAAGAACTCGTTGCCCTCTGGGCCACATATCTTCAATGAACCTTCAAGAAGGGGTGGAGGACAATATAACATGGAAGCTAACTCCAAACAGAACCTACATTGTGGCCTCAGCATACAAAGCGCAGTTCTTTGGCACAATAAACACCTCCATGAACACCCTAGTCTGGAAGACACAGGCCCCCTAAAAATGTAAAATCTTTGCATGGCTAGCGCTGCAGAACAGGCTATGGAATGCTGACCGTCTCTCCTTCAGAGGATGGCCAAACCAATCGGTTTGCCCCTTCTGTACGAATTCCCTAGAAACAGCCATCCACCTCTTCGCCGAATGTTGCTACACGAAAAGAATATGGACCCTCATCACTCACTGGATTGCTTCGGACTCCATAGACCTAGCAGCTTGGCACACCACCACTTCCATCTGGCACTAGTGGGAGTCTGCCATCCTGAAGCCAGATGTGCCTCGGAAACCTCTAGCTTTGTTGATGATGCTTGTCAATTGGGAAATCTAGAAATAACATAATTTTCGCATTTTTTGTTCCGTAGCATCCTCCCTCATATCCCTGCTCACCAAAATCAAAGTGGAGTCTCAAACCTGGATACTAGCGAGGGCAAAGAGGCTAGCGGAGCTAACACCTATCTCTATAACACCTTAATTCCATCTCTTTGGGTGCGACCTGTCCTAGGTCTGCCACCCTCTTCCGCCTCTACTTGTATATAACTTTTCCTCTCTACTTTTAATATGAGGGGGTGCAGTGCTCAGTCAAAAAATATTGAAGCCAGCAATGTGCTGGTGAAAAAGAGGAGATTCTTTGTACCTGACGGCCTAGGTTCTACCGGTGGGTTGTTTTCTCCCAATATACGGTCAGTGCTTCTTGGTGAAAAAAAAACGCGTGCTTGTGCTCCATGCTGGGATGTGTGGGTACACGGACCTTATTTTGAAAATAGTGGGTACGTGCATCTAAAAGTTGTACTAAAAAAGAAATAATGTGAATACTGATATTGTCATCTCCGAGTGATAAGGGGGTGTAAATGCAATTTTTCTCTTAATTAAAAGCATTGCGTGAGCTCGAGTGCATTGCTTTGACGCGCCAACGACTTCCACTGTAGACCAAAATTGCAACATATCACATTTATTTTCGTCGTAGTACTAGCAGCGCGTGTGGCGCACACAACCGATTGCTCTTGGCTCTAGCTAGCAGATAGTTAAACCACGCATGGCCATCCCCACCATGCAGCACCCTCCCTCTGCCGATCTCCGGCACTACCTCGCGGTGCTTGTCCTGATCATCACCACCAGCTCGCTGCTTCGACAGCCCCGGCACGCCGGCGCATGCATGCCGCGAGAGCGGGACGCCCTGCTAGCCTTCAAACGCGGCGTCACCAATGACACCGTGAACGTCCTGGCCTCGTGGCAAGAGGGCCAGCTGCAGGACGACTGCTGCCGGTGGAGGGGCGTCAGGTGCAGCAACCGGACTGGCCACGTCGTGGAGCTCAACCTTCGCTACGATCCCGGCAACATGTACCTTGTCGGGCAGATAAGCCCCTCGCTGTCGTCCCTGACGCGTCTGCGGCGCTTGGATCTCAGCGGGAACTCCCTGGAAGGGCCGACCGGCCGTTTCCCGGAGTTCTTGGGCTCCCTCAAGAACATGAGGTACCTTAACCTATCCTACTTATGGTTCTCCGGTAGTGTGCCTCATCAGCTTGGTAACCTTTCCAAGTTGGAATATCTCGACCTACATCCTTCCGACGTCTTCGTCGGGGAGGAAAGCCTATACTCAACAGATATCGCATGGTTGACACATCTACCTTCGCTGCAGTACCTCAACCTTGGTTCCGTGAACCTGAGCACCATAGTCGATTGGCATCATGTGGTGAACTTGATTCCTTCTCTGAGGGTCCTTAGCCTCCCCGCTTGCGAGCTTTCGAGCGCAAACCAGTCGCTTCCATGCCTAAACCTCACAAAACTTGAGAAGCTTGATCTCTCCTACAATTACTTTGACCACCCAGTAGCATCGTGTTGGTTTTGGAATCTTACAGGGCTTCAGTACCTGAACCTAGAAAGTACCCATCTACACGTCCAGTTTCATGACAGACTAGGACACATGACGTCCCTGCAAGCCCTTGATCTTTCATTTAGTGATAACTTGGACATAATGACAGAGAACTTGAAGAATCTATGCAATCTAGAGACACTGAACCTCGAACAGCTCTGCTCATATGTAAACATGCCAAAGTTATTCGAGTTACTTCCACAGTGTCCATCCAGCAAATTGCAACAACTGTATCTGCAAAGCAACAACCTTACCGGACATATACCACGATCGATCGGGCGATTTACCGGCTTGAACACTCTTGTCCTCTACGACAACCACCTCACAGGACCTGTGCCATCTGAGATCAGCATGCTTACCAATTTGACTCACCTGGACCTAAGCCAAAATAGCCTTGAAGGTGTGATCACAGAAGAACACTTTGCTAATCTAAACAACTTAGAGTACATAGACTTGTCTTATAATTCCTTGAAGATTGCCGTGGATCCTGAATGGCGACCACCATTTAGATTTGAGGCAGCATATTTTGCATCTTGCCAGATGGGTCCGCTGTTTCCTGCTTGGCTACAATGGCAGGTGGATATCCGTGATGTTGATATCTCGAGCGCGGGTATAACTGATAGGCTTCCAGACTGGTTCTCTACTACATTTGCAAAGGCTTATCTTTTGAACATCTCCAACAACCGGATCAGTGGTGGATTGCCAAATGACATGGAATTTATGTCGTTGGATTCCTTGTATCTTGATTCAAACAAACTTACTGGTCAAATACCTCCGTTGCCGAGAAACCTCACTTCGTTGTACATCTCCAACAACTCTCTCTCAGGACCCTTGCCATCAAACTTTGGAGCTCCAAATCTACAATCCTTGGTTCTGTTCTCCAATTACATCACTGGTCATATTCCTCGATCAATTTGCGATTTGCAAAGCTTGGTTACCTTATATTTAGCCAACAATATTTTCCATGGAGAATTCCCTCCATGTGTTGGGATGATAGGAATGGTAATTCTATAGCTGCATAACAACAACTTCTCTGGCAAGTTCCCTTCCTTCGTACAAAGGTGCAAATCTTTGGTCCTAATCGATCTTTCGCATAATAAATTCTCTGGAAGTTTGCTGATATGGATTGGAGACATTGTGCACTTACAGTTTCTACGACTAAGCCACAACATGTTTTCTGGGAATATCCCGATCAACATCACAAGTCTTACATACCTTCAATATTTGAATTTGGCAAGCAATAGTATATCTGGTTCCATACCTTCCTGTCTATCAAATTTAACAGCTATGACGCGAAAGGATCCATTTATGAGACCCGGGATTGCCTCATTTTTTAATGGTTCTTTCGTATACGTAGTTGGAGACTTTTTGGTAGACACGAAGGGGCAAGAACTTTATTACGGTGCCGATAACGTTTTGGACATGGTGAGCCTTGACTTATCATGCAATGGCTTAACCGGTGAAATTCCAGAAGAAATAGCTTCTCTTGATGCAGTGTTAAACTTGAATCTGTCATGGAATCACCTGAGCGGAGAAGTTCCAAACAAGATTGGGGCCATGCAAGCATTGGAGTCACTCGACCTCTCAAACAACATGCTTTCCGGCGAGATCCCTTCAAGCCTGTTAAATTTGACATATTTAAGCTACATGTATTTTTCCTATAACAATCTTACTGGAAGAGTACCGACAGGAGGTCAACTTGACACCCTCTATGACGAGAATCCATCTATGTACAATGGCAACATTGGTCTGTGCGGGCCTCCTCTTCATAAGAATTCCTCACGAAATGTTGTTCCAAGGCAAGATGACCATAAAAGAAATGAACATGGTTTTAAGCCATTGTCCTTTTATTTTGTACTTGGCATGGGATTCATTCTGGGCCTTTGGGTTGTGTTCTGTGCCCTATTATTCAAGAAAGCATGGAGGATTGCTTATTTCCACCTCTTCGACAAGCTATATGATCGAATTTATGTGTTTGTTATTCTTAATTAGAGAAGCTTGACCAGGCAAGGAACTACAAATTAAGTATTGCAAAGGAACCAATGTTGACATTTGAACTAGAGCTATGAAGAAATAAGCTGAAGAAGCAAGTGCCAGTATCTTAATTAATCTGTTTTTTCCTTCCCGTTGATGTTAATGTAGAGAATATCGATGATAATGCTTGTATAATATCCATTTGTACTCTTGATGTATAGATGTATTGCCATCATCACAGATTGCAGCAACTTGTTGACACCAATTTTGTCCGAAATTTTTATGGCGCGTTACCTTCCAAGATTTTTTGCGTACCGTACATATTACATTTGTGTGGCGAAGTTTTACGGTATGTTTGTAGGACAAGTGAAAAGTTTATGTCAAATTTTCAGCTCATTCGGAGCACATATGCTCACTCGAATAGGATAATACGGCCGGATGACGTACGCAAAGCACAAGTCCACCTTCCAGGATTTTTTGTGTGTGCTACATATTACAATCGAGTGGTGAATTTTTATGGTATGTTTGTGGTGCAAGTGAAAATCTTGTGTTTACTTTTCAGCTCATTCGGAGAACATATGCTCACTTATATAAATTGATATAGCCGGACGGCGTACGTACACAAAAGCAATACTAGAGAAAAGAAAATTATAGAGAAAAGAGATATTTTGCCGCACATGTCACCTTAAAAAATGTATGGTGGCCCCAGTTAGCATAAACATGCACATAAAATGGTTGGCATGCATTATTAATTAGCTAATTGATTAAACTTACATAAAAAGAAAGTGTTAATTGATTAATCAATGCACGTGATAAAAAAATGGCGCATGACTGCATGCGTGCAAGAATTAAACCTCTTCTCAAGAAAAGAATTATTTTGGCTTCACTGTACAACCACTGTATACGTAGAAAAGCTAAGTGGTAAAAAAAATGGAAGGTAGCCATGAAGTGGGAGCCTCAACTACCCATCATATGCATGCATGCATGAAAGCCTTGAACGTGTGCATGCATGCATGAATTAGGAGGACTTGATTGTAGCCACTAAGCCCACGTTTCAGCAACACATTAGTCTACATATTTGCATGCTTGTGCGTAGAGACTTCAGTAGCAATAGCAAAAAAAAATGGGAAAAGAAAAATCAAAGTGAGAAGTTACCATAACTTCTCTTTATGAACCACCCTTTATCCTTGCTCTATAAATAGGGGGTAATGGTATAGAAAAGGAGATCTTTTGGAGAAGGAAAGGGAGGAAACGCTGGCCATTTGGAGAGAAAAGGAAGCATACACAAACACTAGAGAGGGAGGACTACACAAGCAAAGGTGAAATTCTTGCTCTTCTTCTCTCTCTCTCTTGCCCTTAGGTTCGGCCATTGTGGTACGAATCAAGGTGCTTCATTTTTTTCTTCTTTTATGCTTTTCCCCCTTGGTTCGGTCCCGTTAGGCGGATACAAACCCGAAGAACGAGTGCTTGATCTCTCGTCTCTTAGGTTCGGTCCCCTACAAATGGATACAAATCAAGGCGAGGCATGAAGACCTCATCTTCTCGGTTCGGTCCCGTTAGGTGGATACAAACCCAAAGAACAAGGGCCCGATCCCTCGTCTCTTAGGTTCGGTCCCTTACAAATGGATACAAATCGAGAGTGAGAAGATTGAAACCCCCATTGCCTCAATTCGGTTCCCTCAAATGGACACGAATTAGGGGTGGTTGCATGCTGCAAAAAATAAATAAAATGCATGAACAAATGTTAAAATAAAAACAACCTTCGCCTAGGTTACGCTACATGCTAGTGGTAATACAAGGTGGAGCAAAACACTTAATTTCTATTACACAACATACCCAAAATCTATGGCATGTTAGTAGTAATATAAATATTAAAGCAACAAACTTCGTCTCGGTTATGCTACATGCAAGCGCTCGACATTTGCATGCGCTATGCAATGCTATTAGTAATACAAGGCGGGGCAAAACAATAAAATAATTAGTTCTGAATTTTCATACACTACGTGCATAAAATCCATGGCGCACTAGTAGTAATAAAAATATTAAGAAACAACCTTCGCCTCGGTTACGCTACATGCAAGCGCTCAATATTCGTAAGCGTTATGCAATGCTAGTAGTAATACAAGGCGGGGCAAAACAATAAAATAATTAGTTCAAAACTTTCATATACTACGTGCATAAAATCCATGGTGCACTAGTCGTAATAAAAATATTAAGAAACAACCTTCGCTTCGGTTACACTACATGCAAGCGCTCAATATTCGCAAGCGTTATGCAATGCTAGCAGTAATACAAGCGAGTAAAACAATGAAAAATAAAATAATGAAATATTTCTATTACACTACGTGCATAAAATCCATGGCACGCTAGTAATAATAAAAATATTAAGAAACAACCTTCGCTTCGGTTATGCTACATGCAAGCGCTTAATATTCGCAAGCGTTATGTAATGCTAGTAGTAATACAAGCGAGTAAAACAATGAAAAAAAATAAAATAATGAAATATTTCTATTACACTACATGCATAAAATTCGTGTCATGCTAGTAGTAATAAAAATATTAAGAAACAACCTTCACCTCGGTTACGCTACATGCAAGCGCGCAATATTCGCAAGCGTTATGCAATGCTAGTAGTAATACAAGCGAGTAAAACAATGAAAAATAAAATAATAAAATACTTCTATTATACTACATGCTTAAAATCTGTGTCATGCTAGTAGTAATAGAAATATTAAAAAAACAACATTCGCTTCGGTTATGCTACATGCGAGCGCGCAATATTTGCAAGCGCTATGCAATGTTACAAGATGAAGCAAAATAATAATAGGAAACTGAAATAATTAAACTTCAATTATGCTACATGAATAAGTTCGCTAAAAAAATAAAATAAAATAAGGAAAAACAAATAAATAAAATCATATGCCATGTTAGCAAAATAATATAAATGCAGTTAAAATACCCTCGCGCAAGCATCCATCAGCTACGCCAAGATTGAAGACCTTTGCTTTTATATTTTTGTAATAGTCATATGTTGTAATGTTTATGTTGGAATTCTTAATCAGGGGTTTTCTCGTAAAGAGATGTAATTAACAGAATTTTTATGTAAATGTATTAAATCTGGAAGTAATGGACCCGCAATACCTGATTCCTTTGTCTCATTTTCAATTAAATTTAATTAACTTGTCTCTAATGACGCGGACGTGAGTTCATGCCCATTTTCCCGTCATCAGATTCTGGCATGCCTAGTGGGACATACTTTTCCCCTCATCTTTGAATTCCAACATCAAAGTGCAACATATGACGTTTAAATTGATCATGTCGCTGATATACATATATGTATATGTAAGAAGGTTAATATATGGTTTTCTTTATATGAAGGGATGGCGGGGCGGGTTCAACAATTCGTCATGCTGCGCTTTGGGTCGCTGTGGCTAGATGTGCCGGTGGGGCCTTTTCAAGCTACCACTAGTGCAAGTTCACTGCAAACCACAGCTGCGTCCCCGGCTACAGCAAACCACGAGCATGAAGTGACTTCTGCACGTCAGGATGGGTTCATTCCTGTCCTGTCCAAGTCGGCCAAAAGGAGGATGAGGGCAGCAGCAAAGGCTTCAGGAGCCACCTCACATGATCAGCATCTCAACATACGTGAGGCCGGTCCTTTGACTCGGTTCCTGTGGGGTTTTCTAAAGAAGCACGCGCTAGGTCTGGAAGACATAAGTCATCATCAAGGTTTCGTCGCGCAACACTTGATGAGTTGCCTATCCGTGCGAAGCGGATGGGTCCAACGAAAATGACGCCGCACGGACAAGCTGCGACTTCTTCCCCAACAACTACTAAATCAAAGGGAGTGCCTTCTCCGTCAACATCGTCTACAATACGGGGAGCAAATGCGCACCCAGTATTGAGGGCAAATGCTTCATCAACATTGAGCACAAGCCCATCCCAGATTTCTCATAAGCTGCTGGGGGCGAGCTCGTCAAAGCATGCCCTAAGCATAGAAGGGGTGGCTCCTTATCGGATTGCAGCTATGGCTATACGTCACCGACGCCAAAAGGAAAGGTGATAATGCTGGACCAATCCCATTGTCCACAGCCAAGCGGTAAAGGAAAGGTTGTGATGGTGGATGAACATTACCACCAGCAGCTCATGAACAAAGGGAAGGTTGCAATAACAGAGCATGCTGCGTCCGAAGGAGGGCCATGTCATGCACAAACTCAACTCCGAGCTGATGCGCCGGAGTTCATCCCTTCGATGGCTAACAAACCCAGCAGATCCATGCCTAAACCGAACCACAAGTGTACGCTCCTGTGGCAAGGAGTGTACCTCACTCCTGGCGACATCAGGATGGGCCACGTGAAACCAACGGCTACAATCTCAGATCCTTTATCGTCATCTACCCCAATTCCACGACCTTCCTTTGATAGCTCATTTTCTCCGTCACGGCATCGTCGTCATCAACACAATGCTCGGCGTGCGTGGGTTGATTTCCCTGTGGCAATTAACCCTGTCATGACAAGACATCAACGTGAGCAAGTGGGCACCACCATTTGGAATAGGGTAAGGAAGAACCGACTGAGGATTCGAGGAAGAATGAATCTTGCCCTGGATTCATATATCACACGGAGTATCTGCCAAACCCTGAGGGAGATGCTTCCAGGCACATCCGCATCCGCAAATGATGTTGGAGGTGCTATTATGCGGCGAGCGGAGGCCTTCACTAAATGGCCAGAATACTAAGAATTCATTGAGCAAGACCCTCGATGACAAAACTATGTCACCCAGGCTGCTCGTGCACGTGCAAAACGAGAAGCCTACAAGCAGAGGGAGTTAGCAATGCGAGCTAACTCTAAATCTAGCAAAATTCAAGGGGCAAACTCTCCTTCATCAAGTCATGGTGACAATACCCAAGTGGTGAAGAAGCTAGCAAGCACACCCAAGAAGGCGGCAATAATGATGGCTCCTTGGCCAACTCGAAAGAGGGCCTCAAAAAATGCAGCTGAGGTATTTCTTGCGATGTCGGTCGGAGTCACAGAGGTGGCGGATGATACCAGCGAAGCATCTTCAACATTGACACACTTCAAAAGAAAGAAAGCCCGAAAGAATGTTGTAATGGGTCATCGTCCTGTAACTCGTAGTCAAGAAAATTTGGGTAATGAAGAGCATGATTCGAATTACTCAGGGTCTCATAATCCCCTCCATAGTAATTCATCTTCCTCTCCTGAAAATGATCCCCAACATGATATAAACGCTTATGAACTGCGTTCCCGTAGTTTTGAGCCAAGCTACACGGAACAAGTTCTTGCGGCAAATGAAACACGTTCAGTTGAGGAGCAGCTAGCACAACTTACAGCTGCACTTCAGCAAAAAGAAGATGAGTTGGCTACTTTACGCAACCAAATAGCTAATAATATAAGCCGAGATAATGACATACATGTTAGTATACTCCCTTCCTTTGTTGATCCGTGCGTGTAGTAAGATAGGGTTCCTTTGTGGCTTGTTGAGCTGGTTATCTCACGGCTTGCTGAATTCCCCCCTTTAGAAGATCAAGATGATGGTGAAGGTCTCCCTGTCGAGGAAGCCCCGGAGGAGCTGTTCTTCGATGAGGACCCGTGGCTTTAGGTCTCCGCTGCGCTCAAGCGATCTTGGAGTTTTTGTAATGTAAATATACTTTGGGCTTGCACACCCCGCTGCTAAAACTGGGCTGGTGACCCGTATCTTGTAATAAAGTTGGACTTTTGTTGTAAGCATGTGATGGTTCACTCTTGTGCGACGTTCCATAATTGTTCAGGCGTGAATAGTTGTGGAATGCCGTCCTCAGGCGCCCCTGGAAACGGGGGCGTTACACTAGGCTTCTAGTTTTTATTAGGCTTCATGTTTTTTCTTCCAAACCAATCAAGAAGCAACTGTACCGTTAGACTCGACATGCCTGATTTATTCCTTCCTGGTACAGACGCTTGCACATTGCTTGCATTGCTTTATCTATTGCTTTGACGGGTTGGAGTAGAACTCTTGTTTGCTCAAGCTGTATCCTTTCTGTACCTTCCTGGCACACGCCAGCTATACCTTGCTCATTGCGTTGGCGAGTTGGAGTAGATCTCTTGTCTGCATGCATTCGGATTGCCTTTAGGTCTCCTAGTTGATTTGCAAAACTCATCGGTAAATCCACACCATTATAATCTAAATTTATCGTAATCGATGATATATATATTTTTCTTTTTCGATGATTAATGTGGTAAATCTACCCCTTGAAAACGAACGCAGTGGCTTCTTTTACTTCTGCTTTAATATTATAACTAGCAGAATTCCCCGCACAATTACACGGCTAGCTATTATAATACCCCTAAAAATAGTGTTGTATTTGTTATCCATCTTCAATACTTATATATGATTGAAAAATAATTGTACTACTCATGCTACTATAATAGCTCTCATATACATCTGATTAATCTACAACATTATATTTGGGTCTATCTCAATTGATGCTTACATTTTTCTCTTTTTTTCTCTGATTAACATGGTAATTTCTACATCTTGCCAGCACGGTAGTTTATTTTTCCTCTATCTTAATAATATAATAGATATAATATTTTTAATTTTTATTCCAAAGTAAAGTTATTTAGGGATTTTACTTTGGAATTTGTATCAAAATCAAATTGCTATTTTTATTTTATTCCAAATTTTAATTATTTTTTGTTCTAATTCGTGTACAAATCTAATTGTTGTTTTTTAATATTTTTATTTCAAATTATATTTATTTAAAGATTTTACTTAGGAATTCATATGGAAATAAATTTGTAATTTTATTTTTATTCCAAATTTCAGTTATTTTTGGATTGTACTTCACATGGGGTCTTTTTTTTTTAATTTAGACTATTATAATGTGAACCCATCACAGTTGATACTATAGATTTTTCTCTTTTTTTTCTCCGACTAACGTGGTGATTTCTATCATTCGAGAGCGAATGTTGTGGTGCGGCTAGCTATTACAATACCCTTAACAATAGTGTTTTATTTGTTATCCAACTCCAATACATATATATGACTGAAAATATAATTGTATTTCTTATACTACTATAATAGCCTGCATATACATTTGATTAATCTAGACCGTTATAATCTAGCCTACCTCAATTGACGGTTATATTTTTCTCTGTTTCTAATTAATGTAATAATTTCTAGTCTTTAAGAGTGGACTTGTTAGTTTCTTTTTCCTCTATCTTAATAATATAATAGATAGATGATCCGTTGAGAAGGCTAAAAGTTGACCACTACTCCGGGCAGAAGTAAATCTCGGGTTGTGTCTTGTTTGCTAGGGTGTCTTGTGGGCAATTGTATTTGTAGGCTACCTGTCTTGCTAGTTATTCTGGTCGGATTCTAAAAAGCATATATACGAATTCATATTCTGGTCCATTGGGTTGTGTGTTTGTAGTCTAGCTGTCTGCATGCAATGTCGCCAGAGTATGATTTATTTTATTTTTCTTGTGCTCCATGACCAGAAACGAATACCACTTGTATACATGAAAGAAGGTATTCTTACATACGATTGAGTTTTTTCTCTTTAGATGTACACGATTGATTCCATCTGTAATAAAGAACATTGTCCGGACTTCCTCTAGTTTGGATACTTACAAATAATGGCATCCGAATTGTTGTCTGGTACGTGAGATATTAGAGCACTGGAGAGCGAGAGAAAACTCGCCTCTCTTCTCTCCTTCGCCTTGCCGCCGCTAGAGCACGCCGCCGGAGGCTTGAGCGGATACTAGGAAGGCGGCGGCGGAGCTCTCTCCCCTGGATCTGGACGGTGGCTTCTGGATCTGGGCGTCGGGTCTGAGGAGGCCAGGTTCCTGTGGAGGTCAGCGTGACGTGAGCGGCGGCCGGGGCCAGAGTCGAGCGGGCGGCCTTTCTTCTCCCCTGCACTCCAGCGCCGATTCCCCTCCCTTACCGCTCCCCTTCACCTTGCTGCCGCTGGAGCACGCCGCCGCAGGCTTGTGCGGGAGTTAGGAAGGCGGCGGCGGGGCTCTCTCGTTTGGATCTGGTCGGATGCTTCTGGATCTGGGCGATGGGTTTGAGGCGGCCGGGCCCCTGTGGAGGTCGCCGGCGGAGGCAGCGAGTTCGTTGGTGCCCTGATGGGCGTCCGTGTTGCGGCTGTTGGTTCCGTGAGGCGTGGTGGCGGCGCCCTTCGACGCGTCGGCAGCAGCGGTGCGGAGGCGGCCGGTTTCTGCGGCTGTCGGTGGTGGAGGCGGAAGGCGAAAGGGAGATGATGTCGGAAGAGTCCGCGGCGGCCTGCTGCGCCGAGGGGGCGGAGGCTGGTGTCGGCTCGGCGGCTCCCGTTGAAGCCGAGTGGCGGCAAGAACCGATGGGAGTGCCAGGGTGCGGCAGGAGGTGCGGCTGCTGGGTTTGTCCAGGGAGCCATGGCGCGGCGTAGCTCGAGCGGGAAGGCATGGCGCGGCGGTGGGCGACTTAGTGCGCCGACGGCCGTAGGCTTGATCTGTGGCTCTTGTCCCTGGATCTATTCTATGGTGGCGCATAGGCGTCGCATAGTGGTTTTTTCAGTGGCGGTCATTGTAGGAAGCGGCTCGTCGTGGAGTTCAAGGGTAGCTATGCCATGGCCTTGAGGCGTGCAGGACTCCGGTGTGCTGGTGGAGGTCTATTTTGTGTGTGGGTAGTGCGTGGGTTGCTGTGGAGGTGCTGGCGAAAGCCTTGCCGGTGATCATACCGGTCTCGACAATTATGACGTCTTTGGACGCCATTTTCCTTCCTGGAGGGTTGTCATGGCACTCCATAGCCCTCATGTATTCTGTTCTCCAGGTGAAAGCCTTGTCTCGGTGAGGCGGGCGGCGTCGGCGACCCTCGTCGCCTCCTTGGAGACGTCGCCTCGGAGGTTTATCTTCACGCAAAGTAGACCGAAGTTTGGATGGCTCAGCTGGATGAGGTTAGGGGCTTGGTTGAAAGCAAGGACGGAGAAGAAGTTCTGAAACTTAGTTTTTCTAGCTTTTTCATAGTCCTAAAGCTCTCTTTCTTGTTGTTTTGTGCTCCTCAGTTTTGAGGCTTTGAGCCTAAGAGCTCGTGTAACTTTTGGCTATGTATATCCCAAGTGGATATAGAGGCCGGATTTTGTATTCTTATCTAAAAAAAAAAATTAGAGCAACTTGGGATTTTTTTTCCTTGGCTGCTCTGAACGGGAGCTCTGCTGTAGATTCGTTAAGTTTTTTCCCGTATCTTCTCCGAACGTAGCTCGGCTCCTGATTTGTTGGGCTTAAGAGTCCTAGTGATTTTAATTACCATCGAATAGAGTTGTATTCATTACAAGAATTTAGATTAATCTCAACCATTATAGTCTGGATTCACCACAATCAACGATATAGATCTTTTTCTTTTTTTCTTCGATTAACGTGGTAATTTTTTTCTCTTGAGAATAAACATGCATGATGGCTTCTTTTGTTTCTACTTTAATAATGTAATACATAGATTGTTCAAGCGATGATGCACCACAGCAAGGTCAAATGGAGAAGTGAAAAAGGTTTCCATATTCAAGAAAAGCATGGAGGTTGCTTACTCCCGCCTCTCGACAAGCTGCACGACAAAAGTTTCACGGAGCAAGTATTGCCGACGTCCCTTGCACAGTGCATCGACTTCGACCAGTGATACGAATAAATGAAGGCGAAGAAGCATGCATGTACGTATAGCACCTTTTGTTATGTTGTGTGTTTTGTTATCGTCGAAACTAAAAAGTAGTCTGCTGTGGCATCTAGTTAGTAATTAACACAAAACTTTGGTAATTCCAGTAAACCTTTATTGTTTTGGCTCTAAAAAGATAATTTCAACTAATCATTTTTTGCGAGGGAACTAATAACTATATATCCAACATTCCAAAAATACACTTGTTTTTTAAAAAATAAAACCACCAAAATCGGAAAGCTTATGGACGAGATGGAAAATTGGCCTTTAAAGTGTCGACACACATATGCCTAAAGAGATATTTTTTTGCACTGTATTAAGGATAAGGAAAATGATTTTCCCACATTAATTATGATATAACTTTGAATCTCTGACAGCGGCTCATGGTATGTAATATAATGCCTCTCATCATACTAAGTAGCCCATGCTCGATCATCTCCCATCAAGTTAATTATAACTATCTAATCTAATTCTACTCTTGTTTTAGTTATAAGCGTATAGCTCTATATTAGGGTTAGGAGTCTAGCTTGAGCATAGATTTAGGGCTAGGTGAAACTTCAGATTTAGAGCCTCGATTTTGCGTCTAGACAGGACTGGCTAGCTTAGGACCAGCCTGAGCCCAACCTGTGTAGCCCGGATAAATGAACTACCCAATGGGCCTAAGATAGACGACCTGAAAATAAACTAGGCCTGACATCAACATTATATATATTTTGTGGTATAGTGATAACTCTATGGTGTAATATGATGAAAATTTACAAATAAAGGTCTCAATATGTTGTTGCATCCAAGTAGCAATCATCGCGAGAGCTGTACTCTCCCTACGGTCCCAAATTCTTTAGGTTTCTTACTTGATCATATGGTAAGTCAACGCAACTTTGTCTGCAAATATTATAAACATTTAATTTGTGATAGATCTACTTAAATTATTTAGTTTTCTAGCTAACAAGACTTTTGTGACTGCATGATGAAGTATCACACAACATCACGTACGTTAATTAATTTCTAAGGGCCAATTAATCGACAGTGCCCATCTGCAGTTGTTTAATTACTTTGTCTACAATATATACCAAAAAATAAGAACTCAAACAATCTGCAGGGACATTCATTTATTTGAATTGAACTGACAGTTACATGCATATAATCAGGGGCAAAGCCAGACGACAGGAGTATTGAGGTCACCTCCATTGCACGATGATGCCCTCTCCACCGATGAACAGTAATAAACAGTAATTTTTTATAGAATTTACCACTGAACCTCAATGCTTAAATGCTGGCTCCGCCCCTGCATATAATTTCACCTCTGGTTCATGAAGAAAAAGCAACAACAACGAAACAATTCACAAGGAACATGGACCGACACAAAAGAACGAACCAATCAGATTACAGGAATGGATCAAACCACACTTGTACGGTCCTATTATTATTGGTGCAGTAAAGCTGCCATCCTGTGCATGCACCGGGACGTACGTACGTACGACCCGGCCGGCCAACGAACCAATATAATCATGGGCTCGGCCTCGGGAACTTGGACTTGATGAACTCGACCAGGCCGCCGTCGATCTGGAAGGCCCTGGCCAGCACGTCGGACGGCACCGTCGGCGAGGCGCCGAACAGCGTCTCGGCGATGGACTGCGTGCCCTGCAGCTGGCTGTTGAAGGCCGCGATGGCTACGGCCGGCGAGTTGCCGTTGTTCTTCTGGAAGTGGACGAGGCCGCGGGGGAAGACGAACACCTCGCCCCTGCAGACTGTGCGGGCGAAGAGCTCGTTGGCCGTGGTGATGAAGCCGACGTCGAGGGAGCCCTCGAGCACGAAGATGATCTCGGTGGCGCGCAGGTGGGTGTGCGGCGGGTTTAGCCCCCACGGCGCGTAGTCGATGCGAGCGATGGACACGCCAAGGGTGTTGAGACCCGGGAGCTTCTCCACATTCGCCGCCGTCACCACCGACCCCACCGCGTTGCCGGTGTCGCCGGGGTTTGCCAGCCCGTCGAAGAAGAAGTCGTTCACCGTCACGTTCTCCGGCCTCTTGCACGGGAACCCGTTCAGCCGCAGTGCTGCACGCACGCACATACATCAGCAATATTAATTCTGCTGATGATCTATATAGGATTTATACGCATGGATTTAACTGTTCCTGCACACAATGAAGAAAAGATGGGTGACAGTTCACTTACGGCCCTCAAGGGACTTGTAGTCGGCGACGCAGATGTCCTGGAGCATGTCGGGGTCGCCTGCGAGCGAGGGGGCAGCCAGCGCCAGGAGGACGGCGAAGGTGGCGAGGTGCTTGGCCATGCTCAAGTGCTTGACTTGCGGGTTGATCTCGTACGTGCAGCTCGAACGTTCTGGCTAGCTGTGGATATATAGTCAAGTAGCTGGCGTGTCAACTGCAGAAGTGCAGATGAGGACGAGGATGGGATCATGGGAGGGAGGCTGGTATTTATAGGGGACATAGCGTAATGAAGACGTGATCGATCATGATGAATGGGCTCGTAAGTCGTAACCAAGCTAACTGGATTAAGATGCATGACGATCTTCTAATAGGAGCCTCAGGTAGGCTAGGCGGGCGATGCCAATCGATCGCTGTCCGTCTGCTGCCCGTGCCATTTCGTCTTAGAGAGAGATAGAGAGATCTTATTTTTTTCGAGAGAAAAAGAGATTTTATTGATTAACTGAGGAAAGCATTACAATCTTCGAGCACCAAGTGCTCAATACAAGGAGAGAGAGAGGGAGGGAGAGAGAATTTAGGACCATTGGGAAGTGTGAATATCACATGAAACAATAATTTTTTTTGTGTTCCAAGCGGGCTTTAATTAGTGGTAAAATTAGTGATGTAGAGAGAGTGAGTGTGCACACTAGTTTATTTCCTTTTAGCTTATACAAACTAGCTTGCGTACATGCCTGCAGCAGAGATGAGCGACCGACTCCAGGGTGGACGCCGTTCGGGCCAGAACAAGGTCCTTACTAGAGCCAAGCATTTGGCGAAGCTTTCGCTTAGTCTTGTAATACCGTAATTTCCTTTGGAGCAGCCGCGCCACACCCTAACCTAAATCTATCATAACCTTGGGGGCTCTTCCCATTATATAAAAACACGCAGCCTGCGGCCTCTACTGAAATATGGTAGACATATTTATTGAGATCAAGACATATTATATAAAAACTCGAGGAATTAATACTCAAGGTGTCGAGGACGGCTGTGCTGGAATATGGTAGACATATTTATTGAGATCAAGTCTACTGAAATTTGATATGCATGCATTTGTTTAACCTGGGCACAGCACAGGGTAGAATAGCTGGGTTTGTTTTGTAGGATCATCTCTGCAGGCTATTGACCCACATGATCGGATTGGAATTAATCTCATAAACAACCTGATCATGGCTCATGACTCACACATGTGTGCTTGGGACTAATATATTTTAGACTCATGAAATTGGCCTATCTGATCGTAGTTGGTGACATGATTCAGGAGTCTTACGGGATACCGGAAACAGGTGGGTCACTTTATAACACCTGGAAGTGGAGTCTATAAATAGGTCTTTACCCTCCCTCATTATACATTGTGAGTGGTACTATAGATAAGGTAGAGGAATAGATGAAAGATTAAAAAGTCTCCACGAAATTAATCTAATATTTGAAGAAAATCCAACATTGCTATCAGAGAGAGGTTCCTCTGTGAAGTCTCGTCTCGCTGGTCGGCTTGCGCAGATTTTTTTCTTCATCGGACCTCGTGATCGACTCGGTCTCCGGACTAGGTGCCGCGAAAATCAATCACACCACCCTGTATCAAGTCTTCCTTCGTGTCGCATTCTGCTATAACTTCTGATAGGTTGTTTTGAGTCGCTAGTCGCTCGGAGATGGATTGTCTCATCAATGCCAACACGACCTGGCTCAGTTCAAAAAAAAAAAAAAAAACACGACCTGGCTATTCACAGGTTGGCCTTGAAAAGGACAGAGTTGACGGGTTATTTGAGTCAAGAACGGCAAGGGAATATCGTATTTTTTATGGACTAGTTGAACGATTCTTTTTATTATTTAACCCTTTCAAATATATTTTAGTTAATGATTCATAAATTATTTGTAAATCTGACTCTTTCAATTGATCGTGGCGTGATAAAAACAATACTACCGTGCACTACTACAGAAATCGACATTACAGACGGTTCAGAAACGTCATCACAGACGGTTTTCTGAACCGTCTGAATTTATGGGTCAGTGATGATCGAAGGTTATCACAGACGGTTTTCGAACCGTCTGTGATTATTAGATATCACAGACGGTTTTTAATTAAAAACCGTCTGTGATTATCAGATATCACAGACGGTTTTTAATTAAAAACCATCTGTGATAACCGATAATCACAGACGGTTTTTAATGAAAAACCGTCTGTGATACATATCACAGACGGTTTTTACTTAAAAACCGTCTGTGATATTCCTTCCTCCTAAACCAAAATCTATTTCTGTTTATTGGCTAGCCTCAGGAAATGCTAGCCATGCCCTCTGAAATAAGCAGATAATCACAGACAAAAAACATACAATTCACACATCTCATTTGCTTTCAGGTACATTTCGCAGACATAAAACATCCAATTGACATCGCACTTCATCTCACAGACATAAAGCATGCATCCATTTCGCAAATCAATTAATTGAATTGAACTGAAATATCCATTAACAAATGCACAGTTACAAAAGATCTACACTGCATTTACACTTAGTGATAAGACCAATAAGAAATCAGTGTGCGCAGTGGAACCGTCCTTCTGGCTGTATGACTTGAGTCAGCAAAAAGAACGCCAACTCTGATTGAACCTCTCGAAGCTCAGACTGTTTCAATGCAGTTGACGGGATTGATACAGCCTGTCGATAGGAATATCAATGTACATATATATGTAACGTGATAAGTATGAAGTAATTATGGGAAGAGTGACAAACCTTGCGATTGGTGACCCTCGAGGAATCGAGGAGTAGTTCCATATGTTGGCAAACGTAGTATCCACATGTGTTGCCCGGCTGCTGCTGGTGGCACTGCAAAAAATGGAATGTGTTAGTTCAAAAGGCATTAGTACCATCTGTTGCATAGGATTAATTAATGTGAAATAGCGAATACCTTAAAATCTCGAACATGTGTCAGCAGGCCGTTGGCCCCGCGCTTCGAGTCACCTCCCTTTTCAATGTACATCGCGAACGCCCTACGTAATTCGAAAAGGTTAACCTTAATCATTCGGAAGGAAAGAAAGAGTACAATGTAGATATGTATGGGGAATATGTGCTTACCTATCGATTACTTGGCTGACAACTGTGAAGTCCATTTTATTCTTACTTAGGGAATCAAGGTAATATACCTTGTTCCATTTTGGTACAATTACTATTAAAATCCAATGAAAGCTCTGATTGAAGGGCATAAGTACATAGTCCTTATTGCGGCAACTCAGCAGGCCTGATGCAATGTACCTCTCGACGAGGGATGCCTCCACGTCGATGGTAGTCTTGGCGACCAATTGTGGGTCCAAGAAACCAGCTGATGAGTTCGATACTCTAGCTTTAATCAGCATGTGTCTATATATATACACACGAAAGCAAAAAATTAGATATGGCATTTATCGGTATGACATTAACGGAGACTGTGATTGTACACACTTACAGCGTCCAGCATCGAACGATTGAGACGTCAAGAGCGTTGAGCATGAACAGCTCGAATAAATCCTCAAAGGCGACCACGAATGTACACTCTTGAAGATTGTGGTGTAAATCTTCCTCGGAGAATTTGACAGTGATACTTGAAGTCCGTTCTCCCTCTGGCTTATTGGACTGCTGCATATACCACGTGTGCAATTGCATGCAACTATATGGTAGCTTTTGGAGGGCTTTTTGCTCGAGCAACGGCTCGCCAAGCACGAATTTGCGGGCCAAAGGGTGGTACGGAAGATCATCATTGGTCTTCTTTGCTTTGCCCTTGCTGGCCTTGCTGCCTCGGCTATAGGTCGACTTCACGGAAGTCGACTTTGAAGGTAGCAGCGGTGCAAGTTGCTCTGGCGAGAATAGGGCCCGTGGAGATAGCATCGTTGTAGTATCCGGTGGTGGAACCGACTGGTCTTGTACTGGAGATGGCACCAGTGCATGTTGCTCTGGTCCTGCCACCGGTGAAGAAGCCTCCAGGAAGATGTCGCTTTTGGGCCACTGGATGAATGTTCCAATGGCCTGTCCTAGAGTCACGATCTCGTCGTTGGGGGGCTTCGGTAGCGGGACCACCTCAAAATTGACATACACACCATCCACATTAACTTTTGCGAAGCCTGGCGCTAAATCTTGGCCGTGCACCATGGCCCCGTTACCAGACGAATATGCCTGGCCCCAAGCAGCGTACAAGGGAATGGCGCCATATCTCACTTGGAGCTTGCAGTTCGTAGGCTCCTACATAACGATACAAAATTAGCTACTCGAATAGGCCTACCAATGGAGCAAGCATTCGAGAGGTAATAATTATTACCAGGATGTCGTCCACAGGAAATTTGGACTGGGTATGCGTCGGATTGGACGCGCAGCTACTCGGACGGTTGTGCGGGCTACCTAGCATAGCAGCGGCGGTGGCGGCCTGCTGACTTTCTGTCTGTTTCCGCACCTCTTCTCTGATTACTTCACCCATCTGAGCAAATAGCTCCTCTCGAAGAGATTCCTTGATCTCTTCTCGTAGCTGCTCCTCACGCTCGGCTTTGTTTCTCTTCCTACGCCGATACATTCCGGAGTCATCTTGGAAACCATGTTTCCAAGGAACGTAAAGCCCAAGGCCTCTCGTACGACCCGGGTGCTCCTTGTTTCCCAGGGCCACGGAGAGCATATCATTCTCCCTTGTTCCCTGGAATGATCCCAGGGTAGATTCAAAACTCAGCTCTTCCTGCAAGAGCACGACATGTCATTTCAATTCGTACGAAGTTGTGGAGTAATTACAAGCTACGTAGTTCGATCGATATCTTACCAGGCGTTGGGACACTTGCTGGTCTGCAGGGTTTCGAAAGGAGACGTCCCCCGATGTCGTTGTAGATGACCTTGCTCTAAGCCAATTTCGAGCGCGGTCATCCGGGATATTGGAAAACGGCGGGGCGATGTCCTCTGCAACTGTAGTAAACAATTAATGTACCAAATAGCAATATGTACCAAATAGCAAACTAATTAAGCTACTGCAGTAAACAATGCTCACAATGCTCAAAACCCTAGTCCATCACAGAAAGTGCTCACAATGCAGTCGGTAATCGAGGGGAGGTGGCCGGCGAGGGGCTCGACGGAGGCGGCCGGCGAGGGGCTCGGGGAGGCGGTCGACGAGGGTTCGGGGAGGCGGAGGCGACGAGGGGCTCGACGGAGACGGTCGACGAGGGGCTCGGGGAGGCCGAGGCGACGAGGGGCTCGACGAAGGCGGCCGGCGAGGGGCTCGGGGAGGCGGTCGACAAGGGTTCGGGGAGGCGGAGGCGACGAGGGGCTCGGGGAGGCCGAGGCGACGAGGGGCTCGACGAAGGCGGCCGGCGAGGGGCTCGGGAAGGCGGTCGACGAGGGTTCGGGGAGGCGGAGGCGACGAGGGGCTCGAGGAGGCGGAGGCGACGAGGGGCTCGACGGAGGCGGCCGGCGAGGGGCTCGAGGAGGCGGCCGACGAGGGTTCGGGGAGGCGGAGGCGACGACGGGCTCGGGATTTACTTGGATCTAGATCGAATAACTGCGCAGCGCACAGGGAAAACCCTAGCCAGAGGGTATATATAGGGAGGTTATCACAGACGGTTCTAACTCGAAAACCGTCTGTGATATTAATATCACAGACGGTTCCAAGTCTAAAACCGCCTGTGATAGTATAAATATCACAGACGGTTCTAAGTGTATAACCGTCTGTGATAGTCATATTATCACAGATGGTTTTAAACTTAGAACCGTCTGTTTTATTGATATCACAGACAGTTCTAAGTTTAAAACCGTCTGTGATAAGCCTTTGCGACTGTAGTTATTAAGACAACACCAATAAGCACAGCTGCATTCATATCCACCACCAAACAGCTGCATTCATATACAACACCAACCAGCTGCATTCATATCAACCATCACATGTGCATCACACATATACATTTTCACATATAGATCTCAAAATTGTCACACATTTTCACATATACATTCTTATTGTACTTGCTTATTTCCTTTAAAAATTAGCCCTTCATCATGATCAATGCGTACGTAACTAGTTTCGTCACGTTGTTCATCGTCGACCCTTATGCCATTTCCAAAAGGAGGTAACTCGTCAAATTGATTGTATTCCTCCTCGTCCACTACATTCTCCACTCCGACAATTCTCCTTTTTCCATGAAGAACTACATGGCGTTTCTTATTTGCCGGGTCGGTTACATAGAAAACTTGAACAACTTGATTGGCGAGTACGCATGGTTCGTCTTTGTACCCGACACGTTGGAGGTCCACGGTCATGACATCGTACTTGTCAACCTTCACCTGTGGGAGATGCACCCAACGGCAGCGAAATAAGGGGATCTTGAAAACCACATAGTCGAGCTCCCAAATCTCTTCTATTAAGCCATAGTACGAGTTTCTCGACCCATCGGTACTGAATGCATCTATGCGGACTCCGCTGTTCTGGTTAGTGCTCTTGACATCCTGAGACTGCGTATAGAATGTGTACCCATTTATGTCATATCCTTGCCATGTCACAACTGTAAATGTCGGCCCTTTTGCCAACCATCTCAGCGTCTCACTCGGCGAGCTCCTAGCAATTTGCTCCTTCAACCATTGGTTGAACCAACGGTTGTGTTGCCTCATGATCCAAACATCCGGCCGCTCTGGATTCTGTTGCCGAAGCACATCCTTGTGCTGGTCCACATAAGGCGCCACTTCAGTCATGTGTTGCAACACCGTGAAATGGGCTTGAGTATACGTGTCCATATCTGGAGTGATTGCTTTCCTTCCGATAGTTCCGAGACCCTTCAGCCTCCCTTCATGACGAGATTGAGGGACACCTATCGGTTGAATCTGAGCCATATAATCGACACAAAACTCAATCACCTCTTCGCTTGCATAACCTTCGACGATGCTGCCCTCCGGCCGAGAACGATTCCGTACGTAGGACTTGAGAATTCCCATGAACCTCTCAAATGGGTACATGCTGCGTAGGAATACGGGCCCGCACATTTTTATCTCCCACACAACGTGAACAATGAGATGGACCATGATATCGAAAAACGAAGGAGGGAAATACATTTCAAGGTGACATAGAGTCATCACCACCTCGTCCTGCATAGCATCTAGTCCTTCGGGATCGATGACCTTCTGAGCAATTGTGTTAAAGAAATAACATAGCCTCATGATTGTCTCTCGGACTTTGATCGGCAAAATATTTCTAATTGCAATAGGGAGCATCTGTGTCATCAGCACATGACAATCATGAGACTTCATGCCATTTAACTTCAAATCTTGCATCGAAACAAGTTTCTTCACGTTGCCGGAGTAACCAGACGGAACTTTCACACCATGCAAGCACTGGCACAGTTCTGTTTTCTCAGCCTTGGACAGAGTGTAACACGCAGGGGGAAGGTACGTTCGTCCATTATCAGTGCTTGTCAGTGCTAACTCAGGCCTGATGTCCATGTCAGCCAAGTCAAGCCGTGCGTTGACACCGTCCTTTGTTTTATCACGGATGTTCAGTAAGAGACCAATCAAGCTGTCGCACACATTCTTTTCTACGTGCATGACGTCGATGCAGTGCCGAACATCTAGGTACTCCCAATAAGGTAAGTCCCAAAATATTGATCTCTTCTTCCAAGTGTTCTTCTCATGAGCCCTCAATTTACGTCCCTTTCCGAGGACAACATCTAAATCCTTAACCATATCATAAACCTCGCGTCCCCTTAAATGCCTTGGAGCTGAACCATCTTCCTTCTCTCCGTCAAATTGTTTCTTCATCTTGCGGTATGGGTGAGCCCTCCGAAGGAACCGGCGGTGACGCATGTAGACGGTTTTGCGTGAGTGTCTCAGCCACACACTCTCGGTACCATCTAAACAGTGAGTACAAGCTTTGGCACCTTTTGTACTATGGCCCGATAGGTTACCAAGGGCAGGATAATCATTTATGGTGCAGAACAATAAGGAGCGCAGAGTGAAGTTCTCTCGTTTGTACGCATCCCATACCTGTACCCCTTCGTTCCACATTACTTTTAGATCTTCCACCAACGGTGCTAGGAACACATCGATATCATTCCCAGGTTGTTTTGGCCCTTGGATAAGTATCGACAGCAAAATATACTTTCGCTTCATACACAACCAAGGAGGAAGGTTATAGATGCAGAGAGTCACGGGCCATGTGCTATGTCGGCTGCTCATGCTACTGAAAGGATTCATTCCATCTGTACTTAGTCCAAACCTTATATTCCTTGGTTCTGCACCGAACTCTGCAAAACTCCTATCGATGTTTCTCCACTGCGCGGAATCAGCAAGGTGTCTTATCATTCCATCCTTCTTGCGCTCCTCCGAGTGCCAACGCAGCAGTTTTGCCTCCTTTGGATTTGCAAAAAAACCTTTTCAAACGGGGAATTATAGGAAAATACCATGTCACCTTAGCAGGAGGTCCTTTCTTCGCCTCTGTTCCCTCGCCATCAACTGATTGATTGTTACGTTTGTATCGGGATGCGTTGCACACCGGACATACATGCATGTTTGCATACTCTTTACGGTAGAGGATACAATCGTTCGGGCATGCATGTATTCTTTCTACTTCCATTCCCAACGGACAAAGAACCTTCTTGGCTTTATACGTGGTTTTAGGCAACTCATTTCCCTCCGGAAGCATGTCCGCTAAAAGACCTAACAGCGCCGTGAAACTCTTGTCCGACCAACCGTTGCTTGCCTTCAATTTCAACAGTTCAAGCACGGCCGACAACCTCGTGTACTTGCATCCCGTGTACAAAGGTTTCTCTGAGTCCTCCATCAAGCCACGGAATTTAACATACTCTCTCTCATCATAGTTCTCTTCAACATCGCGAAGCATCTGATCCAGATTATCATCGTGCAACCTATCCGAATCCGACCCACAATCGACATCAGCCGGCGGCATGTCATTCAGTTCACAGGCGATGTCATCCGGGGGCATATCATTCACTTCACCGGCGATGTCATCCGGCGGCATATGATCATTCACTTCGCCATGACTGGTCCAACACGTATAATCCTTTTTGAAACCCCTCCGAATCAAGTGCGATTCAATTTGCCCTCGGTTCTTAAACATCTTCACATTCTCGCAGTCAGTGCATGGACAGCACATATATATCGCCCCCTTATTCAACATATCCTCCTCGGCAGCTCTTATAAAAGCAGAAACGCCATTAATGTACTCTTCACTCACACGGCTCGCGGCATACATCCAGCTTCGGTCCTACGTTACGTACATATATAACAACTTAGTATTAAAATCTAGATTAACTAATTATAACTACATATATACCGGCCACATTTATTATATTGAGACTTTATTTGCTAGATTCATATTACAAACACAACAGCTATTATATAACCAACAATTTTGCAAATTAACCATCTTCAATAACCACTCATGGATTACTTAGAACTAAATTGTAATGCAATTAAAGAAAAAATAAATTGCATTACTAACCATATCTAGAACAACCAGCAAAGTATGAATCTTCAAAGCTCAATCTCTGCCTCTTCCCACCAAATTAACAAGGCCTGAAATCGCCTAGCTTCCTCCCGAGTGAAAAAGTGCGCAGCAGTGGCTAGATCTGGATCGAAATGAAGACAGATGCGGTCTGAGCAGCGCAATAAATGCCTACTGACATTATCACAGATGGTTTTTAATAAAAAACCGTCTGTGAATTATCACAGACAGTTTTTAATTATTAACCGTCTGTGATAACAAGGTTATCACAGACGGTTTTTATTTAAAAACCGTCTGTGATAATCTGGGATTATCACAGACGGTTTTTAATACAGACCGTCTGTGATACAAACGTATCACAGACGGTTCATAGTTAATAACCGTCTGTGATAATCCATTTTCCCGCCACAAATAACACAGACGTCCTCCAAATTACAACCGTCTGTAATAGTGCTCATTAGAGACGGTTTCACAAAACCGTCTGTGATGAGGCGTCTACTATTAGGCTTTCTGTAGTAGTGGTGCCACTCACTGTGGTGTGACCAAAACATGCCACACCACAACCAATAGTGACCAAAAGTGTAATTTTCTACCTTGATGGTAAACTTATCAATAATGTGTACATTACTACAAAAAGGATCATCACAGACGGTTTAAAACTGTCATCACAGACAGTTTTTTGAACCGTCTGAGTTTATGTGTCAGTGATAATCAGAAATTATCCCAGACAGTTTGTGAGTCGTCTGTGATAAATACATCACAGACGGTTTATAACTAGAACCGTCTGTGAAAAACACTATCACAAACGGTTCTAGCTACCAACCGTCTGTGATGTGTGAGTATCACAGAGGCTGGTATATAGAACCGTCTGTGATACTTCCCCATCACAGACGGTTTCTGGTTTGAGCCGTCTGTGATAATTCTTCACAGACGGTTTATACCACAAAATCGTCTGTGATAGTTTATTCTATACCTATTTTTTTTTCTATTTTTCGGCTAGCCTCAAGAAATGTTAACTATATCATCTGAAAACAAGCAAATACAGCAACAAACACAATAACACATTCTATTTCCATTAAGATTAGAATCCACCATTACAACATCACAAGATATCGAGTAGGTTACCCATATCGAGTAGGTTACCCACAGCACTGCATACATAAGAGGACACTTATAATTTTACAAAGATAAACTTCATGGCTACAAATTCAGAAAAATGCTTACACTACATTAAACTACAATCTAAAACAAAGTGGTGCGGAAAAATTTTCAAGAAGCAGAAACAAAAGGGCAACGAACACCATTTTTAACTTCTATGACGACCTTCTTCCTTTCCATCTTGCCATTGCCATTGCCTTCTTCCTTTCCATGCCGGCCTTCTTCCTTTCCATCTTGCCATTGACTTCTTCTTTTCCATCTTGCTTCAAGTGAAATTTCAGTTGCTCTTGCCGAACCCTTCCTACCCTTATCGTGCACAAATGAGTTGTTGTAGTACTGGTGATATTGGTTCTTCGAGTAGGAGGTGGGGAGGAGAATGATGCCTGCCATTCGATGCAGAGAGAATAGACGGGTGAGATCGGGATCCTGGGGGATACACTGCGGATCAATGACGTGGCGGGATATCACAGACGGTTCGGATTACAAACCGTTTGTGATAGAGACATCACAGACGGTTCATAACAACAACCGTCTATGATATCACAAAGACAATATACCGGTATAATATAAATAGGTAGTCTGAAAAGATAAAATAGCAAAGTTTTATATGACTTATATATACTCGTTTGAAAGGTTTCGACGAGATCTACAACTTTGCAGTTGAGGCAAAACCCAAATTTCAAAGGGAAGATTGAAAATTTTGGCAAAAACAGAAACAAAAAGCTTGCAACGCAAATTTGGGACTAATTCTATTTATACTGAGGTGAGCGTTTGTGTTCGGCCAATTGGCCGAGCCCTTATCTCTTCGCTTCTCCCTTTCCTAATTCATTTTGCTGAACGCCTTGATGTCCACCTACTAATTCATCTATACTAATTAACCATACACTAAGTACACTAATTATTTTTACTGATTAATCTACAATAATTTTTTATGTTAAATAATCCATACTAATTATTTATTCCAATTCTACTAGATTTTCGGCCTAATGCCACGAAAGAAATTGCAACGCCACCAATTTGGTTGTAATAGGTAGGACTTATTGCAACGTTTTTCCAAAACGGTGGCAATAGGTGGACTTTATTGCCACTATTATATTGCATTGCGATATTCGTAAATGTCGTTGCAATAGGTAGGTGTTATCACAACCATTTTGAAAACGTGTTGCAATAGGTTGGATATATTGCCACGACACTCTTTTGTTGCGTTAGTGTTGATTTTCGTTGCAATTATTTGCTACTATTGCAACCATATATAATTTTGTTGCTATTGGGTGATATTATTGCCACGGTGTTTTTTCGTTGGGATAATCTTCAGCGGCGTTGCAGTAGGTAGGTGCGTATTGCAACGAAAAACTAAATCGATGCAATAACATATTTATATTGCCACGTGTAAATTTGGTTGCTATAGAGTATTGTGTTTCGTTGCAATATGGTATTCTATTGCAACTCTTTTGTTTCGTGGGCTTTTGTTTAGCTATCCAGTCATGCAGCAAAAAAATTATGAAAATTGAGAAAAATGGGAAGCCACCTAGGAATCGAACTAGGGACCTCTTGATTGGCAGCCAACGCTCATACCACTAGGACACGAACACATTAGTAATTAGGGCACCTGCAATCGACTTGGTTCTAGCTTCCTCTAGGACACTAGAACTTTTAGAGACTATTCCCAAGAAAATTGCTGCTGCAAGAAAGTAAAATTCCTTTTCTTTCACTGAACATCATGTTGGCCTGCCATACACTTATTGCGCACCTTTCGTCCTAGTTACAATGTGTACTGCATGTTGACGCGGATACGCTTATGTCTTGCACCTCTCGGTTAAATATATTATTTAACTGGAAGGAATTATTGAGCCGCATTAAATATTATCAGGTGAGCTCTAATTTAATTGGGTCTTTAACTATTATATTTGGAGATACAGAGCTACTACTTTTTTATTTAATTATATGCAGGCACATACTGGATCTATACAAGCCTAAAGTGAAGATGCGTTTAGAAAGTTTCGTCGACACTAGTGCATCGCCCATCACTTCAAGTACAAGATAATGAGGACATCTCAATCGGACCGATTACGCGAGCACGAGAATATAAGATTAATCAACAGGTGAACTCGCTCCTAGTTAAATTTAGTTTAAATTTATATGAACATATGTTACTATCTCATGTTAGTATTTTACTGGTTTTCAGAATTGCGCATGAAGAGACTTTGGAAGATCTACATGAGAAGTTTTACGTGCCGTCAGGTTCATGCAAGGATACATGCATGCTGCCACACCATGGGAAAATTAATGGGAGGAGCATGCTGCATGGCGCAAGAGAGAAGTAAGAAAAGTGCATGGCGCAAGAGAGAAGTCAAGAAAAGACATGCATGCATGTGAGAGAAAAGCTACTATTCTAAACAGAAAATTCATGCACAAGCCAGGAAGTCATACTTCTAGTCAAGATTATCTAGTCCAGAGACATGCATGCAACAGAGACGTTTTCGTTGAGTCCACTCGGTCATGTAGCTTTTAATCATGTTCTTGGACCGAGTCTGAACCAGAGTGTGTCAAGTCTGACTAAACATCATTGACTCGGCCATGTAACTTTTTTTTATCTGGCTTAGTGAGTCCGAATATTAGGAGATAAGAATAGGAGTTAGAAGTTTCGTTCGGTCCTTCCGAACCGAATCAATGTTAGAGTCGGCCACTTGGCCTTTAAGTCCATAACGACCGGTGGCCGGAATCACATCCACGTGATGTTGCTTATGTGGTCTCGTGCGTTTCAGAGGTGGAGTCCAGTATTGTTTAGACGTTGTGATTTTCTCCGTTTTTATTTTTTTTTGTTATTCTTAGTCGGTCTCGGACATTACGATTCTTTTGGCCAAGCCAACTTTAAAAATACCTGTTGGATGCGTGAGTTAGGGACAGACCACCACAAACAAAAATAGATCTATTATCTAGTTATGTATGCAAAGTTGATGTTTTCATGCATGGCATCGTATATGAGTTGTATACGACTCGGCGTAGGAGTTCGAACGTGTGTGTTAGTTGGTTTCGGAAGTGCCATAAAAATCTGGCCACCCGCCAATGTAAAGGATGCGGGGGTTTTTGATCTAAAGGAGAAGGTGCGCCGTGATTGAGCGAACAATAGAAAAAGAGATTCATTGCATGCATGATGGCTACGTGCTGATAGATATTTAGTTTTCGTGAGCATGCATGTGTTGATAGTTTTTTTCCTGAGACTTCTCTTCGGAGCGTTCGCCGGAGTCTCAAATTCGGTAGGCGCATCCGAAGCTTTGGTCGACGCCTTCTCGTGTGCTCGTGCGTGAACTCATGTAAGCGTACGTCGTGGCCGTTCTCAGTCAGCGAGAAAAGAAGGCGCATCTAAAAAGCTACGCATTCAGCAAGTAGTGTTCAAAGCCATCACGTGAAGGTAGTAGCACAAGGTATTTAAGTTTCTAGTATTATTTATTTTGTTGACTAATTCCTTACGGATTTTGCTTAGTTGCATAATTAGGACTTAATTTTCTCGACACTTTCTGCATCAGCAATCTTATTTATTTTACTAGTACTGTGCCCGTGCGTTGCAACGGAAATCCATACTTTATACAAAATAACTGCTATGTTTTTATTACACTTATAGATTACCGCAGGGGACGTCTCTTGAATCCATCCGTACATTTATCTATTTTACAATCTTGTAGGCTTGCCACACGCTAATAAAACTTTCTTACGCTAAGAAAAGTGTAATGTTTCTTGTCTGAATTTCAAGAAAATAAGTGGTGGTCGTTCTTATGCATATTTGAAAGAAGTGAATTTGCATCTAAATTGGATCTTCTATCATATACCATTTAGTCCCTCCCTTAATTCATTTCAGTGAACAACAAGTCAACCAGAAAAGCAATAACGCACTAATTAGCACTTTCCAAGAATTTGGTATGACATCTACAATTAAAAGCTAAGAATCCTTACCATGTGACTTCTGCATCCCACTCATTTGGAAACGAATTTCTGAACGCTGTAGTGTTATGGAAACCACATATACATGGTATTGCTACCGCCTGCATTGAGAATTGAGTGAATTTATGAACATTTAATTTCTATCTACACACAAATGAAAGCTAACAATTTGGAGATGAAGGGAGAGCAGACATGTGCTCAACTACATAAGGAGTAAGTGTAAATATAACTCATAGAACTTAAGAAGTTAACAAACAAATCTAGTATAAAGAACACACCTTGAGCAGGTGGGATGAGTGGCACAGCAGTACCACCACCATCCACCAAAGGCTGCATGTCCTTCGTCTCCTTCAGTATCGACCACGAGAACTATAAAGGTCTATAGCCGTTCCACCACAGGAAACTCCATGCTCCGCACCACCGCTGCAAGCATCAGTTGAAGCGCATGGCTTGCGTGTGCCATCAAGGACATGTCATCGTCATGAAGAGGATGACTGGCGAGGAAGCGAGGGCGAGAGGACGGCGGCGGCTTGATGTTGGACGGGAGTAGTAGCCAACAGGAAGCCCATAACATCTCTGCCGCTGCCACCTTGCTCCGCTTCGATGCCTCCACCGTCGGTCTATCCACAAGCCATTTTAGATCCCCAACTTCGATAACCACCTTGGAATCGTTTTTTGGAAGGAGAGGAAAGAACGTACCACCATCAACTCCTTTTAATTAGTAGAGATATATCAAGGTATTCTGCACCCAATTTAACTTGAAAATAGATAAGCACAATAGTACGTCTCAAACAAAGATGAATCGAGGGAGTAAAAATAGAGAACTGAAAATTCTCCAACACAGAATCACTAACTGCAGACATCTCCAGTGAATTATCAGGTAAAACCTATATCCACAAGATCTAAGTGGACAAATATAAACTGGTAACACCCACATGCCTAATTATTCTAAATATACTATACTCAAGGTCAAACGCAATAGCTAGAGTCTAAAGTCTGCAATAGCTTTTTTGCTGCAGGACATTCAGAAATAAGCATGAAGTCACCTATCTAGAGATCAGGGAGTAGAGCAAGTATTGTCCATGTAGGGATTGTAAGATTAAGAGCCCTGCCACACGAGACATCCCAGAACCTAGAACAATCAGCAAGCTTCGATCAATGGCTGTAGCAGGCCTAGAGTCCTAGACTGCCTCAGCACGGAAAATATATAAATCAATCAGTAATCAATCAAAGAAACTATAATTGCCAGAAGCCAGTATTCAATGAGATAATCACAAACCCAAAGTCCTACATTACACTTCTTCTCTCACTCCTGATATAAACGTTGGTCACTAAATTTCGATGATTATAAAGCAAAGAAAATATTTGAGGCATTAAGGGCTATGTGAAACCTAGCAGCCACATGCCCGCATCTAATAGATACCAGTTCTGGTTTGTGGACACCAGCTCCTCGCTTCAAAAGCTTGGAAGTAGAAAATAGCTTAAACTAATTAAT
Source organism: Dendrocalamus latiflorus (assembly GCA_017311315.1). Lineage (NCBI taxonomy): Eukaryota > Viridiplantae > Streptophyta > Magnoliopsida > Poales > Poaceae > Dendrocalamus > Dendrocalamus latiflorus. The sequence continues at coordinate 31,792,661 of CM029642.1, forward strand.
AGCTATCAACTCTAAAAAATACCACAAAATAGGTGCAAACAAAATCATTAATTTGTTTGGCAAGCATCAGTGGAAAAGTTCATCGAGACTCAGAATATAGCTCCATTTTGGATCAGAAGATCAGTATCTCAACAAAACAATGGTAAATAAGATACAATGATATTTTCTCTTTCTGTAGCCTTATGCTGTAAATTGATATGTATAATTCTAATAAATTTTGGTTTATGTTTGATGTTGTGAAACATGCAGAAGTTTCTGGACAGCCTGGTTTCTATCAGTTTGATTGTTAAACTTTATTTGGAAGCATAATGTCACATGATGATAGGAGGTGGATGCGCATGGATAGGACTAAAGTTGAGTGGCAGCAGAAATTCCAGAAATTTATTGAAACCACATTTGCTGGCACGTCAAAAGGAGGAACTGTTGTGTGTCCATGTGCTAGATGTCGATGCATGGCATACAGAACGCAATCTGAGGTTCAGAATCATTTGCTTGTTAAAGGGTTTGATGAAAGTTTCATCCAAGGGGACGGTACAAGGGAAGGTTCAGCTGATGATGACAATACTGATGTAGGATTAGACAATGATGACACTCCAGTTGATACTTCTGCCGCCAAAAATATGATTTCCTCACTAATCAGGGGTGCAATACATGGAGACATTAGTCCTAATAATGAAGAGCCAAATGAAAGTGCAAAGAAATTCTATAAATTATTAGAGGAGGCACAAAAGGCATTGTATCCAGGTTGCAAGGAGGCAACTAAGGTTTCTTTTATTGTGTGGCTCTTTCAGATTAAGTGCATGCATGGTATTAGTAATACTGCCTTGGAGAACATACTTCATCTCTTCTCGCTTGTGCTCCCTGAAGGCCATTGTATCCCAAACACTTTGGACAAAGTGCAGAGGGTGGTTCGAGATCTAGGCCTGGACTATATTAAGATACACGCCTGTGAGAATGATTGTGTGTTATTTTGGAAGGAAAATGAAAAATTGGATACATGTCCAACATGTGGCGAGTCTAGGTGGAAAACGGCCGATGGTGCTCAGAAGGGTGATGAGGCTAGTGGCACTGGTACAAAGAAGAAGCGTGTTCCACGTAAAATCCTACGGTATTTCCCGCTTATTCCTCGGCTGCAGAGATTATATATGAGGGCAACCACATCATCGTATATGCGATGGCATAAGGAAGGATTGGTCCGTGATGGCAAAATGCGTCACCCTGCTGACTCCTTGGCATGGAAGCACGTGGATGGCAAGTATGAGTGGTTTGCTTCAGATCCTCGTAATGTTAGGCTGGGTCTTGCATCTGATGGTTTCAATCCATTTGGAATGCTGAATGTTACATACACCACATGGCCTGTGATCATAATCCCTTATAATTTGCCTCCTTGGTTGTGTCTGAAACAACCGTATTGGATGTTGTCGATGTTGATACCTGGTCCGAAATCACCTGGAATTAATATTGATGTATATTTGCGGCCCCTTATCGATGAGCTAAAGGATCTTTGGGAGAATGGTGTTGAAACATGGGATGCAAAGGCAAAGAAGAATTTTACTCTACATGCTGTTCTACTTTGGACAATTAATGACTTCCCTGCATATGCGATGCTATCTGATTGGAGCACGAAAGGCAAGTTTGCATGTCCATACTGCCACAAGGATACTGACTACTTGTGGTTGAAATTCGGGTGCAAGCACTGCTACATGGGACATCGTCGTTTTTTGCCTTTGAACCATCGGTGGCATAGGAACAGGACGAGCTTCAATAACAAGGTTGAAAACAGGGAGGCTCCTGTACCACTGTCTGGTAAAGATGTATTGCAACAGTATGAAAGCTTTGAGCAAGTGCCATTTGGGAAGACATCAAGAAAGAGGAAGCAACGTGAAGAAGATAATAGATGGCACAATTGGAGGAAGAAGAGTATTTTTTTTGAACTGCCATACTGGGAAACATTGCTTATAAGGCATAATCTGGATGTGATGCACATTGAGAAAAACATATGTGAAAGCATATTGGGTACTTTGCTTGGCATAGAAGGTAAATCGAAGGACAACGAGAAGGCCCGGCTTGACATGGAACATATGGGGATAAGGAGGGATCAACATCCTGTGCTCGACAATAATAACTATACATTGCCACCAGCATTGTACTCTTTAGGTAAGGATGAGAAGACAATTTTATGCAAATTTCTAGAAGGAGTGAAGATGCCTGATGGGTTCGCCTCCAATATCAAGAGATGTGTTGACGTGAATGCGTGTAAGGTGTCTGGACTCAAAACTCACGACTTCCATGTTATCCTACAGAAACTTTTGCCCTTAGTTGTATGAAACATATTGCCTGAAGATGTTGTTATCCCATTGATTGAGCTTAGTAGGTTCTTCAATGCAATTTGCTCGAAGGAGCTGGTGGAAAAAGATATTGAAACCCTTAGCACTTCAATTAGAGAGACTCTATGTCGCCTTGAGATGGTCTTCCCACCTGCCTTTTTTGATATCATGATGCATTTGCCAGTTCATCTAGCTAAAGAGGCTAGACTTGGAGGACCTGTGTGCTATAGATGGATGTATCCAATTGAGAGATATCTACGTACAGTTAAAGGCTATGTGAGGAACAAAGCGCACCCAGAAGGTTCAATAGCTGAGGGATATATCTCTGAGGAGTGCATGACATTTTGCTCTCGATTCTTGGAAGACATTGGTACCAAGCTGAATCGAGCTGATCGGCATGAAAGTGCCGCTGCGAATGAGCCACCATCTGGGCTGTCGATATTTGGCACAATTGATTACAAGAAGAAAGGGTTTCAAATCGAGACATTATCTTCATTTGAGTTGAAGCGGATGAGGCACTACTTAATAACAAACTGTGAAGAGGCCAGACCATGGATTAAGTAAGCTGTACATTTTTTTTATTACAGTAGTATTTGTTGTCATCATTTTTTTTAAATTAAGAGAAGCCCTATTTTTTTGTATGTAATATGAAAGTTTCTGTTCAATGCAGTGAGCATATGGACGAACTAAAAAAAGCTGGTTCAAGGAGTCTTGATAAACGACACAAGCAGCAATTTGTGGGCTGGTTTGAGCGAGAAGTGAGTAATTAAATACCACTATTTGTTTTGAATTATCTACTGACATGTACTCGTTGACAAATGTTATTCACTGACCCTTATATTTTCAAACTGAGTTTGCAGATCACCAGACTATATGAAGCAGGGGAAGCAAGTGATCTGATGTATGCCCTTTGTCAAGGACCGGACCATCGTGCTCGTGTGTTCAATAGATGCTTCATCAATGGTTTCCTGTTTCGAACGGCTTCCATTGAGAAAAGCCTGAGCACACAAAATAGTGATGTGGTTGTGAAGGGTGATGAGAGTACTGGCAATATGTCCTGGTATGGTGTGATTAAAAAAATTATCTCACTCGAGTTCCCTAAAGAAAAAGAAGTTGTACTGTTTCAGTGCGACTGGTATGATGTACCAGCTGCCACTAAGAGCAAAGGTAGAGGATATAGTAAGGATCAATATGGGATTATCGACATCGATACTAGTCGATTTCGATATTGTAATGACCCTTATATTCTGGCGACACAAGCTGAACATGTGTTTTATGTCAATGTAGCAAACAAACCGGGGTGGTGCAGTGTTGTTGCAATGAAGCCTAGAAATTTGTTTGCCATGCCAGAAGCAGAACAAACAGAAAATGAGGGTGAAATCGACGTAGACTTACTGGACGTGGGAGTCGAAGACATGAATTTATTAAGCCTACATGGGGATTTGTCAGTTTGGACGAGATCAGGCATGGAAGGCATAAGTGGTGATGCCTCTGTTATCAAGAGGGCGCTTGCCGAATCTTTTCCTGAACCAGATGATGCAGCATTTGTTGATGACGAAGATGATGATGATGACGACACCTACATTAATGATGGAATTGTTGCTCCATCTAATTCTTTGGGTCAAGGCCAGGATGATGATTTTTTTGTTTAAATATTTTTTTTAAATATTGCGTCATGTATGTTTCTGTTTAAATATTCTTATATGTTTCAATCTTGAAAATCTTTGTTTTCAGTCATGATAAATGTTCTGAGATTTCTCTCAAACATTGTCAAGGAACATGATTGGATTTCTGTCAAATATTATTATATTTAAATATTCGTCCAAAAATATGTTTCAATCATGAAGTTCTGAGATTTGTATGCATGAGGACTGTACTGTTTAGTTTGGTTCAAAACATAGTATCTGTTGATGTTCATAAGGCAAATTGGCCCTCCCTAAGAATTGCTCCTACCTCCGCCATTGGGTACATCGCTATGTACCAGTGGCGGATCTAGAAATTTTAAGATGGGTGTTCGAAATTATGGAAATATTGTTCAGTGAAAAACATAAAGGTCCACACTTCACAATAGCAATAGTTAATATATATTTTTTTATACTAGAGATAACATCTCAAATAATATAAAGAAATTACAAAATAATACCTTAGAAAACTGACTAGAAACACAGGAGTACCTGATGAAGCTTGAAAAGAGCTTCAGAGTTCCAATATCTTCAGAGTTCAAAAGGACTGTAAGAAACGATAGAACTATTACAAAGTGGTTTTTTCCAATAACCTGCATGCATGTATCAAGTGTTAAACGATCAGCAATGCTCGCATCAAAAGCAATAATGATACGGCGCGCACGGGCGGCACGGCCAGCACGGCGGGCATGCCGGCCCAGGTGGCATCGCCGCTCCACCACGGCGAGCACGGCACAGAAGTACAGAACCACAGATACAGATGCAGACACAGACACAGTCGGAGTCTCGGAGACCGACCTAGTGACGGAGGAGGGGATGGACCGGCGCGCAGCGGCGGAGCACCGAAGTCGACGAGGTAGCCGCGGTAGTCGATCTGATCGCCGAAGCACCAGCGCGTTCGCCGGAGCACCCATGGCCACCGGCAGCTCTTCCTTGCCCTCGGTCCCCTGATCACCGGCGTAGGGGGGACGGCGGAGGCGGGGGGCGGATGGGTGGGGGGGCGGTGGTGGAGGGGGGCGGCGGTGAGGGAGGCGACGGAGGCGGAGGGGGCGGTGGGGGAGGCAGAGGGGCGGGGGAGGCGACGGAAACGGGGGCCGGAGGGGACGGGGGGCGGAGGAGGCGGAGGGGGGCGGCGGCGGGGAAGGCGGAGGGGTCGGGGAGGCGGCGGAGGGGCTGGGGAGGCGACGGAGGGGGCGGGGGCGGAGGCAGAGGGGGGGCGGCGGCGGGGAAGGCGGAGGGGTCGGGGAGGCGGCGGAGGGGCCGGGGTGGCGACGGAGGCGGATGGAGGCGGGGGTCGGAGGGGGCGGAGAGGGCGTGGGAGCCTGGGAGGTGGGGGAGGGGCGGCGGCGGTGGGTCGGGGTGGAGGGGGTGAAGACCACCGGTGGCACGGGGAACTCCCCGCGGCGACGGAGGAGACCGGCACGGTCGGGAGATCGAGGAGTTGGATTTTGGCCTCTGAGAGGAAGAAGGGAGGAACTGCGAGATGGGAATGGCCAGCGCGGTGCTTTCCTTCGCCCGGACCTGGCAAAATGGGCGCACGGCATGGCCAGAGTAAATCTGGCGCGATTGATCACATAAGTTACCGTATTATACTGTATTACTCTACGTGTGTTGTTCTCTGATCTAGATATGGTACGGAGAGAGATCGAGTCATGCCAGACGGGCCTAATATGCTTAGCCAAATAGGTCACCGATGAACTATTGATTTTACTATCAGTCGTAAGTAATTTTACCGTCAGTCACTGTAATACCAGTAAAGAAGAAAAGAAAAGTAAAGCGAGAAATAAAACAACCCAAGAAAGAATAGACGAAAATAAAGAAGAGTTTTGTCATTAAACCCATCGGATTTAGAATGCCAAATAAAAGTAGCACTCACAGACAGTGACGGACCCAGAACTAAATTTTAGCTAGGGCGAATAATTGGCCACTAAGCATCGTGTGATCTTTTGCTCAACCGCTAATTAAATAGTTATGATCTTTTGCTCAGCCACTAATCAAATAGTGCTCCCAACGCAGTGTTCCTCGTTACCAAACAATACCAGCAAAAAAAACTAAGAGATAACAGGCACCCTATGTGTTTTATGGTGCTTGGATCGGATGACATCACAAATTACTCTATTGTCATACCATATTGATCATAAACCCATACATTGTAAATATATGTAGTCACATTCATTGATTAGAACGCCTTCTTCTAGAACGGTTATAGTACGAATACTCATAAGGTTGGTTCAATGCCCGCCTCCCCAAAACTTGTCTTGCAAGTTTTCTAGCGAAGTTGATGAAGATGATATAATCAAGACTTACATGTCCTTTAGAAAGCGTAAGTTAAACAAGTAGTGGCATAGGAACTCGCCAAGCTTGCAACTAAGTCAATACCCTTTGCGACGAAGAAACAAAGGGCGCGATTGGTACTATACTTTAGAGGATACAAAGCTAAAGATATGGGCCATCGCTAAGGAGCGATACAAAGGATGGCGATCAACATTTAGTTCTACGTACAAGGCATACCGGACTTATGATGAGAGAATGCAAAATAAGCCTGAGGATCTAGACATTGTTGAATGGCACTATCTGGTGTTATACTTTGGCACTGAACAATTCAAGGTTCAATGGAATTTACTTTAATTTTTCTACTAGTTTAGCTTCAAAAAATGCTTTCTTTTTAGAACTTTAACATGAACTCATTTTGTAGAAGATAAGCAGCCAGAATTCTCAAAACAGACATCTACAACAGACCAAGCATCTCATGGGCTCGAAACCTTTTTCCCAGTGTAGCTATGAGCAGGTAATGACATGAAAAGAACATGTACTTGTTTTGTTCAATGATGAAATATTCATCTGTTAGATTCTTCCCAACTTAGAGAGACCCGGAAACTGGAGAAGAGCCAAATGATTTGAGTCTTTGGATGACAATGCACACAAAGCATGGGCAATGGTCAAATAGTGCATCTAAGGCTATCTATGTGAGTATATAATAATTTGTAATGAAGTTATTGGCTGTGATCGCTTCTGCTACTTGGGCTGTGGCTGCAGCAGCTGCGGTATACATTTGAACAGCTGTTGCTACTACTCAGCAGCTTGTATGTGTGCAGCTGCAGCAACAGCTGCAGCCCAAGAAGCACAACCGATCAGGCGAACTAAGTCATTCATAATATTGGCCTACACTTCCAGTCTCAATTGACACCTACAAATATGTTCTGTGCGTTAGGATACTGCAAGCAGCAAAATAACAGAGAAGGAATTAGAGTCACAAGATAACTTCATTTCATCACAAGAGGAAAACTTTGTTTTCCAGTCATCATATAAGGAAAACACTAGGTGCAAATCATCGAAAACTCATGGTAATGGATACTTGGCGTACTATCCAACACGAAGGCAGCTATACAATGAAAATTTGCAGATGCAAGCCCGACATTCTGCGGAATCCCATAGGACAAGGTTAGAGCTGCTGTCTGAGGTTCAAATGTTAAAAGAATAACTTGCAAACCAAGTTGCAGAAAGGGCCAACGAAAAGGAAGAAAGCAAGCGTCAGATAGAAGAATTGTTGAATTCGAGGGACACAATTAAAGAAGAACTCAGGCAAGAGTTTATGTCCATGCTAGGAACACAAAGACAAGGAGCCTTCCAGGAGGTAATAATTTTGAAACAAATTTAACTTACAGTTAATAGCAATTGTGTTAAAATGCGTGAGGTTTCAATAAATTTCTGTAATAGTCTGTGGAGTTGTTTTTTCATCAAATCTGTTTCCACAAGTAATCATTGCATGCTTCCTTTTATTTTATATTTATCCCTTGGCTGATAGTTTCCTGGGTTCTAGTTGCACGGTTACTTGGCTGTTGGTTCTAGTAGGTTTGTTGCAGGTCTGTTGCAGCTCGAGTTTTCAGTGATAGTGTCTGAGTTTCAGTTCATTTTGTCCAAAACAATTAGTTGCAATATTTCTGTTTTGTAAGCTTTAATATGTTACTCACTCAGTGATAGTGAACTTCAATTTAGAACGTGAGTGAGTAATATATCGTCTAAGATAAAAATATGACCAATTAGCATCAGTTCCTTCATGGTTTCGGTCATTATATGAGAGCTAACTATTTGAAAACTAAATTTTAAATGCAGGCTAACCAAGCTGCCAACGAAACAATACATGTTCCTGCTGCCCCAACCGAACGAAATGACACGACTCCACGGAGTGAAGAAACAACACCGCAGGTAATAGCAATTGCAACATGTTTACAGGCAACATGGATCACTACACTATATGAGCCCTGAAATGTTTTCTCGAATTTTTTGATAAGCAGACTAACCCAGATAGCAACCTGGAAACACAACATGAAGCTAGGCGAACTGCAGAAACCAATACTCGCACCCCTAGAAGTAGTGTTCTTAACCGAACTCTTCCCCAAAACAAAGACAGGAATGCGTCAGTGAATTATATTACTACAAAAACACTAAAGGCTGCTGTTGCTACTAAACGTGCACGCACAAGGAGTCAACAGGTATGCATTGCAGAGGGATTTTTTTTATAGCTGTAATGCCTATCTACTACAACATTGCAAATTGTTAATCAGTGCGAGTTTTTCACTGTTGTATGGTATGCTTTGAATGACAAAATTCTGTGGAGAATGTCTCTTGTTAGTGCACTTCACATCATTTTTCAGTGGAGAACTGCAGATCCCAGCGACAAGTTCATTAATGTACATAAAATATCCTGCAAATCCTTAGGTTTATCTGTGTTTATTTTGTTAAATATTGTGAATTACTGTATATTAAACCAAAACAGGGTATATTGGGCTTACTGCACATGCTTCAATGACAACTAGCAATTTCTATAACAATAGCTTCTTTACAGTCATTTATTCCTAGTAAAGTAGTAATGTAAGACGGTTTTGTGTGCTAGAATTTAGAATACACTAGTTTTTGTTGTGATCATTTTTGTGCCTTTTGATTTAACATTTGATGGCAGTGCTCTCCAACTGTACAATATGTTGAAATTGGTTAACCTATGTACTTTACTCATCAATTCTTCAACCAGTTAGCATCTTCAAAACTTGCAGTAGCTATTATGCTTCTTAGCGTCTATGACCCAGTGATTTTGGTTGTAGCCAAACTCACCTGCTATCTAACTGTAGGAATAGAAATGGTATAACAGAGAGCACAGAACTCAATTGTTGCACATTATTTCGTTCTACACACAACTGTCATTCCTTTGTGTGTTTGCCAATCTTGTTCGCATCAGTTTTAATGAATCTATGTGACAACATGCATTAGTATCCGGATTAAAACTTTACTCCCTTTGGTTGATCTTATGTACATACTTCCATTCAGTTTCACTCTATTTGGTTTCATCCCATTTTGTTTCACGAGATACAGTATGTTGAATCAGACTTTCAGTTCGCTGCCATGGTTATCTATGTTGATTCTATTTTGTATTCCCATACTCAACCCCAGATCTCAGTCCATTCAGTTTGTGAGGAGTATGTGTAATACGATTGAGTATCTAAATTGCTACGCATCACTAATGCCCGACATAATTACGGCCATCAGGAGATGCGAAACATACGGCAATAATTACTGCAGCCAGTTAACTGGTATCTTTGCATCATACCCGGGTTTGTTTCAAGCGCCCAGGTGACCCAATAACCCAAACTATCTGGTGGTATCTCGAGAGAGATGGACGGTAGATATCACGGGTGTAATTACACTTGGGTAGATATTACTACTAACTGTAGGAATAGAAATTTAGTAGAGAATAACAGTCAACACAAAAAGAGTTCCAAATTCATGTAGGCAATCTGTAGGATATTAAGATTTATCACCTTTACATCATTGGTCACTGCTGAAGTACACAATGGGGATGTTTCTGGTGGTTGGTCACTTTTTGATTTTTTGGTTAGGTTATTCATCATCTACCTTTCTAGTGGTTCTTGAGCTCTACATATTTTGACAATCATGTATATATCTCTAAACAATTGCATTGATGCAGTAATGAACATATGTATTCATGTTATGAAAATTTATTCCATTTACAATGTGTTACTGTCGTGATGAGCTGAACAACTGATGCATATGTCATTTTGAATGATATTATTCAGGAGGAAGGAACAAATTGAGTGCAGTGCTCTAGCCATGGGAAGCTAAGGTCAATTCAAGCTATTTAGCGAGGTCAAGCCAAGCTTCAATGCAGTGATAGCTAGGGACATTTTAGTGATGCTTGTAATACAACTTCAAATTTTTGTCACAATTAAAGTTGGTTTCATTTCAGATATGTGTAGCAACAAATTCTATTTTGATATAATGATTTTACTACATCGGTTGATTCCTGTTGTGACAAACATTAATGGCGTTGCAATAATTCTTGTTGCTACTAAAGCAATGCGTTGCAATATACACTATTCCCTTCAACTTTTGGCGTGGCAATATATGCTATAGCAACAAAAAAAACAGCGTACCAAAAGAGTCTATAGCAACAAAAGATCAAGCGTGGCATTAGAAGCTATGGCAACGAAAATAGTAAGCGTGGCAATAGAGGCTGTTGCAACCAAAGTATGTGCGTGGCAATTGAATCTATTACCACGAATTCTTTGAGTGGCAATATCACTATGTCCTATTACCACAAATTCTTTGTGTGGTAATTGAATCTATTACCACGAATTCTTTGCGTGGCAATTGAATCTATTACCACGAATGCTTTGCGTGGCAATATAGTCTATTGCTACCACCAGTTTTCGTTGCAATTTAACTTATAACCACAAAATCGGTATGTTGCAAATGCTATCTACAGCAACGCCTCATTGCGTGGCAATAGTTGTTTTTGCCACGCAATACATTGTTGCATAAACTATGTATTGCAATGCTTTATTGCGTTGCAATAGGTAAACGTTATTGCAACGAACCGAAATACCGTGGCCCAAACTTTAGACCACGCAACTTCTTGCCACGCCTCCCAACGAAAAGTTAGCGTTGCAATAGGTGCTATTGCAACCATTTTGGGCCTATTGCAACGTTTCACGCCGTTGCAATAGGCCCAAAAATTAGTAGTGCAATTGATCTATACTAATTATTCACACTAATTTTTTATACTAAATAATTACCTACCTAATTAACCACCTACATTAATCAATTACCTACCTAACCCCTCACTAATTCACCACTCGGCTGAACACACATGCATGGACACTGCTACTATTTACTAATAACTAGCTACTACTTACTAGTTAGCACTACACTACTCCCTCTCTCTAGTTAGCACCACTACTCTCTCTCTGGCGTTTCTCCAGGGAATGCAGCTGCTCTTGGGTGCGCTCTGGGCACACCGACTTCAGCTCGTCACTGGCTGCTGGCTCGCAGCCAGCGACTATAGGTTCGGCGAGCCCTTTCAGGGCAAGCGCGTGCTCGTTGTCGGCTATGGCAACTCCGGCATGGAGGTCTGCCTCAAGCCTTGCCACCATAGCGCCTTCCCCACCATGGTCATCAAGGACTAGGTGCACGTGCTCCTGCAGGACCTCCCATCTCTCTTCTCTCTCCACCCGAGGCACATCGACCCACCGCCGCACGGGAGGCGAGGCACTGGGGCGGCCACACCGTGCGAGAGCCGAGGCGGCGAGGCGAGGTGGCAAGTCATGGCATGGTGGCTCACGGGAGGCGGTGAGACAATCGCATGGGAGGCGAGGCGGCTGCCCCGTGCGGGAGCTGAGGCGGTGAGCCACGCTAAGGCGGCCCCGTGCCTAGGAGGCGAGCTGGCAAGGCCAAGGTTGTCGCCACTGTGCCCTCCCATGCTGGGCAGCCCGAGCACGGCATGCTAAGCCATACCAGGCTGTTACCGTTTGACAGGTTGGTTTTCCAAGCCAGGCCCAGTCCAATTCCCTATCCGTGTTATTCCTATCCGGCCCACCATGTGACATACTCGTGTCATACTTGGGTCGTACTGAGCTACAGCCCGACTCTCACCTCTACATGCAAGCGATCTTATTTCAAATCACAGGTCCACCAAATGGGCAAAAGTTTTTTTTGCTAGAAGTAAATGGATCTGTACCGGTTTCGTGAACCTGAGCACCATAGTCGATTGGCATCGTGTGACGAACTTGAATCCTTCTCTGAGGGTCCTTAGCCTCTCCCATTGCTCGCTTTCGAGTGCAAACTAGTCGCTCCCACACCTAAACCACACAAAACTTGAGAGGCTTGAACTCTCCTACAATTACTTTGACCACCCGGTAGCATCGTGTTGGTTTCGAAATTTTATAGGGCTTCGGTACTTACCTAGGAGGATCCATCTACACGACCAGTTTTCCTGACAAACTAGAGCACATGATGTCCCTCCAAGCAACGAGAGGGCAGGCGAGAGAGGGGGAGCAAATAACTAGAAAGAGGGCCACAGAGCTTTAAGTAAAGATTGCGACAGGGCCATTTAACGCTGGCATAGTGACGTGATAATTTAGGGGATGTGCGTGACACACATAACCAATGCGGCGATCCATGTCACACGACCGAAAAGTGTAGTGACACCATCGGCGGCAAAAGGTGGAAAACCAAAGAGGCAAGAATCTAGTGGGCCGAAGGGACGAAGGGGACCAAAGAACAAATGGCATAGTCTCAACCCACTGGAGTTGAGGTCTTTTACCATGAGAGGTTACTGTTGGGAGAGTGATCCCACCTTGGCCCAGGTGGCCACTGCACCAAGAGGTCCATTAAGAATGCAACCAAGTGGCTAGCCCAAAAGGGTTGTAGATTGGGGAAAGGACACGTTACCCTTTACAATATTTGTAGATCCTAATAGAGATATTTATGTAAACAATCTTATTATGGCTATAAATATGTGCTTTAAGGTGCCATAAGGGAATTTTCATTTTTTGAAAGGGTCAAGTAATAGACCGCACATTCATGCACATATCTTATACATCCTATCTCCATAACCTCTCAGTTTTCAAGTATCCCCTGTGGCTTTTCTATAGCCCTATTATTTACTGTTTGACCTACAGTCACAACAAAATAAGCTTAAGAAGCAAGTATCAGTATCTTAATTAATCTGTTTTTTCCCTTCCCGTTGAAGTTAATGTAGAGAATATTGATGGTGATATACTTGTATAATATACATTCGTACTCTTGATGTATAGATGTATTGCTATCATCACAGATTGTAGCAACCTGACGAGGATGAGGTGGCTGCGAACACTATTTCACTCAACAATTGCTTCCGATTGGCAACAAGTTACTATTTCACTCCAAAGAACAAGAAGTTTGCTTGTATCGTGAAAATGGGAAACATACGAATGTGAAAATGCAGACGCATAATTATAAGACTAGAAAACACAGGGAAAAAAAGAAATAGGCTTTGGATGAGCTATAGGAGAAGCAAAAATAAACATACACGGTTATAATAGAAAGCGTAAGTGAGATTGCTCTGTGAGAGTACGTATTGCCTCTGCTCTCTTGTTTCCCTTGATACTCCAGTGGAATCAGCGCAGAGAAAAAAAGAGAGGGGAAATATTACTATTTTTTCCTTTGGGGTTTCCTATAATTCAATGTGCAAACAGTGTAAATTCCTATAGGATTAAGAATTAAAAACCCTATGTTTTTTTCCTTTAATTAGTATCCATCAAAACTATATTGTAGAATCGTATGGCACAATAAGAGGGGGAGTGAATGATTGTCTCCGCTTTTTATCACCTGAAACCAAAACACAATGCAGAGAACAAAACAAAGCAATTTGAATTACCGACAAAGATAACGACCGCAGCTGCTGCTCATAAGTGGTCGTAAACCTCTGTCGCTCTGGCCGTATGTGCTCGTTACTATCAGATGCTTTGTCGCCCGACTGCTCGTTACGACCAAATGTTCTGTCACCTAATTGCTCATTACGACCAGACGTTACGACCACTCTTCCCAAACAATATCTCCAACCACTCAGTTACGACTGCACGCTTTTGATCGCTCGCTCTGGCTGCTCGCTTACGACCGCTTGCTAACGAGTGCTCAAATCGATCACCGACTTATTCCGATCACTCTGCATGACCACAGATCGACCATCCAATCGTTCTGATAGCTCAGCTTGATCTCAGATCGATCGCTTGCTTGTTCTAATCGCTCTGCATGACCACGATGCACATAGTCATGACTTCCTTCTGCCTGACGACTTCAGGAGTTCGACCACCGCCCAAGCGTGTACAAGCCGACAACAAAATAGAGCACGTAAAGCGGAGAGGCAAACAAGTCAACGAGAACACTTTTTTGGAAAGGATCTGATCTATTATTTCTTCATCAAGTTCTTGGCTACAAAGCGCCTCACGGCACTCCTAAAAACCTTCTCAACGAAATCCCTAAAACCTTGTACGCTAGCCTACAACCTTCCCTACTTTATAGGCCAGCCACAAAGTGTGTTCAACTCAAACACTTCAAAACTGTGTCCCTATCCCTTTGGACACGAACTCTATCTCTTTCTCAAATCAAGGGACCCGAAACCCTTTCTAACACGGGTTTTAACCACCTCATCATGGACTCCATTCACAACTCCATACGACACACACGACAAAGCCTCTAGGATATCCCCTCCGGTATCTCCATCGTGCACCATCACCGCGTGCTCTCGCGTGAGCTCGATCACCTTGCGTGATATCCTGATCGCCTGGACCTCAGATTACCCCCTCATAGTCCCGGTCCTCCTTATCACCGATCGTGATCATCTCCACACCTCCACACAGCATCCACTTTTAACTTCCATGTGCTCAAGCATAAGCTCGACCACCTCGCGTGACATCTCGACCACTTGGACCTCAGATTACCCCCTCTAGGGGTGCAAATGGGTTGGGTAAATCCTGACCGATCTGGTATCGAATTCGATTTGTACCGAAACCGAGAAGAAAATAGAAAATCCAGGCGGATCGGATACCGGAATCGGATATTTCCTGTCGGATTCGGTACTGGAATCGGGACAGCAAATATCTGACCGAATTGCTTCGGTATCCGGATACTTGGATAATATTCGGTCGGATATCTGGAACCCAGTAAGGCAGTTAACCCTAAATCTAACCAGCAATCGGTGGCCTCCAGCCTCCAAGACCAGCAGTCCAACCCTTCCCATCCGATCTATCGTCTCGTCTCGTCTATCGTCTCGGGCTCTCGGCTGCTCCCCATCCTCCCCTGCTCGGCTGCTCCCCATTCGATCCCCATCGTCCCCTTCTCGGCTGCTCCCCATCCAGATCCGGAGATCCCCATCCTCCCCATCAGGCATCAGTTGGGAGCGAAGGTCCCGAAGAAGGTCGGCATAGCGGGGCGCAGCGGTGGTGGCGGCCCGAAGAAGAAGCCCGTCTCCCACTCCGTCAAGACCGGCCTCCAATTGCCCGTCAGCCGCATCGGCCGCTACCTCAAGCAGGGCCCCTACTCCCAGCGCATCGGCACCGGCGCCCCATCTACCTCGCTGCCGTCCTAGAGTACCTCGCTGCCGAGGTGCGCCACGCACACGTGCCCTGGGCTACTCGGTCCCTTCGACGCAGAGCCCACCCGCTGCCTTCGACTCCGGCAAGTACCTTGTACTAATGCATTTTGTGCTGTGCAAACAGGCTCCATACCATCGTCGTCATCAACATCTATGTCTTATGCTTGAGGTCTCTATGTTTGACGTAACAATATACCAAGATAACCCTTTTGTCTGCACCAGGGTAAGGGTCGACAACCTTGACTTTGGCATTAGTTTGCTGTTGGATAGAATTTATCACCTTGCCATTCTTGCCAATTACATTACCAATCACTCTGTCTGGATAGAGTAGGTGGTAAACAATCAATTCGTCATTAGTGGAGCTTTCCTGGGTATGAACAATTGGCCTCCTCTTTCGGTCCCTCCTTTCTTCTCTGTCATGGTCCTTGTTAGGGTTAGTGTCTGTTGTTACTTTTGTTGGATTAACTTTTTCTTTTTAATCTTGTTTAGTATCAGCAAGGAGAGGATACAACACAACAGCAGGAAACAAATGGAGCTTAGGAAGTGTTGTTTTTTTGTTTGTAGATTCCGAAAATCTGATAATGTCCTACACTCCTACCGTCTCTTTAGACTAGGGTGTTTTACATACTGTAATTGTGTCATGTGTCTCTTGATTGTGTGATTAGCACATACTACCGGTTGCTTAAAGCTAAAGTTAGATTTGTGCTTGCCAATAATGTTGATCTGTGCTTGCGAACAGGCTGTTTCTATGATTATTAAATTTGAGATCTAACTTGACATGCCAATAATCTGTTTCTATGAGCTAAAGTTTGTGCTTACAGCACTGCTTGGCTTCCACTATTTTGAACTTAGATTGTCGATGTTTAGTACAAAATTATTATTGTTATAGTGTATTATCTTCTCATTCTCTTTAGTTTAGTTTCAGCTCAACCATGAGGGTAATCATGATGGTTTCTGTGAATTTAATGTTCAACATTATGCTGATATGGTATTGTGTTTGAATTGTTTTATAGTGTTGTGATTTGCATACGAAAATTACAGCTGTTCATCAGTTGGTCGTTTCTTGTACTCATACAAAACAGGAAGAACAAATACTCAGTGAATTTTGATGGCATCCGAAAGTGAAAGTGTGGGTTTGCCTTCATCTTCATTTGCAACACCTACACTTGCATCTGGAGGAGGACAAATGCAAACTGAAGGTGCTCTGACAATTAGCAGTGGCACGAAAGGGCAAGGTATGGAAGGTAGTCCTTCAGCTATGCAAGAGAATATAGAAGATGAGCTTGTTACAAAGAAGTAGAAGAAGAGCACATCACTGGTTTGGGATCACTACACTAGGACTACAAAGTCAGTTGAGGTGAATGGAAATAAGATTGTTGAACGTTGGGCGCAATGCAACCACTGCAAATATAGTGCCAGATGTGAGACCATCAATGGCACAACATGTTTTTGGAACCATTTAAAAAAAGCACCATCTCAACCCAGGTCAGCAGGTACTCAAAGTAGAAAAGAATAATGAATTTGACACAACTATTGTTGAACCATACAGGTATGATCAAGAAGCTAGCTTGAGAAAGTTTTATTTAGCGATAATCATGCATGAGTACCCTTTCAATATTGCTGAGCATGAATATCTTGTTGACTTCATCAAATCCTTGCGTCTTAGCTTTCCAATCAAGAGCCGTACAACAATTAGAAAAGAAATAATGAACCTCTTTTTACAAGAAAAGGGAAAGTTATATGAATATTTTAAAACCATTCAGTGTCGCTTTAGCACAACTATGGACATGTGGACTTCAAATCAAAACAAAGGGTATATGTGTGTCACTGTACATTGGATCGATGATAATTGGCAAATTCAAAAAAATTATCAAATTCATGCATGTAAAAGGACGACACACGGGTGCTAACCTATCTGATGCATTTACTTCCTGTGCCATGAGGTGGAATATTGAAAAGAAGTTATTTTCCTAATCTTTGGACAATGCATCTGCAAATAAAGTGTGTGTAAAAGATGTCCTTGCCGAAATTAAAAAGCAAAGTCCGCTAATATGTGATGGTATGTTTTTTCATGTGAGATGTGCCAATCATATATTGAATCTTGTTGCTAGAGATGGTTTGCAAGAAATTGCCTCTACAGTTCAGAATATTAGAGCATTTGTTGTAGCTGTAAAGGGATCTCTGTTGCAGTGGGAGGAATTCCAAAAGTGTGCATCTGAGTGTGGGTTGGATACAAAGATGAGTCTCTCACTGGATGTTGCTATGAGGTGGAATTCTACCTAGTTGATGTTGAGGGATGCCATATATTATAAGAGCGCTTTTGAGAGGCTTTTGTGCTTGGATCGCCGTAGGAACCAGAAAATTGCTCCTTTAGATTCAGAATGGGATAAGGCACTAACACTTTGCAAATGCTTAAAGAAATTCTATGATGTTACTGAGCTATTCTCTGGTACTTTATATCCTATTGCAAATTTGTTTTATCACAGTTTTTGTCAGATTAAACTTTTGATTTCTGAGTGGTGTGCTAGCTCTGATACCACCATACGTGACATGGCATTTTCTATAAGTGCTAAATTTGAGAAGTACTGGAAGAAGTCCAACATTGCTCTTGTTGTGGCAACCTTTCTTGATCCTAGGTATAAGACAAAAATAATAGAATTTTACATGAAGAAATTTTATGGTGAGTTGTTGTATAAGACTGAACTTGAAGAATTCATCAATGTTGTCAAGCAATTGTATGAATCATATGCCTCTGTTGCACCTAGTGTGTCAAAAAATAAGATTGTTGCCAATGCTACTGCTACACCCAATCATAAACCAGCTATAGATCTCTTTATGAACAATGAGAATGATGAACTTCATGACTTCTTATATGACACATATGTGGCTAATGAGGATGAACCAAATGACCTGGAGAAATACATGGCAGAGCAATCCTTCAAATTTGGTAGATCCAGTCAAAACTTTGATATTTTATTATGGTGGAAGAATCAGCAAGATGAATATCCTATTCTATCACGAGTTGCACGTGATGTTTTGGCCATGCAAGTGTCAACAGTAGCTTCAGAATCTGCTTTTACTGCTGGTGGTCGTGTCATTGATCCATTTCGCAGTCGTCTAGAGCCTGAAATGGTAGAAGCATTGATATGTATGAAAGATTGGATAACCGCATCCAGAAAAGGTGATAGCATCATTGTTAGCATTTTAGTGTAACACTAGTATTGCTAGTATCTTTTTTAACTATGAAGTTTCCTCTTATTGTTTTTAGATTCTAAGAGCAAAGTTGCATCCATCATTGGTGATTTGGACGTAGTTGAGACCATTGTTGCTAATATGAGGATTCTTTAGGTATTGTGATTTGGTGTATTGCACTCTTAGACTAGTGTCTAGTATTGGTGATTTGTACTCTTATTTAGCAAAGTTGCATCCATCATTGGTGATTTGTAGGACGAAGAAGTAGCTAGTGATGGCGAGTTCTAGGTGTGCTTGTGACCAAGTGAAGCTGAAGTTTACTACTTAAGTTTCTGGTAACCTTTTCCAAGAACTGACTATATAATTCTTAACTGCATTATGCTTATTCCTATTCAAGTCTAAACTGCAACTCCAAATCCTAGACATTTATTTTTGAACAGGACTTCTATGTTTTGTGCATCTGTCTTGATTTATGTTGAGATCTGTTTTAAGTGTATAGTCACTGGATAGATTATAGAGTATGCTACACAGTATATTGGAACTGTAGTATCTCTTTGTTGTACTGGGCCCAAATAGAGCTCTCTAGGCAGTGTTTTTAATCCACAACAGTAGGCTGTTGTTGTTATACTGTTTAGAACAGTAATTGAAAAGTTGGAACTGAATTCAATTTAACCACTTGGATAAGAAGTTGTGACATGAACTTTCTATGTTGTCTGTACATAACCTCCATACAAACCCCCATAACCTCCTCCATAACTTGAATACATGTTATTTCCATAAAGCCCATTACTACTATAAGGTCCACCAAATCCACCATATGAACTATACATACTGGAGCCATAACCTGCATTTTGATTGAAATGTTAACATTCTCAACCACAACTATATTTGATGAAGTGTGCACACAGTTATTAATTACCCTCATAAGAATTTCCATATCCTTGCTGCTGCCAAGGCCATGGGGGCACAGGCCTTGAAATGGTGCTGTTCACATTGGAAATAACATTCCTCTCTGTAGCAGAAACAACTTCCCCAGGTTTTGCTATCCCAGAAGCTTCAACAATATCGCTAGTGCTATCTCCAGATGGGGGCTTAAAAGGCGCTGGACCAGATGAAGTCCCAGCACATTCCCATGGCTTTGCTGGTGGATTACTACCTGATGCATTTGTTGACCGAGAGAACTTTTTCTGCATGATGAAATGTGTTAAACTAACTGGTTTATTTTAGTCAAATGTGTGTTAAAAGAGTTGAAAAGCTTCAGTTGCATCTAAGTCATCATGTGGTTTGCTTTTAAATTTCTAAGTCTACATAGTACGGGCATATGTAAACGGTTTGATATGTGCCAACTGAAGCTTAGTCAAATGTGTCAAACCGTTTGATATGCCCGTACTATGTAGTATATGTAAGCAAAACATGTTGCTATGATGCTATCGAGTTGGAGTTCTGTGTTTGAACTGCAATGCTATGAGATTTTGCCGTGGATTGCCCAAGCGAACGGCCGACTTGATCTCAGAATGACGTTAGTAACTTAGTATGGCCCGTGTCTTCCTTAATTTTAATGAGAAGACACTATTGAAAATGTTCCTTTTTGTACGTCCGTGTTATCCGCCTATATTATCCACTTCCGATCCGTAACCGATATATATCCACCCCGATGATTTCATATTCGAAACTCCGAATATTCTGAATTCGTATTCGTATCCAGTCTTACCATATCTGACTTCGAATCCAGAGAAAAAATATGGGTTAGGATACAGTTTAAGCAATATCCGTTTGAATCTGATCCGATTGCACCCCTAACCCCTTCCTAGTCCCGATCCTCCTCGTCACTGACCATGCCCACCTCCATGCCCACCTGCACATGCAAAGACCAAAGAAACCATCTCCCGGTACAACACATTAGCAAAACACACCCTTGTCTATCCCCAGATAAGGACCAAACACCTACGACCGTCTCCCAGGTCGTTTACAACCGCACAGAGTCTATCGCTAGCTAGAACAGACCCTCAGACCACTCCATTCGACCGCTACCATAGAGTACTCGTAACCCACAAGTACCCAAAAACCATACCAACTATCGAGTATCAACTGGAAAACATAGCTGCAACATGTACTTGAAGCCTACGAGTATAGACAAACCTCTGACACCCGACCACTTACCGTGATCGTGAAACTACTTCTACCGAGTATCCAGTCCTCCGACTACGAGTATCTCAAGCAACGACCATCCATCATCGATCACCACACACCGACCAGTCAACTACTGGTCCAACACGAGTACTTGACGTAATTGAAGATCTCAAGAGTGAAGCACTCGTATCGACTATGAAGGTCTACGAGTACCGACCGTGAAGCCTACGGCAACCGATTGCTAAGCCTCCAACTACCGAAGGCAAAACAGTAGACTGTGAAGTCTACGAGTATAGACAAGACTACCAAAGCTACGACCATCGAGTACTGTAGCTACGACCATGAAAGTAGTCTGCAAAACCTATGACCATGGACGCAGTCTGCAAAACCTACGACCATGAAAGCAGTCTGCAAAATCTACGACCATGAAGGCAATCTGCAAAACCTATGACCATGGACGCAGAGCCTTCGACTATGGACCAGTAAAACCTTCGACTATCAAGTATGACCAGTAAAGTCTACGACTATCGAGTACTGTAGCTACGACCATGAAAGAGTACTGCGGCTACAATTACCTGTCGTGGTCGTAAAACTGAAGTCATACTGCCATGGTCGAAAGGTTGAATCGTACTACTGTGGTCGAAGCCAGACGTAATCGAAAACTACCATGGTCGTAAGCATGCCGTGGTCTTAAGCTAAACGTGGCCGTAATGTTGATATGATCGACAGTTGCTGTGATCGAAAGCTGGACGTGGTCGACAGTTGTTGTGGTTGAAAGCTGGGTGTGGAAGAAAACTGCCATGGTCAAAGCCAACCGTAGTCGTAGTCGTGTTGAACGTTGCTGTGGTTGAAGCCAGCCGTAGTCGTATTCATGCCATGGTCATAATAGTGTCTGAAGTGCTGTGGTCGAAGTCTACCGTGGTTGTAAGAGTGTCTGAAGTGTTATGATCACTCGTAACTGAACAAAATCACTCGAAAGCATGCAAAAGCAACAACAGTAAACGATCAAGTCTTTCACCAACACAAAATCTAAAGCAAACCAAATGTCAATTATTTATAATCTCTTTATTTACAAACATTCATATGATCTAACATATTTTAGCTCTACCTTTTGTTTCAGAGGTATGCTAACTTGCTAAGCAATGCAGCCAGAACACTTAAATAAGAAACCGCGGTGCCGAGGATTATCGTGCCGACAATCGCGATGCCTACCCTTCTGCTTCCAACATCAATGCGTGTCCAATTCACTGATCAGTGACCTTACACTAAGGCGAATTCAGTATTCAAAGCGCTTGGACCTTTCCATCATTCCATGACAAAACTTTTATGGCGTACTTTCAAAGGGTTTGGACCTTTCCATCATTCCATGACAAAACTTTATGCCGTACTTGCCCAATTACCATCAACTTTTATGGCGTACTGTCCTCCAATAAAATTTTTGAACTGATATATTTTCTCTAGTCTCAACCTCTGGCTGTAGCCAGCGGGGCAACGACTTCCACCGTGGACTAGCACCGTTTGTGCGTGTGTATAAATGGATTAGCGCACACAAGTGATTACCGGATCGATTGCTACAGGTTCTCTAGCGGCTAGTTCGACCACACATGGCCATCCCCACCATGCAGCACCCTCGCTCTGCCAATCTCCGGCGCTGCCTTGCGGTGCTTGTCCTGATCATCACCACCAGCTCGCTGCTTCGACAGCCCCGGCACGCCGACACATACGTACCGCGAGAGCGGGACGCCCTGCTGGCCTTCAAACGCGGCGTCACCAACGACACCGCGAACCTGCTCCTGGCCTCGTGGCAAGAAGGCCAGCTGCAGGACGACTGCTGCCGGTGGAGGGGCGTCAGGTGCAGCAACCGGACCGGCCACGTCGTGGAGCTCAACCTTCGCTACGATCCCGGCAACTTGTACTCTGTGACAGGCCTGGTCGGGCAGATAAGCCCCTCGCTGTCGTCCCTGACGCGTCTGCGGCGCCTAGATCTCAGCAGGAACTTCCTGGAAGGGCCGAACGGCCATGTCCCGGGGTTCTTGGGCTCCCTCAAGAACCTGAGGTACCTTAACCTATCCTACTTACCGTTCTTCAGTAGTGTGCCACCTCAGCTTGGTAACCTTTCCAAGTTGGAATATCTCGACCTGTCTTTGGGTAACCTATACTCAACAGATATCGCATGGCTGACACATCTACCTTCGCTGCAGTACCTCAACCTTGGTTCCGTGAACCTGAGCACCATAGTCGATTGGCATCGTGTGGTGAACTTGGTTCCTTCTCTGAGGGTCCTTAGCCTCTCCTTTTGCCCGCTTTCGAGCGCAAACCAGTCGCTCCCACGCCTAAACCTCACAAAACTTGATAAGCTTGATCTCTCCTACAATTACTTTGACCACCCGGTAGCATCGTGTTGGTTTTGGAATTTTACAGGGCTTCAATACCTGAACATAGGAGGAACCCATCTACACGGCCAGTTTGATGACAGACTAGGACACATGACGTCCCTCCAAGCCCTTGACCTTTCATTTAGTGATAACTTCAACATAATGACAGCGAACTTGATGAATCTATGCAATCTAAAGACACTGAACCTCGAACAGCTCCGCTCACATGTAAACATGCCAAAGTTATTCGAGTTGCTTCCACAGTGTCCATCCAGCAAATTGCAACAACTGTATCTGCAAAGCAACAACCTTACCGGACATATACCACGATCGATGGGGCGATTTACCGGCTTGAACACTCTTGTCCTCTACGACAACCACCTCACAGGACCTGTGCCATCTGAGATCAGCATGCTTACAAATTTGACTCACCTGGACCTAAGCCAAAATAGCCTTGAAGGTGTGATCACAGAAGAACACTTTGCTAATCTAAACAACTTAGAGTACATAGACTTGTCTCATAATTCCTTGAAGATTGCCGTGGATCCTGAATGGCGACCACCATTTAGATTAGAGATAGCAACTTTTGCATCTTGCCAGATGGGTCCTCTGTTTCCTGCTTGGCTGCAATGGCAGGTGGATATCCGTGCTGTTGATATCTCGAGCGTGGGTATAACTGATAGGCTTCCAAACTGGTTCTCTACTTCATTTGCAAAGGCTTATTATTTAAACATCTCCAACAACCGGATCAGTGGTGGATTGCCAAATGACATGGAATTTATGTCGTTGGATGCCTTGTATCTTGATTCAAACAAATATACTGGTCAAATACCTCCGTTGCCGAGAAACCTCACAAAGTTGTACATCTCCAACAACTCTCTCTCAGGACCCCTGCCATCAAATTTTGGAGCTCCAAATCTAGAAATCTTGATTCTGATCTCCAATTCCATCACTGGTCATATTCCTGGATCAATTTGCGATTTGCAAAGCTTGGTTATCTTAGATTTAGCCAACAATCTTTTCGATGGAGAATTCCCTCCATGTTTTGGGATGATAAAATTGAAATTTCTACAACTGCATAACAACAGCTTCTCTGGCAAGTTCCCTTCCTTCGTACAAAGAAGCAGTTCTTCTTTGATGGTAATCGATATTTCGCATAATAAGTTCTCTGGAAATTTGCCGATATGGATTGGAGACATGGTGTTATTACAGTTTCTACGACTAAGCCACAACATGTTTTCTGGGAATATCCCGATAAACATCGCAAGTCTTAGATTCCTTAAATATTTGAATTTGGCAAGCAATAGTATATCAGGTTCCATACCTTCTCATCTTTCAAATTTGACAGCTATGACGCGAAAGAATCCATTGATTCACTCATCTTTTGGTGACATCCTTGGAAACATTTTGGTAGACACGAAGGGGCAAGAACTTAATTATCAGGCCGATAACATTTTGGGCATGGTGAGCCTTGACTTATCATCCAATGGCTTAATTGGTGAAATTCCAGAAGCAATAGCTTCTCTTGATGCAGTGTTAAACTTGAATCTGTCATGGAATCACTTGAGCGGAGAAGTTCCAAACAATATTGGGGCCATGCATGCATTGGAGTCACTCGACCTCTCAAAGAACATGCTTTCCGGCGAGATCCCTTCAAGCCTGTCAAATTTGACGTATTTAAGCTACATGGATTTGTCCTATAACAATCTTACTGGAAGAATACGCCAGGAGGTCAACTTGACACCCTCTATGATGAGTATCCATCTATGTACAACGACAACATTGGTCTGTGCGGGCCTCCTCTTCATAAGAATTGCTCAGGAAATGTTGTTCCAAGGCAAGATGACCATAAAAGAAATGAACATGGTTTTGAGCCATTGTCCTTTTATTTTGGACTTGGCATGGGATTTATTCTGGGCCTTTGGGTTGTGTTCTGTGCCTTATTATTCAAGAAAGCATGGAGGATTGCTTATTTCCGCCTTTTCGACAAGCTGTATGATGGAATTTATGTGTTTGTTATTCTTAATCGAAGAAGGTTGACCAGGCAAGAAACTACAAATTAAGTATTGCAAAGGAACCAATGTTGACATTTGAACTAGAGCTATGAAGAAATAAGCTGAAGAAGCAAGTGCCAGTATCTTAATTAATCTGTTTTTTCCCCTTCCCGTTGAAGTTAATGTAGAGAATATTGATTATGATGCTTGTATAATATCCATTTGTACTCTTGATGTATACTCGTATTGCCATCGTCATAGATTGCAGCAACCTGACGAAGAATGTGAAAATGCAGACGCATAATTGTAAGACTATAAACACGGGGAAAAAAATTAGAAATAGGCTTTGGATGAGCTATAGGAGAAACATAAACATACAAGATTATAATAGAACGCGTAAATGAGAAATGAATTTTTGAGAGTACGCATTGCCGTAGTACACGTTCAGAGATGGAAGACGCAAACTCAAAAACACTTCCTCTCATCCCCACCCTGGCACCCTCATCGAGCGCTTCGTCGAGGGCGCAACGGCCGATGGCGGCGAGGGCCACCAGAACCAGTGATGTGCGACGGCGGGGATCTGCGACGTCGCGTGGCGGAGGCGGCCCCGTGGGCGGTTGCCTAGACGTCGCACGGCCGCGGTGCAAAGGCGTCAACCCTGTCGGTGGGGCGGCGGTGAGATGGCTGAGACGACCGTGAGCTGCTTCGGGCAACGCGTGAATCCAGCGACGACGTCGGCGGGGCAACGACGGAAGGGAATTTTCCAAGAGGTTTGCTTAGCTATTCTCTTGTTTCCCTTAACTAGTTACATTCCCGTATGTTACAACGAAATTCATTGAATATATAGATAATCATGCTATAGAAAAAAGTTGCTCTGATTAGTTAGAAAGTGAAGAATGGTGAGAAATTGATGGAATAAAGCGGTTAAAGGAGAATAGACGTACAACCACCAACTCATTTTTTTATAATAGTAAAAATATAAGATGAGAGAAAAAAAAGAAATATTCCTATTTTTTTTCTTTGGGTTTCCTATAATCCAAATGCACAAACAGTGGAACATGACTGGAGCCTGCCACCACGATCTGCTAAAGCGTGACGAGGGCTGCGGCCTTCTCGCTCTCTATAGCAGCGAGGGGCTTTTCACACTTGACTAGCTGCTCGCGGAGGATCTTCATCTGGCTGTAGCTTACAAGTAGGAGCTGGCGGAGGTCAGTAATTTCGTCCAATATCTCCGTATAGGTGGATCCTATGGCTTGCGTGAGTTAGATCTGATAAGTCAGCTTAGTGGAATCAGAGGAGAGAAAGAAAAGAGAAGAAATATTCCTATTTTTTTCCTTTGGGGTTTCCTATAATCTAAACGTGCATACAGTGTAAATTTCTATAGGATTAAGAATTAAGAACCCTATGTTGTTTCCTTTAATTAGTATCCATCCAAACTATCTTAGCTCTACCTTTTGTTTTAGAGATATGCTAACTTGCTAAGCAATGTAGCTAGAACATCTATTTATTATTAAAAGTCAATGGCAGATCTTTTAGAGTTACCAAGAAAAAAGAGAAATATGCTAGAAATTCTCATAAAAAATAAAACATCTAGCTTTTAATCTGGTGAGCCCAAGTTATAATAGGTTAGATTAAAAAAAGAGAGTCTATGTTAAATACAATCTAAACTAACAGAAATTCAAAATAAAAATAAAAAGTCTTGTAATTCCTTACGTCTCTCCCAACTCATACAAACCAATCTTTTCTTCTCTTTTTTGAGATTACAACCTTCCTTATTGTTCCTTCCCAAACATGTGTCTCTCTCAAATGAACAGCATGTAACCTAATCCCTCCTAATCTGTAATCGTACCCTATCCTTCCTCATCTACATGATATGCACAACCTTTGCAATCAGTGACATCTTAGAAACCCAATACATGTATCATAATCAAACTCCAAGTGTAATGTATTATATAAACTTGAGACATATAAAAAAAACTTGCACATCTACCACCCAATCGTAGAGCCAAATAGCGTAGGCAAAAGAGGAGTCAACTTCCATGATTTGTCCTATGATGTATAAAATGAATTCTAGCGGTGAATTTCTATAGCATATTAGAAGTGCAAGTGGGAGTTCTATATGAAATTTTTAGCTCATTCGAAAAACAAATACTTGCTTTAATAGACTGATAGTACCAAATGGCATAGGCAAAATAGCATGTGTTAATTTCCATGATTTTTCATGTGTGGAATAGAATGAATTGTAACAACAAATTTCTCGCATTCGAATGAAGTATATCTTTTTCCGAAGATATTCACCCGCTCCACAATGCTTCCATCTACGAAGGATGGTAAATCACAGCTGCGCTACCTCCCTACTCTCGCTTGGCAGGAATTCTCTCTTTTATTTCCTTCCCCTCCCTGGCCACACTCTCACTCGGCAGCGATGTGACGCGGTTCGCATTTTGTACACGCACACGAGAAGGCAGCATCATTAACATACGAATAAAACATGAATCTAACACCGTATCACATTGTGTCATTAGCACGATTCCCTCGCGCACACTGCCCCCGTGAGGAATCCCCGCCTCACTCGCGCTCCCACGTGCGTCCATGCGCGCTGCCCACCTATTCAATAGAGAAGGAGCCTGTCGAGCTGGTGCAGCTCGATAGCGCCTGCTGAGCAGGGGTGGCTCAACAGGGTGCTGCCGAGCTGCGCTGACTCGGCAGCGCTTGGGGCCGACTGCCTACCGCACCGTGCCACTTGCTGTCGCGTGACTCGCCTCCTAACGAGCTACCTCGGCGTGATAGGAGCCATATGTGGTCTGCTACATCCTTTGAGCTGGAGGAGAAGATTATTTTTATAACAACGGATGCTCATGATAGTGCTAGATATATAAATAGTTCCATCCACCCGGCTATGCAGTGGGGCCTAAACGCGTGCGCCGTCAGGAGTAGGGATGGCAATCGGGCGCGGCAGGCACGGGTAGTGCTCATCCATACCCATACCCGTGACCCCGATTTACGTCCACGGGTATGCCCGCGGGTACCCATTGTCCGTAGGCATGCCCGTTTACCTGTGAACTGAGAGTCACCATTTAAGAGTTGAACTAATGACAGATACATATAAGCAGTAGCTGTTGCTAGAAAATATAATAGCTATCTTTTTTGGTTTTGTTTAAATTCAGTTTCAAGCTAGTAGATTTCCTTACTAGGGTCCTTTCCAAACTTATTATGAAAATCAATTATCCCCCAGGTCAGGAACTAAAGAGTCTAGAATCAGTTCTACGTAACAGCAATAGAGAAGGGAATTGCACAATTGAAGAAGATCCCCCTTAATTGAAGTATTAAAAATATGCATATACAAGCAAGCGTGCACCAGGTAATTGCAAAAAAGGAGTGCTCCTAATGAGTCAAGGAAAAAAAACTAACAAACTAAATGTTTGATTAGAAAGCAACAGCAATAGCTGTGCCACCTGTCAATCCATATCGTGGGTAAATGGGTGAGATGGGTACGGGTGAAGCTTACCGATGCCTATGCCCGTTTACCCGATGGGTAGAGTGTTTCCCCATTTTCATACCCGTGGGTAAAAAAAAATATTCTATACTCAGCTCTATTAAGGTATTTATCCGTGGACACATGGATAAATGGGCATAATTACAATCTCTAGTCGGGAGGTGTGTAGGGAAATTCGAAGCTAATCCTCAATTTTTTTTTCTGAAGTTTTGGGAGCAAGTTACTTGTTGGCAGGAGGCTCACGAGGTGGTACAGCCTACACGTCGTGCGGCCATTTGAAGCCTACGGCTGCGTGGTGGACAAGTCACCGGCCTTCGCGACGGAGTCCGAGACTCACGAGATGGGCCCGCAAGGCCTTCGATGCTGGTCGCGACCCGTGTGGGCGGAGATCCATCGCAGCGAGGTGGGTTCCACACTCCCAAAGAGAATGTGGGCTCCACGCACGAGCTGAGGCCGAACATGCGATGTATTGCAAAGGAGCCAATGTTGACTTTGAACTAGAGCTATGAAGAAATAAGCTGAAGAAGCAAGTGCCAGTATCTTAACTAATCTGTTTTTTCCCTTGCCGTTGAAGTTAACGTAGAGAATATTGATGATGATGCTTATATGATATCCATTTGTACTCGATGTATAGATGTATTGCCATCATCACAGATTGCAGCAAGCTGACGAGGATGAGGTGGCTGCGAACACTATTTCACTCAACAATTGCTTCTGATTGGCAATAAGTTACTATTTTACTCCTAAGAACAAGAAGTTTGCTTTTATCGTGAAAATGGGGATCTGCGACGTCGCGTGGCGGGAATGGGGCTTCCCTATCTCCTTATGGTGTCCTCCTCCATGTTCCCTCCACATGGCAACATTTAATTGATTCTAAGGTGAATTAGTGAGGTAATTAATTAATGCAGATGATTAACTATTTATTTCAATTTATCCATACTAATTATTCACACTAATATTTTATACTAATTAATTACCAGCCTAATTAATCATCTACATTAATTAATTATCTCACTAATTCACCTTAGAACCAATTAAATGGTGCCATATGGAGGGAACATGGAGGGGGACATCATAAGAGGACAGGGAAGCCCCGTTCGCCCAATGGGTGGTTGCCTGGACGACGTGCGGCCGCGGTGCGGAGGCGGCGAGACCAGAAGATAATTGGGCACCTTATTTTTAGCTTTTAAAAACTATTTTTAATTTTTTTATAGTAACTAATTTTTAAATAAAATATTTTTAAAAACGGGATCTATAATTTAATTGTAGTACACACTATAATAACTTTATTTATATTGGTCATAACTATACGTAAGTTTGTTACTCCGTAGTCTCTCATGAACAGCCTAAAGGATATAAGTCGTAGTTAAAAGATATGAACTAAAATAAAAAAAAAGAGAATAGACCCATTGTAGAAACGCCGTCTTGAGAAAATACACCGTTTAAAAGTTAGGTACTATAGCAAAAGCCAAAAACCGCTAGCTTTTAAGGTAAAGAACATACCCTCTATTGTCTTGCCGAGCCGACCAGAGTAGGAAGATTGTCATGGGCTTATTTTTATTATTTTCCGCCCAAATAAAATGGCTAGATGCTGCAGGCCCACGACGTACCATCACCAATTCAGCATTTTTTTTTCTGATAAGCTCTATAATTATTATTCGATCCGTGCATAATTATCATACTTTCATTAACATGCATGATGTATGTACAAGTTTTAATACAGAAGAGGGCATGGTGCTTTTCTTCAATTAGACAAAAATACAGCTATGGAGCCAAAATTATGTAGTGTCCATTTCATTTGTACTAGTTTCTACTGTTGTTTGCCATAGCCAAAACCATTAGCAAAAGTTAATACTTAGGTTCTGGTCAAATGTTGTTTGCGGTCGTCTTCCTTGTAAGTTGTAATAGAAAAAAAAATAAAGAAAAAGTAAACTGTTGTTTGCGGTGGCAACCAGTATAACTATTGAAGACGGATGCAAGGCTTTTTTTTTTCTGGCAATCGGCCTGGCTAAATGGTACAAGGTCTAGCAGAGACGTCGCTCCAAATTAACGTCCGCAAAATTTCCAAGAGCAAATTAATGTAGAACAATCTAAGAGATATTGTTTTGTGTTATAGGTGATGCTTTTGTTTATACTTTTTGATATGATAGCGAACGTTGGAGATATCGACGTAGATGACTTATATTATTTTAAGCTTGAGAAGCCATTTAAAATTTTATTTTAAAAAATCAACCGTCTTTGAAGTTTGATTTTTTTTGAACTTTAAGAAAGCTAAAAGATAAAAGGCAAAATCAAAAACTAAAAAGAACAGCCCTCAAACGCCGGCTTTCAAGATGGGCAATGCATGGATCAAGAAAGATATCGACCTGGCTAAATGGTACAAGGTCTAGCAGAGACGTCGCTCCAAATTAACGTCCGCAAAATTTCCAAGAGCAAATTAGGATAGAACAATCTAAGGGATGTTCTTTTGAGTTATAGCTGATGTTTTTATTTATACGTTTTGATACGACAGCGAATATTTGAGACGTCGACATAGACAGTTTATACTGTTTTGGGCTTGAGAGGCTATTAAAAAAATTCATTTTAAAAAATCAACCGGCTTTGAAGTTTGATTTTCTAAACTTTAAGAAAGCTAAAAGGCAAAATCAAAAACTCAAAATAACAGGCCTCAAACGCTGGCTTTCAAGATGGGCAATGTATGGATCAAGAAAGATATCGGCATTGATGCCGGCGTCACGGTGCAACACGTATGGATCAAGAAAGTTCTCGGGCTGGTTAACTCTGTGACCCGAGAAGACCCAATCACGTAACATCGGATGCAATATCCGGCTTACAAGCTAATCTACAAAGTTTGATGCGAGCTCAGCCTAGCTGCACGTCCTGAGGGCTTCATACGTACGGCTAATCTACAGAGTTGGGCACCGTCTGGATTCAAGTTCTTCGCTTGGCTCGCAATTCAAAACAGACGACCTTGGGCGTCGGATAGACTGGGGAATGGGGATGGCCAAACCAACGCTCTTGCCCGGAAAATAAGCCAGGAAATTGGTTTTTAGGAATTTTGATCTTGGTTTGATTTGTTTTGACATAGATCAGTGTATATGTGTTACATATACGTTTTCACTAATGTAAGTTAAGTTTTAAAGAATTTGTGTTTAAAACTGATTTATTGGTCTTTAAATGTGTAGAAAAGTTTGGAGTCAACTATGATCAACGACGAGGATCGGGGATACGTGTATAGAGGAGTTGAGGTCCAGAACGATCAAAATGCAGAGTGAGGTGCATGAGCTCAAGCATGGCACAAGAAAGATGAGAAATGTTGCACCAAGTGGCTTGATCAATCTAAGTGAAACATGTGATCCGATAGAGCCAGAATAGAGAAAAACTTGTCGAAACGTGGCAACTTAATGGTGCACCTATACGTGGCAAGTATGACGATTGCTTGCATGAAAAGATGAAGACCAAGTTAAATAATGGTATTTTGGCAAGTTTGTCAAATACCAAGAACTACATTGGATCGAAACTACGAGATTTAAGCGGCGCTTGGGAAGACAGTTTAGGTCATAGAGAAATTGAGATGATCAAGTGGATTAAAGGATGAAGACTTAGCGAATTTAGGCTCATATGCTTTAAAAAGCATGCATGAGTTAAATATGAATAAAACCCATGTTGTATGGGGTTAACGGGTTCCCCCATATGTGCTGGTGGATAATATCTATTAATGTTAAATGTGGGCTAATTGTCTCATCTATTTAACAGGTTAAGATAAAAACTTGTAAGTTAACTATCCAACTCTCTATCATTTTAATCAAGTGTTTTAGGATTAGGGTTTAAAAGTATGAGTGTTATTGTATATGTTCTTTTATCCTTCAAGTGGAGTAGCTGTAAAATTTTTATCCTCGAGTAGCAACAAATTAACTTTGTTTCACTCCGAACCTTCTTGATTTGGTTGGTTTACTCATGTTTTATTGGTTTTGATCCCTTCTCTCCCCTTCTTAATCTTGTTATGTGCCAAAGATGTATAGTGAAGGAGATTACTCATAGATATCATTTCCTATCTATCTAGGCATTAGGTCTTGCAAGATTTCAAAGTTGCCTAGTTATACTTGAATTTGATTTCATCGTGAATTATCTTGATCCAAGAGTTTTTGTCTCAAATCTTCGTGGGTTCTTATTAGATGTGACATATAGGAATATATCTAGAGCTATCTTGTCCATCCTCCATTCAGGAACAAGTTGTATTTTTGAGTTTTCAATTTTTATCCGATTTTAATATAATCTTTGCTTATTCTTCAGAAATGTTTGAATTTTAACAAAGATTCAAATGATCATTAGATGGAATAGGCTACTAAGACCTTGAGCAAGGTGTATGTAAAATCTCATCTCATTTAGCGATAGAGTTTTAGAGTTGCACTAAAAATGGTTTGGATACAAACTGATTTTCTATTATGAAAATAAAGGAGTGGTCTCCAAGGCCCAGTCGTACCGGAGACCAATCAGACCACCGCTGCCACCGATCAGACAACCAGGGGCACCGATCAAACCGCCTTGAAGCCGCCGAACTGGTACTTGGTAGCCAATCAAACCATCCAGATATAAGGTTTCAGTTTTTTGACTTTTAAATTAATTATTTTGGGTTTAACTTTTAATCTTAATCTTTATATCTCGATAGCTATTGGAATCCGATGTCACGCACGCGCACCGGCTGATTTAATTCCCATCGCGCGCGTGAGAATCAAGTCCTCCCAGCCATCATCTCCATAGTTGCTGCTAGCTAACTACGTGGTTGTGTAATCACCATTGGGTAAACGTGCAATTAATTACCCAGCTGCCATATCACTATATCAGTCACGCACTCACGCTACGCAATCGACCGCTGCACGACTCACGACAAGCACTGCAAGGACTCCGACCAAATAAGGGGAAAATGAGCATTTGACAGCTGACGTAGCCGGTCGAATCGATCATGACGATTGACTACAAACCGTCGACTGCATTTGTTGCACCAATGCTGCAGTATCCCGGAATTTTTTGTACGGATAACCCATTTTTTATTCGAAAATACAGAAATATACCTGCGACAAAATTTTTCACACAAATAGGCTCCAGTCGCCCAACCATTGGGCGACTAGAGCTTGTCGTCCAACCAAAAAGCGACTTATAAAGAATCTGGTAACCGTTGGGCGATTAAATGCAATCGCCTCCCCGTTAAGCGATTAAATTGAATCGCCCCCCCCCCCCCCCCCGTTGGGCGACATAAAGAGAGTCGCCCAACAGGGGGGCGACTGCATGTGAATACAGCCCGACGGCCCTTTTCTTCCCCACGCCTGCTCGCCAATCTACTCTCGACCGCGCGAGGAAGAGAGAAGCAGAAGAGAGGAAGGAAGAGGAGGAGGAGAGGGGAAGAAGAGAAGGAGAGGGGGAGGAGAGGGAAGAAGAGAAGGAGAGGGGGAGGAGAGGGAAGAAGAGAAGGAGAGAGAGAGAGGAGAAGAAGCTGCGGGATTTGCAGGTATTTTTCTAATTTTAGAAAATTTATTTTAGAAAATTTGTTTAGATAAATTTAGTTTAGAAAATCTAGTGTAGATATTTAGTTTACAAATTTAGTTTAGATATTTAGTTGAGATATTTAGTTTAGAAAATTAGCTTAGATATTTAGTTCAGATATTTAGTTTAGAACATTAAATTTAGAAATGTAGATGCACTTTACAAATTTAGATGTACAAATTTAAATGTAGAAAAATATAGTTTTTTGTATAATATTTGTAATGCATTATTGTGGAAAATTTACTTTAGAAATTTATTGTAGTTCATTCAATGTACAAATGTAGATGCAGTTTACAAAATTTAAATGTAGAAAATTGTTGTGTCGAAATTTTGTATACTATTTTTCATGTATTATTGTAGAAAATGTAGTGTACAAATTTACATTTAGATAATTTTGCAGTTATGACGGGTGACTGGCGGTACCCGCTGTTGGACGAGCACTTGGACCGAGTGCACCGCGCTTCCCGTCGTGCGCCGCCACCGGGGAGCACGGACGAGTCGACTGAGCTGGGAGTGGTCCGGACACGCACACCTCGTGTGGCCTGGGGACTCGACCCCCGTTGGACTGCCAGGTTTGCACTACGCCAACGTTTTAGTATTACCATAAGAACATTTCATGCTGACCTTCACTTTATTTGCAGGCTGCGGGTGATCGCAAGTACTTACTATTGTGATCGCAAGTACTTACATTACGTGATGGTTGCATAAACAGGCACAACATGAAGGGCGTCAAAAAAGGCACGGACTGGTCCAGGAGGATGCAGCCCTGATTGCGCAGTGGGAGGGTGCGCTGGATGACCGCGTGGAGGAGGACCGGCCATACGACATAGCCGACTACGCGGAGTACCTCATCTGGTACCAGGGCGGACTCAGGCTGGTACATGTCGTTGACCCACCTGCCCCACACGTCACCGCACCGACAGACGCGTACCCTGCGCACTTCGCACGCGACGCTCACATCGCGGTACGTAACTTGTAATTTCAAAAATTCTCAAATGGCAATATAGTTTCGATGGTGGACCATTCTATGTCTTTTTGTCCAGGCTGACGTCGGTGTTGCGATGTGGTCGGAGTCCTCCGCACTAGTGCAGAGGTGGGGCACAGGTGGGGAGTTGACCCGCGAGGAGGCCGTCAGCTTTGCGCGACGGATGGAGGCCGCGTGTAGACGTATCGTCAGCCTACTGTCCTGCACGAGGCTACCGGCGGTCTCCACACCTACGCCCAGTGCACCCCGACCACCAGTGCCACCCCGACCAGCGTGGCACTACTCCGGAGGTAGTACGTGGACACGTCCACATCCCCCGGAGCAGCTAGGGAGTTCTGCTTGGTCACGGCCTCGTACACCTCCTACGTACATCCCCGGCTTCCACACGGATGATTTCATGGCGCCATCTACGGGTACGCATCGTCCGATCTTGTTTTTATCCTAAGACGACATGCAACGAACTAACGATATTACTATTGCAGGTCCTTACCAGCAGCAGGGACGCTTCTCCCCGGGCCACATCGAGGTGGACCAGTTTTTTAAGGACTGGCCTGGGCCATCCTCCGACGCAGCACCGGAGGTTCTCTCCGGCAGTGGCCTCCCCGGTGCACCGGAGGCCACACAGCTAGAGGTGCAGCTGACTCCACCGGCGTAGCCGCGGGTGCGAAACCCACCTGATCGTTTTACTTTTTCGGACCCTCGTCACCCGCCTCGTAATCTGTTGCACCGGAGGACGGCCAAGCGGGGCCGTATGGCAGGACGCGGGCGCGGTGACGGAGCACCTTAGGGTGGGGAGTGAGGGGTGTATGTCATGCATGTAATGGATAAATACGCGGCATGTTACTGCGTTATATTATAAAGTTCATTTAAATTCAAACAATGCTATTATCTCTTCTTTTCGTATAGAAAATTATTTCTATATCAAGTAATGTGACAAATATTAAATACCAGTTCTTGTGTGACTTAACAGTATATGTGACTATACCACATTTTTTACGAGTTTCAAATTACAAAATTCACAAAATCGAAAGACGGGATCACCATGCAGTCGCCTATAGGTAGATTGGCGAGCAGGCGTGGGGAAGAAAAGAGGGCTTGGCCGTCAAGCAGTATTCACATGCAGTTGCCCCCCCGTTGGGAGACTCTCTTTATGTCGCCCAACGGGGGGGCGATTCAATTTAATCGCTTAACGGGGAGGCGATTGCATTTAATCGCCCAACGGTTACCAGATTCTTTATAAGTCGCTTTTTGGTTGGGCGACAAGCTCTAGTCGCCCAATGGTTGGGCGACTGGAGCCTATTTGTGTAAAAAATTTTGTTGCGGGTATATTTTTGTATTTTCGAATAAAAAATGGGTTATCCGTACAAAAAATTCCAGTATCCCGAGTCACAGAAGGAAATTGTTTTTGTTACGTACAGTCAAAACACCGTAAATTTTAGCTATCAACATTTTTTAAAATATTTAGATTAAATTTATAAAAATAATAAAAGTATATTTATCTCTGTTGAGTTAGGGTAGCAGTAGCACATATATAATCTTTTAGAATTTAGAAATATACACTATATGAATTCTACTAGAATTAGAACTCTTACTTCTATTTAGATTAGAATTTCTACTCTAAATTGAAAGAGAAGGAGGGGCTATATAAACAATGGACCATGTATCTTTTTAGTGAATGTTGTATCTTTTTAGGGGCTATATAATCTTTTTTAGTGAATGTTGTGTTACACCATGTATCTTGATCTAGAATAATTTGGTAATAAATAACTGACAATGATTAATTTGATAGTGTTGCTTACTGTTATTTGAGGTGTGTTGACTGATGTTGGTCAATTTGGGACAAACTTGTGCTGGAAAAATATTCTTTGGTCTTTGCATGTACAGGTTGAGCATGGAGGCGATCATGGTCAGTGACGAGGTGGACTTGGATTAGGATGGGAGATCTGAAGTTCAGATAGTGAAGGAGGTCACGAGATGGTCGGACTTATGCTTGGGTCACATGGAGGTCAGAAATGGATGATACGGACTGGAGCTACGGAGGTGTGGTCCTGGAGGCTTCGACACGTGACGCATTAGAAAAGTTGGAATTTTGGAAAACCCGTGTTAGGAAGGGTTCGGGTCCCTTTGCTGTTGGGATTGGATTAGAACTCGTGGACTTAGGCTCAGCCCATGTTTTGGGCCCTAGACTATAAATAGAGATGATGTTTTTGGAGAAGCTAATTTTATGCTAGAGTTTAAAGATGCTAGAAGAGGGCACTTTGTAGATATCATAATTCAGAAATAAAATCATCTATTCAGAAGAAATTTGCTAATGGTGGCTCACAGGTGTTCATCTTCGGTCCGCGCGAGGCAAGCGATCCAACCAGCACTCGGTTTCGCTTCTTGCTTGGGTCGCGTGTAGAAGAACATGACTCGCCACCGTGTAGAGACAGCACGCGTAGGACAGATTTCCTTGCAGCACAAAAAATTCTGATCTGGGTGCTCGTGCCGTGTTTCTTGCAGAGGCTAGTCTGTTGGCAGTCTGTAATTAGTTCGGCTAGTGCTGCTTTTGTGGTTTGTGATCCCTTTCAATCTTTTGGCCAATTTGGAAGCTTGTGGTTCCTATCAGGGTATTGATTTCTCAGTGCTATTGCTTTCCTCTTTCAGCTGCTCTGGTTGATTTCTCCTGTCTGTTTTCTCCCTTGTTTTTTGATCTTCTTTAATCTTGTAAGTGTAGTCAATTAATCTCTAAATTAGTTGTTGTTCTCTATTTTGGTTTTCTGTCCTGAGTTGGCTTTATATTTCGAGCAAGCATGAATTCTCTTTCTTCATAGCTTCCATAGCTATCGAAGAAGAAAAACTTGTGGATACTTGGGAGCGGATTTTGTAGGCACCATTCACCCCCCTCTGTTGCCAATTCCGATCCTTTATTTACTCTCATTGCTACTTCTTAGAATTATTCCTTCTTTAAAGTTTCTAGATGATTACATTGCCAAAGGAGGAGAAATTGGAGAGCACGAAGAGATATTGGAAAAATTGGAGAAATTTGCTAAATTTGTTTCTCTTATGTTGAGGGAGAGTGTTTTTGAAGAGATTTGAGATTTGTGGCTTAAAATGCTTTTTCGGTTTCAGTTCTTCATTTATATCTGTTTGAAGCTAATTTATCCTGCAATCTTGTGGTGTTGTCAATGTATTCATAAATGGGGAGATTGTTAGACCATGTGACTTGGTCTAGAATATTTTGGTGATGAATAATTGACAATGGTTAATTTGTGATGAATAATTGATGATATTGCTTACTGTTACTTGAGGTGTACATGTTGGCGTATGTGGACTGATGTTAGTTAAGTTGGGACGAACTTGTGCTGGAAAAATATTTTTAGGTCTTTGTATGTGCAGGTTGAGCATGGAGGCGATCATGGTCAGTGACGAGGTGGACTGGCATTAGGATGGGAGATCTGAGGTTCAGACAGTTAAGGAGGTCACGAGATGGTCGAACTTATGCTTGGGCCGCATGGAGATCAGAGATGGATGATACGTGCTAGAACTACGGAGGTGCGGTCCTAGAGGTTTCGACACGTGATGCGTTAGAAAAGTTAGAATTTTGGAAAACCCGTATTAGAAAGAGTTTTGGGTCCTTTTACTGTTGGAATTAGATTAAAACTCGTAGATTTAGGCTCAGCTCATGTTTTGGGTCCTAGACTATAAATAGAGATGAGGTTTTCAGAGAAGCTAATTTTATGCTAGAGTTTAAAGATGCTAGAAGAGGGCACTTTGTAGATATCATGATTCAGAAATAAAATCATACATCTATTCAGAAGAAATTTGCTAATGGTGGCTCACAGGTGTTCGTCTTCGGTCCGCATGAGCAGGGGCGGAGCTGGGCCTCGGGCCGGTTGGGCAACGGCCCGAGGCCCAGAGAAAATAGTAGTGGAGATATTTAATAAATACATCCAAAAAAATGTTGTATAGTGTACAGGCCCGAGTTCTTTTGGCCGGCCCGAGACTATTCCCGGG
Organism: Dendrocalamus latiflorus; assembly: GCA_017311315.1. Classification (NCBI taxonomy): domain Eukaryota; kingdom Viridiplantae; phylum Streptophyta; class Magnoliopsida; order Poales; family Poaceae; genus Dendrocalamus; species Dendrocalamus latiflorus. The sequence continues at coordinate 31,831,804 of CM029642.1, forward strand.
CGGCCCGATTCCCAGCCGCCCAGCAAAACCAACGGCGGAACCGCAAACGGCCCAAATGGCCGAGACTAGCGGAGCGACCGGCGACGGCTGCCCTAACCCTAGCCCCATCGCGCAATCCCCTCTCGACTCCCGTCTCGCGACGCCTCCATCCGCCTCTCCGCTTCCGCGACTCCGCCGCCGGCCGCCCCCAGTCCCCGCCTCCTCTCTGCCGCGCGCCCGCGCCCCGGCCTCCTCTCCGTCGCGGCACCATCCCCCGCGCCCGCGGGCCGCGGCCCCGCCTCCTCTCCGCCGCGGCACCGCCCCGCGGCCCCCCGACGCCTCCTCTTCGCCGCGACGCCACTGCCCGCCTACGCTCCGCCGCGGCCCCGCCTCAAGCTCCACCGCGGCCCCGCCCCCGCCTCCTCTCCGTCAGTCCGCCGCCGCATCTCCCCGCGGTGTACCCGCTTTTCCTGGTCACCGGCGTGGCCATCTCCATCTGCGGGATGCAACTCCTGCGCAACATCACCACCAACCCCGAAGTCAGGTACGCACCAACGCCAACTACTTTGATTGATCCGTGCTTGCACATACAGCTACTTTGATTGATTCCATGGAAAATTTGACATGAGATCTTGGTGGTGGGGACTTTGGCCTAGGTTAAAATGTTTGGGTCAAGTAGAGTTGAAAAAAGACGAAATTACACATGGAAAATCCGCTCCGCCAAGGTTGACGACACCGTCTACTACCTCAACGACGACATCTATGTTAAGGTCCGCCTCCTCTCGGATCCCTGTAATTTTACTTTCTTAGCACCTTTTCTACATGACATTGCACGATTGTTACTTAATGTGGAATCAATTGCTAATGAGGATATGCGTGCTTACGTAAATAGGTTGTATACTTGTATGTGATTGTTGCGGCTTTAGTTGGTAGTATCTTGTATCCTCCTTAGTTTTAGGTCCGAGGTTTTAAAAAATCCTGACTCCGCCACTGCGGGCGAGGCAAGCGATCCAACCAGCACTCGGTTTCGCTTCTTGCTTGGGTCGCGTGTAGAAGAACACGACTCGCCACCGTGTAGAGACAGCACGCGTAGGACAGATTTCCTTGCAGCACCAAAATTTCTGATCTGGGTGCTCGTGCATGAAGCTAGCAAATTAACTCTGCTCCATCTGTCAGAGCAATCCTTGTCGTAATCCTATCCTTGTCGTAATCCTATCCTCTGGTACATGCATGCAGAGGTACAAGTGGCTTTATTTGGAGTCTCTCTCTGCAGCATGATGTGATGGGTGGTCTAATGTGCATGCACGGCAAGTTGCTAGCAAAAGAACCGTCATCCATCTGAAAGCGATGTGCTGTTTTTGAAGAGACGAAGCATCCGTAAATTATTATTCTTATTTATTTTTGATGTCTTTTGCTTTCATATTTTTGTGGAGTTAGCGGGTTAAAAAATCAGGAGACAGCAGGTTTTAAAGAAAAATTTTCACTATAAATTATAATCATTCATCTACTTTGATTGCTATCGATAATCCTACATATTGCCAAGTAACTATGGTAAGTAATATTGCTGACTTGGCCATCAGACTGGACATGCAGACGACCAAAAAAAGAAGCCCGTGTAGGTATTGTGCTTAAATCAAGCTTAGATTGTCCTTTCTTTTCTTTAAGCAATTAGCTTAGATCGACTGAAATAAAGTTCAGTATGTAAGCATGTCAAAACATCAATAAGCAAAGTCTAACTAGAGATATCCAAGGATGATGCAGGCCATGTCAATAAACTAAGCAGAACCAAGAGCTTAGATTGTCTTTATTTCAGATTGTCATCTATTTGCTCTAGCTGGCTTATACATATCTTGTCATGATCTAGCTAGTATTCTATTGAGTTATGGCTTGATGTAATGCTTGTTGGTCATTTTGGATAATTCTCATGGCTCTAAATACTTAGAATAAATCAAACTTCAGCCATTTTACTCCATATCATGTCATATTCTCTTCTTTGCATCCTTGATGTGTTTATTGCCAAAAGGGGGAGAATATATAAAAAAATCATTTCATTTGGGAACTCTTTAGAGCTCTGGAGAACAATTTGCTCTTTCTGTTGCTGCTCTAGTGTTCTTTCTGTCGACATGGTCTTTAGCTTCATTCTTCTTCTTTTCGACCATGTTGGCCTTTTCAAATTCAAACTCAACTTCTTGTTTTTCTTGGGTTTGTCAATATACTCATCAAGGGGGAGATTGAGAGACCATGTGGAGGTGTCCCCATGTTTGTGATGAGTTATTGACACTTGGTTTGGAAAGATTGAGTCTAATTTGAGTGTTTCCTGCTAAGTCGTAGCCTTAAAAATGTTCGGAATCGCTTTCTGTGCAAAGTCGTAGCTTCTGACCGTGGTCGTAGACTCGTTCGACCACTTTGGTCGTGGTCGGAAGCCTACCGGGCAGGTTACGACCACGTTGTCGTCAATCGAAAGCCAGGTGAGTCATTTACGACCACACAGTCGAAGGTCGGAAGTCTCCCGACTCCTTTACGACCACATTGGCCGTGATCGAAGGCCAGTACGACCATGTTGGTCGTGGTCGAAGCAGGTTACGACCACGGTTTGGCCGTGGTTTGTGGGTGAGAGTCATGCTACGATCATGTTGTGTAGTCGGTGAGTTACGACCACGTTACCGCGAGAGGTAGTCGGAGGTTGAGACTTCGACCACTGTGGTCGGTAGTCGACAGAACTCAACTTCGACCACGTGGGAAGTCGAAGAGACTTCGACCACATTGTGAAGCGGTTGTATGCGGTCGGCTGCGGGCGTAGGACAGTTGGCCGTGGTCGGATGTGCTCTCAAGCGCCCGGGTGTGGTCGGAAAGGGTCTCGACCACTGTAAAACTCGTTGTACGTGGTCGGAAGGTGTTTCGATCATGCGCTAAACGGTCGGAAGTCCCCGGGAGGGTTGAACGTGGTCGTAGACATCTCGTAACCGGTCGTATGACCTCCAGGATCGGTCATTTCACCTGAGAATCGGTCGTATCAACTCCTGGGCTAATCGTCTTGACCTGGAGAGCGGTCGTAGGTCATGTGCATGAATGTTTTAAGTGCTTTTGACCAGTCGTAATTGGTGTACGACTTTGTGGAACATGGTTTGAGTTCTGTTTTTCTTATGCAAATATTTATACACAATGTTTTGTGCGGTGCTATGAATGTATGCTTGTCTGTGATGGTTTGCAGGACTTGGAGACTAGTTGTGGAGAGGCATGGATGGCCAAGACTAGGCACGAGCTGTGCTGAGGTCAAGAGTGGTCGGGAGATGCCGAAGACGACGAGGTCTGCCAGGTGGTTGCAAGACTTGAGCGACAAGGGAGGAGGAAGCTTCCGGGAAGGCAGTGGGATGGCATTTTGGAGAAATGCGGAAAGCTGCAAAGAGAAGCTATGTCTCTGCGAAAGCACTAGAGTGGTTGGCGCTAACGGGCAAAGCAGTGGAGCCGTTGGGTGTAACGGGTAAAGCACTGAAGCTCGTTCTCGCTAGTGGGTAAAGAGAGTGGTAAAACCCGGTGTTAGGTGGGGGTTAACGGGTTCTCCCCTTGGTAGCAGAAGGCTATAAATAGAGAGGGTAGAGCTCGGGTGTTCGTGAGGTTGTTCCCGAGTCACTCTGAATTTTTCGTCCCTCTTTGTGTGAAGTTGTCTCTGGGTAGAGCATGGTTGCTCTTGTACCTCCGATGGAGTGGCTGTAGAAACCTCCATGATCAATCATTCATCTCTCTTCCTCAAGTTGATTTCTGTCGTTATGAGATGTTGTGATTGTTTTGTTTGCGATCGGTCTTGAGAGCTTGTTCATCATGCTATCCTTTTCTCTCATCTCTTCTGTGTGAGTCCGTATTTGCTTTGGTGTGCTTCTTGTTGCTCAGAACTGAGAATTTGTCTCAAGGCCACTTGGCCAGTACATTCTCGAGAGCAAAGGTCGTTTCAGAGAAGTCTGCCTTGCCATGGTCTTGCGCCTCAAAGTGCTCTGTTTTGTGCTTGAGCGTGTCTCTCTAGTCGACCATAGCAAAGACTTTGGATTTCCTTGATTGTTTCGCTTCCAGAGGTCTGTTTATTTCAGTTCCTCCAGTTTCAGGACCAAAAGACTAGAGAGTCTCAAGTTACTCGGAAATCTGGCAAACGAGTCCTTCTCTGTTCTTGTTTCGACCGCGCAGTATTCTCTGTTTAAGTTCTTTTGTCGATTCGGGCAAAGGTTTCGACCATATGGTATTCGACCACGTGTGCTCGACCTGAGAAGCCATTTCTTTCGACTGATTTGTTGTGTGGGTACTTGGAAAGTTTTTGAAGGCACCATCCCCCTCTCTGTTGCCTTTTCGGTCCTACAAGATTCTATGATGAGACAACCATTGATAAAGACGGCTTCCCAATATACATGAGGCAGGATAACGGAAGACATAGAAAAGGGAGGAGTAAAGATGGACAACAGATACGTCGTACCATACAACAAAGATCTTTTGGTAAAATACCGAGCTCACATAAATGTAGAGTGGTACAATCGTTCTAAATCCATGATATATTTATTCAAGTACATGCATAAAGGAGATGATCAGGTTATAGCTACTCTTGAAGAGGGAGCAAAAGGTTATACATCGAATGGACAGAAGAAAGCAAAAGATAAAGACGAAATTAAAAGGTACTTAGAGTGTAGGTGCATATCCTCAAGCCAAGCATGCTGGCGAATATTCCAATTTGGCATGCACTATCGAGAACTATCTATTGAGAGGCTAAGATTCCACCTCGAAAACGAGCATCCAATGATTTTGCATGACTCAGAGCATCTGTAGTGTATATAACCCAAGGGGCCTTAAGGTGGGTCTCATCTAAACCTTAAGGTTGACTCCATAGTGTATATAACCCAAGGGGCCTTAAGACGGTCCCACTTGGCAGATAAAGAAAAATTGTATTTTAATGCTTGTGGCCAGGTCTTTAGTTTGAGGACCAGCCTTAAGCCTTTTTTGCTTATAGCTTGCTTAAGGTCACCTCTGTAATGTATAAGGTTGACCTTAAGGTGACTTAAAACCCTCTATTTTCATACATTACGGATGCCCTCAGAAGATATAGAACATGTTGTTAGCAAAGAGGGAATAGGTGACACTATGTTTACAGAGTGGATGAAGGCAAAGAAAGAACAAGAAGAAGCCGGACGGCTAACATATGTAGAATTCCCAAGAAAGTGGGTATGACTTAAAGAAAAGGAAGTGGAAAAAGAGGAAATAGGGAAACACAATTGGCCACATCTACTACGCAAATCCAGCAAGTGGTGAAAGATACTATCTAACAATGCTACTTAACACCGTGAAAGGATGCACATCATTCGAAGATGTTCGAACCGTGGATGGAGTCATCCACCCAACATACAAATCAGCTTGCCGTGCAATTGGATTTCTACATGACGACAACGAGTGAATTGAGTGCATCAACGAAGCATCCAACTAGGCATCAGGACAATAACTACGTCAGCTATTCACAACCATCTTATGCCATTGTGAAGTCACAAATCCTAAAATCCTATGGGGAATCCACCTGGGAATCACTCTCGAGGATATATCGAGCATAGACAAAGAAGGATCATGAATTATCCAACTCTCCAGCTGACATCTTCACAACAAAGCACACACGCATTGATGGAAATAGAAAAAAATAATGAGACAATTTTGAAAGTCACTCATGGATCGACTACCAGAAATAGAATACCCAAAAAACAAACTAGCTACAAATCTACAATAACTTGGGAATAGACTAATTAATGAAGAGATACCCACTCTCTTATAAATAGGTGTGTTGGTGAGCAATATGGGACTATTAGTCCCACCACTTTGTCATATATGAGTGGGCCTTTATGATTTATAGGAATTATTATTTGGGTTGGGCCCCCAAATACTCTAACAGATCCTGATCTTTATTTTATTTAATTCTTTCATGAATTTTGAGTACAAAAATTCATCAAACATTATCAGGAAGAATACCATTAGGGGTGGAAAACAGTAACGGATAATCCGTTTTATCCAATATTCGTATCCGAGAAAACGCGAATGTGGTACGCAAAATCTATATTTGAATATGTTCGTATTCGACAATATTCGTATCCGTATTTGAGAATGTTCGTATTCGCATTCGTATTCGAGATTATTCAATTCGTATACGATCTGTTTCCTATGCCAGCCAAGGTTCGTATTCAACCATGTTACATAAATTTGTTGTACCGAGATTTGTTATAGAAGTTGTAGGAGGATATTCGTATTCGACCGAGTTAAGTACATATTCGACTCGATTCGAATTTGTATTTGTTACGACATTTGATTCGTATTCGTATCTGAGAATATTCGAATTTATTTTAAAATTTGGATTCATATTCATATTTGAAATAATTCGATCGTATCCAATCCATTTTCATCCCTAAATACCATCTGGGTCGCAACTTTGACACCCTCTGCGCAGAACAGCCTTGCATGTACAGTGGCGAAAGTGTCTTTTTGGGTCTCCTGTTCAAAAGAATTGTTCTAGCGATGATGCACCACACCAAGGTCAAATGGAGAAGAAGTGAGCAAGGTTTCCTTATTAACATAATTTTTTACCTGGGCAAGATTGAGCAGAAAGAACCGCAGATTATCACGGAGCAAGTATTGCCGACGTCCCTTGCACGGTGCTACGAATAAATGAAGGCGAAGAAGCATGCATGTACGTATAGCACCTTTTGTTAGGCTGTGTGTTTTGTTCTCGTCGAAGCTGAAAAGAAGTACTGTGTAATGCTTATCATGCATACATATATAGATGTGCATTTATATGTGTTTGCATTTTTGGTGTCTGCATGATCAGTTCTATACAACTGCTGGTGCGTACTAAAGAGCCTGTGGAGGACGGAAGCGCGACGGAGCTACGATTCTGGGAAGCAAGAACTTAATTTTGGCAGCGCGGGGGATTTCATGGGTTTCGTTAGTCTACGTTTTGTCAAAGCGATTAGTTGAAGTAATTAACTATAGCTTACGCCATGGATCGAATGGCCCGTCGGCGACGGCACTGCAATATTTTCGTCGACGTTCTACCCACCACACCGTGAGCTTCGGTGAGTTGAGCTGACGCCGCCGTCGTATCAATGTCCATGGCTAGCCAGTTAAATCGACCAACGACCCCGACCGTCGACCGCATTATTGCAGTAATAGTAGTACGGAGTACTACTAGTCTATACTAGTTAAATTAAGGGTGCACACACCACACACTGGATTTAACGCTTGTGTCTGCAATTAAGCAAGCAGCCTGGCTAGCCTATCCACCATGCGTCCCACTGCCAACTTCTTGCTCCTCCTCGTCGCAGCAACCGCCACCTTTTCCTTCGACAATTGAAACAAAGACATCCAATTGTTTCTTCCAAGCATCGACGCAGTTTTCTTCCTTGGTGTCACATTCTGCTATAACTTCTGATAGGTTGTTTTGAGTCGCTAGTAGCTCGGAGATGGACTTGTCTCATCAATGCCAACAAGACCTGGCTATTCACAGGTTGGCCTTGAAAAGGACAGAGTTGACGGGTTATTTAAGTCAAGAACGGCAAGGGAATATCGTATTTTTTATGGACTAGTTGAACGATTCTTTTTATTATTTAACCCTTTCAAATATATTTTAGTTAATGATTCATAAATTATTTGTAAATCTGACTAGGTTATGAATAAAAGTTAACGGCGAGGAGTCATTAATAAAAGTTTATGTTAGATCATGTGACTAGGTTTAAAATATTTATGATGATGAATAATTGATAATATTGCTTTTTGATGCTATTTGAGGCGTGTGATGTGTGTGGACTCATGTCTGTCATGTTGGGAAGAATTGTGCTGGGAAAAGATGTTGCTTTAATCTTTGTATGTGCAGGGTAACTCGGAGGCGATCATGGTCTACGACGAGGGCCAGAAGATGGCTTGATGCAAAATTATGGTCCAGAAAGTAAAGAATGCTGGAGAGACGGTCGTGCTCTAGTTGGGGTGCGTGGAGATCAAAGTTGGATGATACGTATTTGAGATATGGAGATGCGACGCAGAGGCTACGACATGTGATAATAGTTGAAAATACGTGTTACGTAAAGGTTCTGGATCTCTTATTTGTTAGAATTGAAAAATAACTCATGGTCTTAGAGATAAGATTATGATTTGAGCCATAAACTATAAAAAGAGATGGAGTTAAGTGCTAACCTCATGGTTAGAGAGATACAATTTCTATGTTAGAGTTTAAGAGGTGTCGATGAGCACTTTGTAGATAAAAATATAATGATTCAGTAATAACAAATAGTTCTATTCAGATAAAAAATAAGTGGTGGTGTGTTCCAATCATCGGTGTGCACAAGAAATTTCTTCACTTCGGTGTGATTCGTTGCCTTGATTCATGTGCATAAACTATGTGAACCAAGGGAGAGAGGAGACCCTGAAAGCCACGTCTCGTTATTTTTTCTAGTGCTATCTGAAAGCACCGCCTCTGTTTTCCGATCGGGCCTGTTCTTTTTATCTTCTAAAAGCTGCTTTTCGATTTTTGTACAGTAACTAACTTTTAAACGAAATATCTTTTTAAAATAGGGTCTACTAGTTAATTGTAGTACATACTGTACCGACTTCATTTATATCGGTAAAAACCGCACGTAAGTTTGTATTACTCTGTAATCTCTCGCACAAACAACCCAAAAGTCACAAGCCGCAGCCAAAAGCCGTAACCTTCAGCCAAAAAGAACAGGCCCCAGAGCACCGCTATGGCACTCTACTACAGTAGCAAGTTCTATAGCTACAGTGCTTGCTACGGTTTTGAACAGTATCTTGCTGCAGTATTTGCTATATCCGACCTAAGAGCACCCGAAGCAACCCTTATATGGAAATCATTATCTTGGCATGGGGAGCATCTGGACCACCGGAAACTCGAAGAACTAGTATATGGAGGAGGGCCTCCGATGGGAGGGGCCTCATCCTGAATTGATCCAACATTTGATAGTTGGAAAAATCACTTCAAAAAGGAGTTAGCCTTAAGAGCCAAGAAGAAATACTTTCCTGACATAGAAAAGTGGTCCAATAGTCTTGCTTAACTAATCTTTTTCTCTCCTTTTTTCTGTAAATATTCTGTTAGGATCGATACCACTTGTTACGAAATTGACAAGATAAAATACGAAATAATGAAGAACAATCAAGAACACGAGACAAAGATTTAACATGAAAAACCATTTCGAGTGAAAAATCACGGATATGCAATCAGCGAAATTACTATATAAGAAGAAGTAATAAGCACGAGAAACTTCGGCTTGTCTCAACCGTACAATTACAGTGGTGCATATATAGTCTAGGGATTAAAGTTTTTAACGAGAAAAAAACAGAGTCCTTTTTAGCAATGTAGCAAGTATCTATTCGAAAACTAAAATAGTAATATAATAACGGTGAAAAGTTACGATCGAAAGACAGCTCGATAGGCACATATAACTCTGGTTAGCTCGATAGACAGCAGCGAGGTGGGTTGCACATCCCAAAGCAAATGTGGGCTCCACAAACGAGCTGAGGCCCAACAAGAGATGTAGGCTTTTGGTGCGAAGGTTGATCCTTGCGTGAAGTGGAGCCAAGCCGTGACGCGAAGGTGGGCCTAGCCTCGAGGCGTGCTCGTGAGAAAAGCTAACAAATCTAGTCCTCACTGCCCTTTTTTTTACAGTTCTAGTCTTCTTAGAAAACTTTTTTATAAATCCAGCCCCAACGTGAAATTATGCGAAGTCGACACGTGCCAAATTTCACGCCAGGGGAGCTGATGTGGAATTTGCCATATGTCAATTTCGCGTAATTCCACGCTCGAAAGAGGACTAGATTTATGAAAAAATTCCTTAAAGAACAAGAACTGCAAAAAAATAGCACGGGGGCCAAAATAATAAAGATTTTTGCTCGTGAGGTGGTCTTAACTTGCCCAGCAGAAAATTGACGTTTTGGCAAAGTAACACGGATAAATGCCCAGACGGCAACACCAGTTAGTAATAACTCGAAGCTATGTTTGCGGAACTAAGTGCGGAACAAAAGGGCTAAAGAGTAGTTTAACTAGTAAACGGTTCTTAGGCCAGTCTCAGTGGGGGTTTTATGGAGTTTCATGGACATTAAATACGCTGACATGACACTGTATTGATAAGGCCAGTCTCAGTGGGGGTTTCATAGAGTTTCATGGGCATTAAATACGCTGACATGGCACTGTATTGATGAAGAGAGAGATGATAAAAGTTTCATGGGAGTAGAGAGAGTTTCATGGGGATGAAACTCTTCTGCACTGTTTCCAAAATATGAGTACGTTGGAAACTGGGACATGAAATCTGCACTGAGACTGGCCTAAAGAGAGAGATGATAAAAGTTTCATGGGAGTAGAGAGAGTTTCATGGGGATGAAACTCTTCTGCACTGTTTCCAAAATATGGGTGTGTTGGAAACTGGGACATGAAACCTCCACTGAGACTGGCCTTATGGTGTCATCAGATCATTAGTTAACTTATCCCGAAAGTTCGTATAAAACTAGTGGTACGCTTTTTCATAGAGTGTTCTTGAAATCACTTTATTTCTTTGGAAAATAAAAGTACCGAAGTTTTAACAGCGAAACTACCGCAGAGCAGAAGGACCGCAACTCTTGAGCGGAACTACCGAAACACAGAAGCTCCGAAATGCCGGGCAGTACATTTTTTCTAGAGAGCGCTAAGATTTGGCCTCCGTGACAAACAAAAGTACCATGCTAAAATTTGGAACTACCGAAGATCGAAACTACCGCGATTACAACGACGATAATACCGCGCCGAATTTCAACGGCTAATTCTGACGCTTTGATATAGCCGTTATTGTTGCTACAGTACAGGTGCGGTAGTTCCATAATTTATATAATGGTACTTTCGCTCGCCCTGATTTTTCAGGATTGTTTTATGCAATGGTTAAATTTGATTGGTGGGGGTATAAATACTCCCCCAGCAGCTCAAGGACAAGGTTAGACACTTCATTGTAACATCCTTGAGCATAAAGCATTCACTCCATACATCTCTCACTCCACACATCATTTGCCTTCATTTCATCCATTTGAGGAGTTGAGGCTTAATTTGTGGAGCTGGTCCAAGTCGCTTGGGTTTTTCTCAACGTGGATTAGGGGAATCGGTAAGGTTTCGATTACCGCGGTAAAATATCGTATGTTAATTGGTTATTTCCTGGTCTCCTCTTTAATACTTGTACTTCTAGCATATTATGACCATTGTGATTGTCTTTTTTATTTGTGCTAGAAATATACTTGTTGAGACTTGTGCTAGTGATGCTTTAGCTATACTAGAATTGTGCAGTTTGCATTGCTTTGAAATCTTGCCTTACTATAAATTGTGGTGATTAGTTTTAGAAGATAAGAATTTTTAGAACCTCCTATTCACCCCCTCTAGTTGATTATCTTTGATCATACAAGTGGTATCAGAGTTTGGTCTCTCATTCATTAGACTTAACTGTCTAAGGATAAAATGATGGCTAGTGAGGGGATTACTATAGAAAAGACACCTTTTTGATGGCTTTAATTATTCTTATTGAAAAATTAGAATATCTATTTATCTTAAGGCCATGAGTCCGAGCATATGAAAAATTGTAAATGAGAGTTAGGTCATACCTCTTGATCCACTACACCCCACAGAATAAAAAGGGCGTAATGCTCATTTAGATGCTCAAGCCATAAATGCTCTATTTGGCGCTTTAAACGCGGATGAGTTTAATAAAGTGAGCAATTTGGAAATCGCTCACGATATTTGGACCACCCTCTCGAAAATCCATGGGGATCATTCACGGTTAAAGAAACCAAATTGCATAGGCTTCGAATCAAATATGAGACATTCACAATGTTGCATCATGATGATATTAATGAAATGTGCCAATGCCTCAACAACATTGTGAATGAGCTCAAAGGTTTTGGCTTGTCACTAACAGATGTTGATATTGTAAGAAATTTCCTTAGGGCGTTGTCGGAGAAGTACGAGACGTTGGTGACACTCTTCCTCAACTTTTTCGAGTTGACAAGAATTACTCCAATACAACTCTTGAAAAACCTTATCACCAACGAGTTATACAAAAAGGACAAAGAGAAGTTTTTGAAGCAATCCTCCTCTAAGGGCAAGAAGATAACCGCTTTCAAAGCCAAGGCAGTATCAAGCGATGAGTCCGATGATGATAAGGAGAACTTTGAGGTGGAGTTGTCTCTTCTTGTGAGAAAGATGAAGAAATTTATGAAGAGGCGCTTATACCGAAGTGCTGGCCATGAGAAGGGCAAGAAGGAGCGCTCCTATGACAACAAGCTCTATGGCAACATTCCTTGTTATAAGTGTGATGAGAAGGGGGTACATTGCCTCTCAATGCTCCACGAAGAAGGATAATAAGGGTAAGTAATCCAAGAAGAAAGACTTCAACAGTAAGAAGAATAACGACAAGAAAAATCTTTTCAAGAAGCTTCACAAAGAGGGCAAGAATGAAACCCACATTGAAGAATGGAACTCCGATGATGAGTACACGGACTCCGACTCCGACGAAGATGAGTCCCCAAGAAGAAGGAACTTGTTAGCTTCGTTATCAAAGAAGCTTCATCATTTTTCTCATCTCTGACATGTCTTATGGCAAAAGAAGAAAAGATAAAATCTTTTGATGATGATATAGCATGCATATATATACCTTCCTAAATAATTCGGAGACTAATTCCATTTATACCGGGGTGAGCGTTCGTGTTCGGCCGATTGGCCGAGCCCTTATCTCTTCACTTCTCCCTTTCCTAATTCATTTTGCTGAACGCCTTGACGTCCACCTACTAATTCATCTATACTAATTAACCATACACTAATTACACTAATTATTTTTACTGATTAATCTACACTAATTATTTTTACTGATTAATCTACAATAATTATTTATATTAAATAATTCATACTAATTATTTATTCCAATTGATCTATACTAATTATTCACACTAATTTTTTATACTAAGTAATTACCTACCTAATTAACCACCTACATTAATCAATTACCTACCTAACCCCTCACTAATTCACCACTCGGCTGAACACACATGCATCGACACTGCTACTATTTACTAATAACTAGCTACTACTTACTAGTTAGCACTACACTACTCCCTCTCTCTAGTTAGCACCACTACTTTCTCTCTCTAGCTTTTCTCCAGGCGATGCGGCTGCTATTGGGTGCGCTCTGGGCACACCGACTTTGGCCCGTCTGTAACACCCCGTCCATCCTCTGGGCCTAGAGTGCTACCATCATTGCATACTAATACCACCCTTAGACATCTGCTAAACAATTTAAGCAAACTCTACCTTGTATATGAAGCCGTAACCACTTACACCATATCATTTTTAAGCAACTATGCTAGCTTACTGGTGGAGTTAAACATACTACCAAAAGCTAGATATATGAAGTGCTACAAGAACATGAAGTTATTCATGTGCTACACCCACCCGTGCAAGACGTCCTCAACAATTACCTAAAAAAAATAAAACAACAAAGCACGGGTGAGTCCAAAGACTCAGCAAGTACACAATAGAACAATAAACACAACCAAACATGTAAGCAAATCAACCATCCATTACATACTCCACCTGCATTGCTATGCTCATATCGTCATTCTCATGTTTCCACATTAATCATAACATGCTCCACATGCATTGTCATATTCCAACATTGCCAACTCATCAATGCAATGCAATCCTGCTCTACATGCACATTTGCTCATCTCATTGCAAATACCGGTATTGCCGAGTGAACACCCGTCGATGTTCACCCATAATCTTGGGCCCGCCCATTTCGGCACGGGGGTCTCTCCACTCCCGTGGAGGCCTACCGAAGTAGGTCTTACTCAAGAGCGCTCTGGATTAGTCAACTAGCTTCACTCGTAGCTAGAGACTTTCTCACCGCCCTAACTCTTGACTGAACATGATGCAGATGCATATGTCCATTTTCATAATCATGCTCATCATTAACATCATTAGCAGGTAAGCATCGTTGCCTACCTTACTCCATCATTACCATCATTTATCATGCAACATCAAGTCATGTAACATCACATTTCCACATAAACATCATCATATCATGTAAGCATAACATATTTTCATAAACCTTTCGGTCTACCACTCTACCATGCACTTGCCTGTTAACCAAGCGGGGCGAAGCGACGTGGCGATGTCGTCGACTCAAGTCCTCCACCTGAACAAGCAATAAATCCGTCTTAACATATCATAGCAAAACTAGAGATTAAGTGGCGACGACGATTCTACCCGCATAACTCGATTCTGGCGTAAAATGCCCGGGGTTAAGGATTCGACATGCAGGTACAAAAACCCCCCTTTTTTCTTTCTTTTTCTCCTCTTTTCTTTCCTTTCCCTTTTTTCTTTCCTCTTCTTTTCTCTTCTCCTCCTTTTTCTCTCTTCCTTTTCTTTTCTTCTTTCTTTCCTTTTCTTCCTAATCTCTCTCCTCCCCATTTCTTTTGGCCGAATGGGCCTTATCCCTTCATTTCGGCTGAAAAGCCTCCCCCTCTTCTCACCTCTCTCTCTCTCTCCCCCCACTCAATCTGGCCAAAGGCCTGCTCCTCACCAGGGCGGCGTGGCGGTGCGCGACGAGCCCGTCGTCGGCGGCTCCTCCACTGCCCCTGCCTTCTCCTCCCCCTCCCTCACTCTCTTCCTCTCTCGTGTACACGCGGCGCTCGAGCGCATCTATGGTGGCGCGGTGGCGTGCAGCTGGGCCCGGCGCGGCGTCGCCGACAGCCCCACCACCGGCTGCCCCCCGGCCTACTACTCCCCCCATCTCTCGCGCGGTGGCTTCTCTGACGGCGTGACGGCGCGCGAGTGGCACGGCTTGCCGGCCTCGGCTCACCGCTGTCGGCCTTGGGCTCCCCGCAGGCCGGTCCCCCTGCTCGCCTCCGTCTACTGCGGCTCGGATCCGGCCGGCTAATACTGGACCCGCCGCCTCCCCTTGCGCCACTACTACTCGTCGGTTTGCCCTCTCTCCATATGATTTACCTCTGGCATGCTTTGTGCTATGGCGCCGAACAAGGATGGGAGGTGAGCTTACTTGATTGCCGAGATAGAAAAAGGATTGGCGTGGATGAGGCTGAGGTTCCACCACTTTCTGTCACGGTCGGCTGCTCCCTTGCTCCTCCTCTTCGGGCCCCCTCTTCTCCTTTCTGTGGTGAGCTTGGAGGATGTGCTTGTGTTTAGGGGTTAGCTTCTTGGCTTGGCAGAAAAGTGGAGTAGGTGGGGTAGCTGTGTGCTGTCTTGTCTACTTAAGAGGCATGGCTATCCCTCTCACTGCGAAATGCCGCTTCTACCCCTCCCTTTTTGCCTTGGCTGGCTATGGCCCTAAGGGCTTTTTGGTCCAATGGCAGCCCTATACTATTTGGTGCCCTTCTACTACGGCAGGTAAAAAGGAATTTTCTGCCGAATGACGAAAACCCACAACGCGAGACGGTGCCGACCGGCCCTGGACGGTCTGGGAACCTCTGAAAGCGCTACTTCTAGTCGCTTTCTTGACGGTGCCGACCATCCCTGGGTGGTTTGGGAACCTCTGCGAGCGTTACTTATTCGGCACTCTAAAAGCCGATGGGTCTTACGACAAAAACCACCCTTTCCTTTCTTAATTCTATCTTTTACAATTTTAGTGGTATTACATTCTACCCCCTTTACAGAATTCGACCCCGAATTCTGGTGTTCAACAACCCGCACGAAAGAACAAAATAAATCTAACTGCACATAACATAACATTAACTCATACCCATGGAGAACAAGTTCGGGTACTTCTCGCGCATGCGAGACTCCAACTACCATGTTGCCTCTCGCTCAGACTGATGTGCCTAAAGCACTTTAACATACTTTATCGTTTTATGCCTCAACACTTTCTCTGATTCCTCCAGAATCCGAACTGGACAGGACTCGAAGGTGAGGTCTTGCTTTATGGACACTGGTTCTAACACAATCTCATGCTATGAATCTCGCAAGTACTTTCTCAACCTCGACACATGAAACACATTGTGCGCTCCGCGCATAAACTCAATTCTCATGCCTCGGCATAAGAAAACCTCCAATCCTTCAGGAAAACACTCTCATTGCTTGCACAAAAGAGACAAGGCTACTCTTATTTGCAACAAGGAGAGCTCTTCTCTTTTACAAGAGAAGTATCACGCAACATTCATAGAATCAACTCATTCATCCACAAACATCAACCCTTCTCCCAAAGCAAAAGGGAATTCATTTCCCCATAGGAAATCATTTCATCACAATAAATGCACTCAGAGTGAAAACCAGACAGGAAATCAATCCTCATCCTAATAAATAACTTTATGCCGCATATACCATGCAAAATATTTCTATTCCCCAAATCAGTCTTTTCTTTTCCAAGAAAAGAAAGCATATTCTTTTAGGCATATGGATAACGTCTTAGCAAAACCACATAGACCACAAGTGAAATGCGGAAATCCCGCAACTCTCCACTTAAATCCACTATCCCTTAAAGTGGCCCTAAATGAATTCCCAAATCAAGGGAACTCAAAATAATACTTTGACTATCGATCAATCACTTCAGTCGATAACACGAGAGATATTTTACTTCGTGTCCCTTAAAAATCAGTATCGATCACACATCCATGTGACTAAACTCGTAAAGATAGTTCTCACTAACTCTCTTAGCAAGAATGATAGGTTCCCATGTTTCAACATATCAAAACATTTCAATTACTCATGGAATGGATAGCTCCCCTGACTACTTCTTTAAATAAGGACCACCAAACATGGTGGATAAAACAAATCACACACCAACTCTCAACTTCTTACATCCACAGAATGAGGGTAGCTTCCATTAGGATTTCATTTAACATTGAATAACTAAATCTTTCAATAGCTCTACTTCAACTTTACCTTAATATATGCTATGGAAATCCAGTAATCTAAAACATTAACCCCTAATGCTGATTACCACAAAAGCATAAGTCAGGTAAGCTCTTTCACCAAAACCGCATACTCTCGTCACTACCCATGATTTACCAGCTTAAATGTGACATCAGTCACCATTATTTCTCATAGACGCTACTAGTTGCGATAACACAATCGACCATCGATTTTGCCTTTAAGGCCAATTTTTATCCCTAATCGATTTCCCACCAGGATTATGGCATAAGATCGACTCAGAACTCTATTAGCCATATAAGTCTTTATTACCACCTCATTACCAGCATATCAACCCTCTCATTATAGATCTAAGCCTAATAGAGCTTCATGTTATGAATTTAACATTCGTTTTGAGAGCAAGGGATTCCAATCCTTCAGCAACCCTCCAAAGTTAAGAAGTCTACCAAATTTAAACATCCAAAAACAGAACGAAATCCCAACAACTTTCATTCTCCAACAAGATAGGACTTTAGAATGAGTTCATCACTCACTCCCCCAAAACAACTACAAAACTCCCCCAACACGGGTTTCACTCTTTCAATGATGCAACACCTAGGCAGGAGAACCATTCCCTCTAGCCATAGCATCACATCACAACAACTTAGACAGTTAACACCAAGAAAACGAAGGGATGCAACAAGATCCAAATCCTATATTACCCTAGTCGACGCGCTCGGGCTCACTTTAGACTCTCAACTCAAGATAACCGAAATTACATGTTTGGGAAACGCTCAGGACTCATTCCTGAGTACGCCTAGGACTTCGTTCCTAGGTACGCCTGAAAGTTACGCGTTCGGGAACGCCACGGACCACTCATCCGGGAAATCTCATATGCAGATGTGAGGGAAGTCAAGTAGCACTCACAAGACATGCACAAAAATCAGTCTGAGAGTCATGTGGATCTCCTACCATACCTCCAAACATTCATCATTAATAGAAACTAAACATGACCTCCTTTGAAGTCATGAACTCCAAATGATAATGCTCACCAAAACACAAAGCATTTCTTCCAAATACCAACATAAAAATCAATTAAATTTTTTCCCCATAGTAACGTCAAGCCAGTACCTCTTGTACTACTTGCACAGATTAGCAAATGTCTATTCGCTAATACATAAGTTATTGATTTTTTAGTATCCCATCTTGAACCTTTCCACGGCTTACCGGATACTTTATTCCTCCGTATTTACTCTATAGTTCATCAAACACTGCCACCTTACTATACAAAACAACACAATCATAACGACTATCAAGTGCACATACCACAAGATGTGGTCAAGGCTCTTTGATCAAACGATCCACTATCAATAAATGATCCCATGAGCACCTAATTGCAAGGCGCTAACTAATCTCCACCAGCTCGACTTTAAGGATGATCAGTTACCTGGATTTTAGCACACATCATATGTACTTCCGTAAACCACAGTTACTTTTAAGCATAGAATCCATATGTTCTACTTCCGTAGGTGTACACATGATTTCCTACAAAATGCAGTAGCCACTCCACCAACTTAGGCTTAGATATTGCTACCAAATCTCACTAAAACGTCATTAACTTCATCCCTCAGAATTTAAGTCTCACATGACCTTACAACAATTCTTCTCCATTCAATTTAGCTGGGAGACTATCCGACATCAAGATCCCTATTCTAGTCCTCCCAATGAATTCCAATAGGGTTATAAAATCATAACTATTAAAACCTTTCCAAAACATCAATCATGATTAAAATAATCAATCATGGTGCGGGGTTGGCGGACTTAGTTTTATAATCATTCGCCTATTACCAATTAAAAGGATAACTCCAGATGAGGGATTTTCCACCAAGACAATAGATTAACACACCCTTTTTTTTAGCAAGTCTAGATCGCCTAGCTAGGTTTATCGATTGGGACCAAAGTAAAACCAGCCATTCAATGTGGCTCAACAGTCTAAGTAACCGTAATCACTAACTGGTTCACCAATAATTCAAATCCAACTATTAAGCAGAAATGGATCTGCCTTAAGCCGCTACTTCTCATGTAGCTACTAAATCCCCATTAGGTTCAAATCAACTTTGATCCCACAACCATAACTAAAGTTAATTCCTAGGTTCCCACAATCTAGAATACCATGTCCTACCAACTTGTTATTTTAACCACCATATCCCACATACGCCTAATCCAACACTTCAACCACTATTGAATATTGCCTTCTCTAAAAAAATTGGTCTCATCAGGCAAGTTACTCCAATCATTCATATAATCAAAATTTTCCCGAATAACAGACTTGTATGGAACACTCCCCACTATCGGGTATTTATCAAACAACTCAATGAGTTGCTAACCAAAGGGAACCAACTTCCCGAAACTGAAGCAAAACATCACTACCTCAATGCCACAAATGGCAACATGACCAGGCCTCTCCAGTGGCCACGGTCTCAGTCTCTATTGCATCGATACACTACACAATCACGGCAAAGTCCCGTAGGACACACAAATAACAAGTTCAAATGCTTGCTATCAACCCACAACATCAACATCAAGCATTGCAAATCAACAACATGACTAACAGAATCGAAAACGCAATGCTTGACCCAATCCCATCCTACTGTGCACACGTCCGCGTCATCTAGCTCTCGGCATCTCTGTTCAAGACAGATAGCCAATCACACAGCTAGCTCACAAACATCCATTTCAACAGCACAAATCAACATCAAGGCTGCGAAAGTGTAAATGCAATGTAAGACCCATTCCCCATCCTATGGTGCACCAGTGTGTCACATTTTAATTTAATTATTAGGCCTAAGTCAAATTTTAGTTGAATAATTAACCTAGATTGTCAAATTTCTTTACCACGGACCTAATGCCCGCTCTGATACCAACTGTAACACCCCGCCCATCCTCTGGGCCTAGAGTGCTACCATCATTGCATACTAATACCACTCTTAGACATCTGCTAAACAATTTAAGCAAACTCTACCTTGTACATGAAGCTGCAACCACTTACACCATATCATTTTTAAGCAACTATGCTAGCTTACTGGTGGAGTTAAACATACTACCAAAAGCTAGACATGTGAAGTGCTGCAAGAACGCGAAGTTATTCATGTGCTACACCCGCCCGTGCAAGACGTCCTCAACAGTTACCTAAAAAATAAAACAACAAAGCACGGGTGAGTCCAAAGACTCAGCAAGTACACAATAGAACAATAAACACAACCAAACATGTAAGCAAATCAACTATCCGTTACATACTCCACCTGCATTGCCATGCTCATATTGTCATTCTCATGTTTCCACATTAATCATAACATGCTCCACATGCATTGTCATATTCCAACATTGCCAACTCATCAATGCAATGCAATCCTGCTCTACATGCACATTTGCTCATCTCATTGCAAATACCGGTATTGCCGAGTGAACACCCGTCAATGTTCACCCATAATCTTGGGCCCGCCCATTTCGGCACGGGGGTCTCTCCACTCCCGTGGAGGCCTACCGAAGTAGGTCTTACTCAAGAGCGCTCCGGATTAGTCAACTAGCTTCACTCGTAGCTAGAGACTTTCTCACCGCCTTAACTCTTGAGTGCACATGATGCAGATGCAGATGCATATGTCCATTTTCATAATCATGCTCATCATTAACATCATTAGCAGGTAAGCATCGTTGCCTACCTTACTCCATCATTACCATCATTTATCATGCAACATCATGTCATGTAACATCACATTTCCACATAAACATCATCATATCATGTAAGCATAACACATTTTCATAAACCTTTCGGTCTACCGCTCTACCATGCACTTGCCTGTTAACCAAGCGGGGCAAAGGGACGTGGCGATGTCGTCGACTCAAGTCCTCCACCTGAACAAGCAATAAATCCGTCTTAACGTATCATAGCAAAACTAGAGATTAAATGGCGATGACGATTCTACCCGCATAACTCGATTCTGGCGTAAAATGCCCGGGGTTAAGGATTCAACATGCAGGTACAAAACCCCCCCTTTTTCTTTCTTTTTCTCCTCTTTTCTTTCCTTTCCCTTTTTTTCTTTCCTCTTCTTTTCTCTTCTCCTCCTTTTTCTCCCTTCCTTTTCTTTTCTTCTTTCTTTCCTTTTCTTCCTAATCTCTCTCCTCCCCATTTCTTTTCGCCGAATGGGCCTTATCCCTTCATTTCGGCTGAAAAGCCTCCCCCTCTTCTCACCTCTCTCTCTCCCCCCACTCAATCCGGCCAAAGGCCTGCTCCTCACCAGGGCGCGCGTGGCGGCGCGCGACGAGCCCATCGTCGGCGGCTCCTCCACCGCCCCCTGCCTTCTCCTCCCCCTCCCTCACTCTCTTTCTCTCTCTGTACACGCGGCGCTCGGTTGCATCTATGGTGGCGCAGTGGCGTGCAGCTGGGCCCGGCGCGGCGTCGCCGGCAGCCCCACCACCGGCTGCCCCCCGGCCTACTACTCTCCCCCCATCTCTCGCGCGGTGGCTTCCCTGACGGCGTGATGGCGCGCGAGTGGCACGACTTGCCGGCCTCGGCTCACCACTGCCGGCCTTGGGCTCCCCGCCGGCCGGTCCCCCTCCTCGCCTCCATCTACTGCGCCTCGGATCCGGCCGGCTAATACCGGACCCGCCGCCTCCCCTTGCGCCACTACTACTCGTCAGTTTGCCCTCTCTCCATGTGATTTACCTTTGGCATGCTTTGTGCTATGGCGCCGAACAAGGATGGGAGATGAGCTTACTTGATTGCCGAGCTAGAAAAAGGATTGGCGTGGATGAGGCTGAGGTTCCGACGGTTCCTCCACTTGCTGTCACGGCCGGCTGCTCCCTTGCTCCTCCTCTTTGGGCTCCCTCTTCTCCTTTCTGTGGTGAGCTTGGAGGATGTGCTTGTGTTTAGGGGTTAGCTTCTCGGCTTGGCAGAAAAGTGGAGTAGGTGGGGTAGCTGTGTGCTATCTTGTCTACTTAAGAGGCATGGCTATCCCTCTCACTGCGAAATGCCGCTTCTACCCCTCCATTTTTGCCTTGGCTGGCTATGGCCCTAAGGGCTTTTTGGTCCAATGGTAGCCCTATACTATTTGGTGCCCTTCTACTATGGCAGGTAAAAAGGAATTTTCTGCCGAATGACAAAAACCCACAACGCGAGATGGTGCCGACCGGCCCTGGATGGTCTGGGAACCTCTGAGAGCGCTACTTCTAGTCGCTTTCTTAATGGTGTCGATCGTCCCTGGGTGGTTTGGGAACCTCTGCGAGCGTTACTTATTTGGCACTCTAAAAGCCGATGGGTCTTACGGCAAAAACCACCCTTTCCTTTCTTAATTCTCTCTTTTGCAATTTTAGTGGTATTACACCGTCTTCGGCCGCTGGCTCACCGCTAGCGACTACAGGTTCGGCGAGCCCTTTCTTGGCAAGCGCGTGCTCGTGGTCAGCTATGGCAACTCCGGCATGGAGGTCTGCCTCAAGCCTTGCCACCACAGCGCCTTCCCCACCATGGTCATCAAGGACTAGGTGCACGTGCTCCTGCAGGACCTCCCCTCTCTCTTCTCTCTCCACCCGAGGCATGACGACCCACCGCCGCGCGGGAGGCGAGGCACCAGGGTGGCCACGCCGTGCGAGAGCCGAGGCGGCGAGGCGAGGTGGCGAGCCATGGCAAGGTGGCACACGGGAGGTGGCGTGACAGTCGCTCAAGAGGCGAGGCGGCTGCCCCGCACGGGAGCCGAGGCGATGAGCCACTGTAAGGTGGCCCTGTGCCCAGGAGGCGAGCTGGCGAGGCCGAGGCTGTCGCCACTGTGCCCTCTCCGTGCTGGGCAACCCGAGCATGGCATGCTAAGCCGTGCCATGCTGTTACTGTTTGACAGGTCGATTTTCCAAGCCAGGCCCAGTCCAGTTCCCTATCCATGTTATTCCAGTCTGGCCCACCATGCGACATACTCGTGTCATACTTGGGCCGTACTAAGCTATAGCCCGACTCTCACCTCTACATGCAAGCGATCTTATTTCGAATCACAGGTCCACCAAATGGGCAAAAGTTTTTTTTGCTAGAAGTAAATGGATCAATACCGGTTTCGTGAACCTGAGCACCATAGTCGATTGGCATCGTGTGGTGAACTTGAATCCTTCTCTGAGGGTCCTCAGCCTCTCCCATTGCTCGCTTTCGAGCGCAAACTAGTGCTCCCACGCCTAAACCGCACAAAACTTGAGAGGCTTGAACTCTCCTACAATTACTTTGACCACCCGGTAGCATCGTGTTGGTTTCGAAATTTTACAGGGCTTCAGTACTTACCTAGGAGGACCCATCTACACGGCCAGTTTTCCTAACAAACTAGAGCACACGACGTCCCTCCAAGCGACGAGAGGGCAGGCGAGAGAGGGGGAGCAAATAACTAGAAAGAGGGCCACAGAGCTTTAAGTAAAGATTGCGACAGGGCCATTTAACGCTGGCATAGTGACGTGAGAATTTAGGGGATGTGCGCGACACGCATAACCAACGCAGCGATCCATGTCATACGACCGAAAAGTGTAGTGACACCATCGATGGCAAAAGGTGGAAAACCAAATAGGCAAGAATCTAGTGGGCCGAAGGGACGAAGAGGACCAAAGAACAAATGGCATAGTCTCAATCCACCGAAGTCGAGGTCTTTTACCATGAGAGGTTACTGTTGGGAGAGTGATCCCAGCTTGGCCCAGGTGGCCACTGCACCAAGAGGTCCATTAAGAATGCAACCAAGTGGCTACCCAAAAGGGTTGTAGATTGGGGAAAGAACACGTTACCCTTTACAATTGTAGATCCTAATAGAGATATTTATGTAAACAATCTCATCATGACTATAAATATTTGCTTTAGGGTGCTGTTGTGGTTACAGACCAAACAGAGAGAGAGATGTGGTAGTGGAGAGTTAGGTGAGCAATGGCTTAGGGTTTCCCCATGGCCCGTATCGGATACACACACACACACATGGGGAGTACTTTTATAGTTATACCCTTACACATATACATCCCCTCCAGGGGCATTTAAGTCATTACACATATCCCATTTTGGGCCTTACAACCCTCTAATAGGCCTGCTGGGCTTAGGTGGGGGCCACTCCTATAGCAGGTGCCATAAGGGAATTTGCATTTTTTGAAAGGGTCAAGTAATAGACCACACATTCATGCACATATCTTATACATCCTATCTCCATGACTTCTCAGTCTTCACGTATCCTCTGTGGTTTTTCTATAGCCCTATTATTTACTGTTTGGTCTATAGTCACAACAAAATAAGCTTAAGAAGCAAGTACCAGTATCTTAATTAATCTGTTTTTTCCCTTCCCGTTGAAGTTAATGTAGAGAATATTGATGGTGATACTTGTATAATATCCATTCGTACTCTTGATGTCTAGATGTATTGCTATCATCACAGATTGCAGCAACCTGACGAGGATGAGGTGGCTGCGAACACTATTTCACTCAACAATTGCTTCCGATTGGCAACAAGTTACTATTTCACTCCTAAGAACAAGAAGTTTGCTTGTATCGTGAAAATGGGAAACATACGAATGTGAAAATGCAGACGCATAACTATAAGACTAGAAAACACAGGGAAAAAGAAAGAAATAGGCTTTGGATGAGCTATAGGAGAAGCATAAATAAACATACACGGTTATAATAGAAAGCGTAAGTGAGATTGCACTGTGAGAGTACGTATTGCCTCTGCTCTGTTGTTTCCCTTGATACTCCAGTGGAATCAGAGCAGAGAAAAAAAAAGAGAGGGGAAATATTCCTATTTTTTTCCTTTGGGGTTTTCTATAAAAATATTCCTATTTTTTTCCTTTGGGGTTTTCTATAATCCAATGTGCAAACAATGTAAATTCCTATAGAACTAAGAATTAAGAACCATATGTTTTTTCCTTTAATTAGTATCCATCCAAACTATATTGTAGGATCGTATGGCACAATCAAAGGGGGAGTGAATGATTGTCTCCGTTTTTTATCGCCTGAAACCAAAACACAATGCAGAGAACAAAACAAATCAATTTGAATTACCGACAAAGATAGCGATCGTAGCTACTGCTCATAAGTGGTCGTAAACCTCTGTCGTTCTGGCCGTATGTGCTCGTTACTATCAGATGCTCTGTCGCCCAACTGCTCGTTACGACCAGTTGTTCTGTTACCTGATTGCTCGTTACGACCAGACATTACGACCACTCTTCCCGAACGATATCTCCGACCACTCGGTTACGACCGCACATTTCTGATCGCTCGCTCTGGCCGCTCGCTTACGACCGCTTGCTAACGAGTGCTCAGATCGATCGCCGACTCGTTCTGATCACTCTGCATGACCACGGATCGACCATCCAATTGTTCTGATAGCTCAGCTTGATCTCAGATCGATCGCTTGCTTGTTCTAATCGCTCTGCATGACCACGATGCACGTAGTCGTGACTTCCTTCTGCCTGACGACTTCAGGAGTTCGATCACCGCCCGAGCGAGTACAAGCTGACAACAAAATAGAGCACGTAAACCGAGAAACCTCACTTCGTTGTACATCTCCAACAACTCTCTCTCTCTCAGCACCCCTGCCGTCAGATTTTGGAGCTACAAATCTACAAAGCTTGATTCTGTACTCCAATTACATCACTGGTCGTATTCCTGGATCAATTTGCGATATGAAAATCTTGGTTATCCTAGATTTAGCCAACAATCTTTTCGATGGAGAATTCCCTCCATGTTTGGGGATGACAAAAATGAAATTCCTACAGCTGCATAACAACAGCTTCTCTGGCAAGTTCCCTTCCTTCGTACAAAGCAGCATTTCTTCTTTGATCGAAATCGATATTTCGCATAATAAGTTCTCTGGAAATTTGCCGATATGGATTGGAGACATGGTGGACTTACAGTTACTACGACTAAACCACAACATGTTTTCTGGGAATATCCCAATCAACATCACAAGTCTTAGATTCCTTAAATATTTGAATTTGGCAAGCAATAGTATATCAGGTTCCATACCTTCCCGTCTATCAAATTTGACAGGTATGACGCGGAAGAATCCATTGATTAGAGCCAGGATTCACTCAATTCTTGGTGGTGCCATAGTTGGATACTTTTTGGTAGACACGAAGAGGCAAGAACTTAATTATCGTGCCGATAACGTTTTGGACATGGTGAGCCTTGACTTATCATGCAATGGCTTAACCGGTGAAATTCCAGAAGAAATAGCTTCTCTTGATGCAGTGTTAAACTTGAATCTGTCTTGGAATCACTTGAGCGGAGAAGTTCCAAACAAGATTGGGGCCATGCATGCATTGGAGTCACTCGACCTCTCAAAGAACATGCTTTCCGGCGAGATCCCTTCAAGCCTATCAAATTTCACATATTTAAGCTACATGGATTTGTCCTATAACAATTTTACTGGAAGAATACCGCCAGGAGGTCAACTTGACACCCTCTATGACGAGAATCCATCTGTGTACAACGACAACATTGGTCTGTGCGGGCCTCCTCTTCGTAAGAATTGCTCAGGAAATGTTGTTCCAAGTGAAGATGACCATAAAAGAAATGAACATGGTTTTGAGCCATTGTCCTTTTATTTTGGACTTGGCATGGGATTCATTCTGGGCCTTTGGGTTGTGTTCTGTGCCCTATTATTCAAGAAAGCATGGAGGATTGCTTATTTCCGCCTCTTCGACAAGCTATATGATCGAATTTATGTGTTTGTTATTCTTAATCGGAGAAGGTTGACCAGGCAAGGAACTACAAATTAAGTATTGCAAAGGAACCAATGTTGACATTTGAACTAGAGCTATGAAGAAATAAGCTGAAGAAGCAAGTGCCAGTATCTTAATTAATCTGTTTTTTCCTTCCCGTTGATGTTAATGTAGAGAATATCGATGATAATGCTTGTATAATATCCATTTGTACTCTTGATGTATAGATGTATTGCCATCATCACAGATTGCACCAACCTGACGAGGACGAGGTGGCTGCGAACACTAGTTCACTCAGCAATTGCTTCTGATTGGCAACAAGTTACTATTTCACTCCTAAGAACAAGAAGTTTGCTTTTATCGTGAAAATGGGAAACAAAAGAATGTGAAAATGCAAACGCATAATTATAAGACTATAAAACACAGGGAAAAAATAGAAATAGGCTTTGCATGAGCTATAGGAGAAACATAAACATAAAAGATTATAATAGAAAGCGTAAATGAGATTACTCTTTCAGAGTACGCATTGCCGCAGTACACTTTCAGAGATGGAAGACGCAAACTCAAAAACACTTCCTCTCATCGCCACCCTCATCGAGCGCTTCGTCGAGGGCGCAACAGCCGATGGTGGCGAGGGGCGAGCAGAACCAGTGATGTGCGACGGCGGCGAACTGCAACGTCGGGTGGCGGAGGCGGGCCATGCGGCCCCGTGGGCGGTTGCCTAGACGACGCGTGGCCGCGGTGCCGAGGCGTCGACTCTGTCGGCGGGGCGGCGGTGAGATCGCTAAGACGACTGCGAGCTGCTTCTGGTGGCAAAGCGTGAATCCAGCTGAAACAAAACTGAATTTCAGAAATTTTCAAAAGTTGATTTTGAGCTCAATTTCCGTTTTTGCTTTGCCCTCTCAATCCTTCAACCTAATTCCCACAAATCTCAAAGCCCAGCTGGTCTTTATCTTGGCCATCAATCGGAAGGGAGAGGGGACAACTATTTGGCACTGTGCTTGTCTGAAAAATCCACCGCCACCTCAGTCCCACCGCCGCTCACACCCTTGTCGTGACCAACCGCCCCCGCACCCTTCCCGCCGGCTCCGCCTGGTGGTCAGCCACCCCAGCCCGTCGCAGCGGCCGTGCCCCAGCTTTTGCCGCCGCCGTGTCCCCCGCTTGGCCGCCGCCCAACTCCTCTGATCGCGCTACCGCTACCCCAGCCCCGCACCGCTTGATCTCGCCACCTTCCCCGCGCGGATAAGCTCCCTTTACACCTCCCCTCTGCCGCCCTGACGCTCTGGATCAAAATGCTGAGCAGAGAGAGAACCGGAGTGAGTTGGGAATTGGAGATAAAGTAGATGGAGCTGAGCACTTTATGATACATGCTAGAGCGATTCGATCCAATGATCAATGTCTATTCTATTGGTTTGCTTTAGAACGGTATATATCATTCCCTAGTATTTTACTAAGACTTGGTAGCTATTGGATACGCAGGATCGGACGGTCATGAATTACACCGTTGATTGGAAAAATGATGGTATACCGTTTCTAGCTTTTTTGTTACAGATTGACCCCTCCGTCTCATCTCAACCCGGCCGATGGGCATCCCCATGTGCGCGACGGGCGAGACGGTGGCGGTGAGGCTGGGGCAGCAATCCAACGGACGCACAGCAGCCGGGATCTGCGACGGCGCGAGGCAGAGTCGGGGCCTCTCGTCGCCGCCGCCGGCGCACAACTCTGTGTGTTCCGGCTCTGGCGTCGCGACGTTGTGGCAATGCGTGACTCCGGCGGCAGCGGCGGCCGAGGCGCCAACCGAAGCAAAAATTCCCAACATCCAAAATTTTCGTTTGCCGTGTCCTGCAATCCAAGCTGCAAAAACAGCCCACATGCCCACAGAATTGGGCTACTCACAGTGACCATCACTAGCTAGGGCGAGCCCCACGAGCCGACGACTAGGCCATGTTGCTTCGATCTTTCCACGGCGTGAGCTGCGGGGTCAACCAGTCCAATCGCCTTGACGAAACGGACACTCGTCGGACTACTTACAGATTGGTCGCCACTCGCCATCATGCACGGTCACATTCATGTCCACGACGAAGTTCTTGCTCTGTCGCCATGCCCATGTTGGAATTTTTTCCACTATCCTTTGCCCTCAGATCACGCTCGTGCGCTCGTGTCGCCACGGTCACATTCATGACGGAGCTCGGTCCGGGGAATACGCCTCCAGCTGGTCCCTGCCGACGCGACCCCTCCGTGGGATCTACTGGACCTGGGTCCCGACGTGATGGAGTAGCGCCTAGAGATGGCAACGGGTACAAACCCGCTGGGTTTTGCTATCTCAAACCCGCGCCCATGAAAGTTGGACATGCTCGCTAAAAAACTCATGCCCGTGACGGGTGCAGATATTTGCCCAGACCCATGCCCACTGGGTTAACGGGTACTCACGGGTCGCCCGTGGGGTCAGTAATGCGAGCTGCAACAATGGTTAATGAAGAGGAGGAAGAAGTTCACCGGCCATCTTCGTTGGAGCCGGAGGGCAGCGCCATGGCCAAGGGCCTACTGCTGCGATGCCCGTTGGTTGCAGTGTGGGGGCGGCGGGCTGAACTGGAAGGCGAGGCGACGGCGAGGGTGTGTGGGAGGACGAGCGTGCGGCGAGAGTGGCGGGAGCTGCGGGACGAGAGGGCGAGCGTGGAGACTGCCGGAGACCGAGCGCGGAGCGCCAAATGCGCCGCCGTTGCGGTGGCTGTTGAATCGGGGTGGGGACTGGGGAGGAGTGAGTAGTGACCGTGACCGAGTGCTAGTTAGGGTTAGCCATATGGGTAATGTGGCATTGCCGCATTGAATTTGGGGGCTTGGGGCTAAATGGCTAATGGGCTATGGGCTAGACTGGTTTGCCTGGGAGGCTGGGAGCCTAGGTTTATAACTCCTATGGATCGGGTTTATATTACCCATGGGTTTACGGGTTTGGGTACTATAGGAACGTACCCGAGCCCAGCAGACCCGATGGGTTGGGCTTTTTGCCCATTAAGAGACCCATGGGTTAGGAAATTGATCCAGACCCATGCCCTAATAGAGTAAAAACCCACCGGGTATCGGGTTTCGGGTACCCATTGCCATCTCTAGTAGCGCCTCGCCTGGTTCACGCGAAGGAGCAATGTCTCTGCACTCTGGTCTTTAGGGTAAAAACGGACAGGATAATGTCTAAACTATATTTGTATTCGTATTTATATGTATAAACAAATACAAATATAAATCCGAATATTCTTATATACAAATACGAATCGAATATTGTAACGAATACAAATTCGAATTGAATATCTACTTAATTTGGTCAGATCTGAATATCCTAATAACTTATGCAGTATGAGGCATTAATGACATTTTATCCTCGTTCATCACGCTTAATCATTCTAATTCATTTACTTCACCTAAATAAACATGAATTCACATTCAATTACAATATCTACTTAATTCGATCGGATCTGGATATCCTCATAACTTATACAGTATGAAGGCATTAATGACATTTTATCCTCATTCATCACGCTTAATCATTCTAATTCATTTACTTCACCTAAATAAACATGAATTCACATTCAATTAAAAAACTTGTCCAACTAATTAGTCGCATTGCAATAAAATACTTATATTTTTTCATCAAATACAAATATGGATATGGATAGTTTGGATGAAATAACATTTCGGATAGTAAAAGTTCATACCATATTCACATCTATATTTTTTATACGAATTTGAATAGGATAAAAAATTTTAATCGGATTAAAAAATTTATACCATATTCACATCCTATCTTGGACTTGGCAAACAATCTTTTCGTGGGAGAACTACCTCCATGTTCTGGGATGGAAGCCATGAGGTATCTACTGTTAAGTAACAATAGCTTCTCTGGCAAATTCCCACCATTTGTGCAAAGCTGCACAAGTTTGTGTTTCCTGGATCTTGCTTGGAATAGCTTCTCTGGAACATTGCCGGTGTGGATTGGGGACTTGTAGCAACTACAGTTTAATACGGTTGAGTTATAAACATGCTTTCGGGTTCTTGGAATCAGGGAAAACAATTTCAGTTTAGAAAAATTTTCGGACCTCTCCGAGAAATCCGAAATTTCGAAAACTTCAGCCAAAAAATTCAAACATGCCATTTGAATTCAAGAAATACAAATATATGAAAACAATGAAATTTTGGCAGAATCACAAAAAAATTTAAAATGGGCCAATTTTTTTGGTCACAGGGGGGGGTTGAGGGGGCTGAGATAACCGAAATTCGCCAAATGTCGTGGAATTTTATCTGAAATTGTTTTCCCTGCTCGGAATAGCTTCTCTATAACATGTTCTCTGGGAATATCCCAATCATAATCTAGCAGGCAAAGCGGTTAGTGGAATAACTCGACCTCTCGAAGAACATGCTTTCGGGTGAAGTCCCATCAAGCTTGTCAAATATAACGTATTTAAGTGACTTGTCTGATAACAACCTTACTGGAAGAATTCCATCAGGATCACAACTTGACCCCCTCTTTGAGGAGCACCCGTCTATGTACAGCGGCAATAGTGGGCTAGTGGCCTTTGCGGGCCTCCTCTTCGAAAGAGTTGTTCAGGAAATGATGCACCAAAAGCTAGGTTGGTCAGAAAAATGAACGTGGTTTTAAGACAATGTCCTTTTATTTGGACTAGCACTACCGGGTTCAGCAGCTTTGCCGAGTGCCACCCACGGCATAGCTCACACGTCATAGTTTCTGACGGCAAAGAGGTCTTTGCCGAGAGCTTTTTATCGAGCACTCGGCAAAGCCTTTGCCGAGTGCCGTAACGACCCTCGGCAAACAAAGGACAGTGGACGGCGAGAACACGGTGACGGCGTCGTTTGCCGAGTGCCAGGACGGAATGGCACTCGGCAAAGATTTAATCTTTGCCGAGTGTCATGCTAAAGACACTCGGCAAAGTTGTAATCTTTGCCGAGTGTCATGCTAAAGACACTCGGCAAAGTTGTAATCTTTGCCGAGTGTCATGCTAAAGACACTCGGCAAAGATTAAAACTTTGCCGAGTGTTTTTACCATGACACTCGGCAAACTTACAACACTCGGCATAGTACGTTCCCAGAATGCCCAGAAACGTTACTTTGCCGAGTGTTTTTACCATGACACTCGGCAAAACCACAACACTCGGCAAAGTATGTTCCCAGAATGCCCAGAAACGTTACTTTGCCGAGTGTTTTTACCATGACACTCGGCAAAGCCTCCCTTTGCTGAGTGTAACACACGGCAAAATAGCCAAAAACTGCCAATTTTAAATGTTTATTGCACACCACTCAAACAAGTCACAATATATCACAGTATATCAATAATATATCACATATAGTCCAAAATTAATCACCACAAGTGTCATTCACAATCATTCACCAAGTGGAACCACAATATATCACATATAATGCAAATCCAGACACTTAAAGCAAGTATCAACCACAATATTCACATAAACATCACAACCACAAGTATCATCCACAAAGCTAGTCACCCCGACTGATGTGGTGGGTCATGAGGTAAGTTATTCGAAGCCGCCGATTGATTCTGCACAAAGGAGAAGAGATTGCATGTGTGAGGCAAGATTTAAGGTATGAACATACAAACTTAAACATTCATACTCCACTAGAAACTCACAGGAGTAGTTGCAGGAGGAGGTGGAGGGAATAGCTCCGGTGGCAGAGGTTGACCCATCCTCTCGCCAAGACTCTGCATCCACTGAAACATCTGCGTCATCCTCTGCCGCTCGGCCTCATTCCTCTGCCGATCGGCCTCCATCCTCGCCGCCATCTCCTCCCGCAGCCTCTTCTCTTCTTCCAGCTGGGCCTACAATATTTCACCCCAATGTTACAATGCAAAGCAAAGGTATGTAAAAATTAATGAACGACGAATAAAACAGAAATAACCTGGAGTGCCTCCATCCGGGACTGTGCAGTGTCCGGCCGTGGGCATATGGCCGGGCTTGAGCTCGTGCTCCTTGCTCGAATCTGGGTGAGAGTGGGAGTAGTGGCCGTGTCGAGTGTGTTGTCGCCAATCCAGTACCGCCCATGCTTCTTGCCTCCTCCCACCCTCATGACGACTTCTCCATCAAGGTCCTGGGTGCTCGGATCGTACTCTGGCCCATGGACCGCCCTTGCCATCGATGTGTACTCACTGAGGCGGCTGTGGACGGTCGCATTGCTGTACACCGAGGGCGGGTCCTCCGGGTTGTAGTCGACGTCGGACGTCGCCTTGCCCTTGTGGGCCAAAGCCCATGCCTTGAACTGGGAGCAAGGCTGGCCACCATGTGACGACGACTGCGAAAGAAACAGCAAGATGATTAGAAATTATGCAGAATTGAGCGTTATAATAAAGAAATGAATTTGCGTACCCATGTAGCTACGAATTCGTCGAGGCTACGGTTGCCTTGATGGTGTGGTACACCTGGCATCATCAAACGCCGCTCCCGGCAATCGTTGTGCGTCTCCTCCCACTCGGCGGCGCACCACTTGTCCACCATCTGTGCCCAGCACTGGAGATGCTGGGCGCACCACCACGGAGGCACCTACATGTCATCAAGTATATAACATATAAGAAGATCAAATTAAGCGTACTTAATCTCAGAAAAAATCAGTATTAATGTTCTATATTTACCTGCATGTAGTCTTCCCGGGTCAGCCTCATGTTTCTTGCTTGAGTTTTGTTGATCTTCACTCCAAGGTAGGTAGCGTTGTATGTTACGATGGCCTGGACGCGCGCCTCGTAATGCATGTCCTTCACGAGTTTATAACAGGCTTTGTGAGCCACACTAGCCGCCTTGGCCTCATATCCCTTCTGGCATCTGAAGAAATCCTGCATATAGACGCGATGTATCCAGTCATTATTTCAAGAATGTCCAATGAATGTGATGTATTGAGCAATGTAGTGCGAGGAAGACTTACCCACAGCTCGGTCGTCACCCGCGCCGCCTTGTTGGCGAATACCCTACCATCCCGATCTGGTAAATCGGGGAAGGCGACGTAGTGGTCCCACGTGTAGGCCGGCTCCTCCCCTCCGCCAAACGCAACCAGGCCAGGGAAGTGTAGCCTGCACAAAAGACCCAGGATGCCATTGACATGGCGTTTGTGATCACCTGCAGCCACAAGCGTCCAACCCCTGCCCAAGTGATTAAGATAAATTATTAGTTTCTATTGTGATTTTCAACATATCAAATGAAAAAGTAGTGATAACATCTAAAGTTACTTACCTAGCCCCAGTGGGTTGAATCAGCGGGCGTCTCTCACGAGGTATCGGTCGCCTCGGGAGGGTCGAGGGACCTCGCAACCAGACACCCGACGAACCAGAGGAAGCGGAACCCCCTGCCTGCTCCTCCTCCTGCTCCTCCTCCTCCCGCTCCTGCTCCTCCTCCCGCTCCTCCTCCCGCTCCTCCTCCTCCTCCTCCCGCTCCCGCTCCTCCTCCCGCTCCTCCTCCCGCTCCCTCTCAAGAGTGCTCCTGCTCCTCCTGCTGCTCCTCCCGCTCCTCCTACTCCTGCTCCCCGACTGCTCAGCTGCATCGTGCCGTCTTTGGTAAAGCGACCTTACGTTCCTCATACCGCCCACCATCTTTGTTCAATCACCTGCAATTAAAAAGAGTAAACCAATAAGCACAGATAAACAAGACGTACTTTAGAAAGAGATGCAAAATAAACAAAACATAATTAGAAAATAACAAAGTATTACATGTATTAGAAATAATCATCATGATCGGGATTAGCTGGATCATAAGTCTCATCATCACTATCAGCCATGTCCATATAATCAACACTATTCGAAGGAGCAATGTTGTCATCACTGTCATTGCCTAAATGTAATCGCTGAAGTAATTCTAAGTCCTTCACATTTTGAACCTCATCTCCAGCGTCCTCGTCAACAACCCTTTCATTGTCTACTTCCATTCCGATCGCTTCGGTTAAGTCTATCTCAAAACTCCCTTCTAGCCCCTCTTCTTGAAAGAACGCTCCGTCATATGTGTTTGGGTCAAAATTGTAATCTTCATTGTTTGGGACAGGTAGTTTACCGTGTGGCGATACCTTGTACACAACATCCCAACCCTTAAGACGGTCGTAGTTTTGGCACCGGGTATAGTCTGCCGTAAATCCAAACTTGCAAAGATGTTTACCCATGACCTCCTTTGTTTGTCGACGCGTGTTTGCACATCTGCTGCAGGGACACCAAGTGGCACGCGCTCCTTTAACCTTGGCAAATGCTAGTTCCAAGAAAGCATCGGTCTTCTCAATCCATTCATCGGACAACGAACCCTGACTTGAGCGGCCCGTGTACATCCACTCACGGTCATCCATCCTCTAACATATCAGGGAGTAATATAAGAATCAAATGCATCTACACGATCTTTCTCCTATCTAATAGGTGAAGATAGGTCCTAATCCCACCCGAGGCTGCGTAGATGAGTTTAGTTTCCATGCTCCACTCCTATCCGAGACAGAATTTCAGCAGCACCTTCCCGCTGTTCTCCAAATACACGTCCTGGCAGGGAGATTGTGTATCCGGAGAACAACAGGGAGATGATGCCGAAACTCTGTCACGGATCGGAGTAGACCATGGAAACTAACCCCATCTACGCATCCTCGGGCTGTCCAAAAAACGTGGACAATTCGAAACAGATACGGTTATAGATATGCAAAGATCTGCATATTTCCAACCGTATCTCTTTCGAACGGGAGACGCCTAACTAGGTTACGTAATCTATGAAAATTGAAAATAGTGTCAATTGAAAATTTCGGCAGCACCTCCCCTGCACGGTGAGGTTTCCAAAACCTGCAACAAACGAATAGCACGATGGCCGACAACCACACCAACGGCACGATGGCCGACAACCACACCAACGGCACGATGGCCGGCAACCACATATACTGCCCCTGTGTTTTACTCCTGTTAGAACCTGTTTCTTGATACCACAACAGCAGGAGGCAACACACACATCGCAACTTTTGTTCTAAGTGATTAATTAGCTGAGGCACTATTGATTGTCCAATATATGCATGTATTGGGAAATCGTAAATTAGATTGAGAAAGTGACAACGACTAAAGGAGATCTACTGGATGACCAACCTGCGGGGGTGGGGGCAACCTGCAGGAGGCGTCCAGACCCACCAAGCACACATTAGGGAGGGCGTCGTTCGGAACATGGAAATTTTTTTATTTCTATATGACATTACTGAGTTCTAAACAAATCTTTAACAGTGCTATTGTAGTACCATATACTATAGGGTCGTTCTTTTAGGCTTTGATTTATAGCTTATGGTTGAATTTTTTGAATTCTAGCTATTCATGAAGCTATCACGAAGCAGAAGCAGCAGCGGCAAGAAAATCAGTACCTTTGCTGTCGGGCGGCGGGCGGCCGCGGGGGAGGCGTCGGGCGGCGGCCGGCCGCGGGGGTCGAAGCGGGCGGGCGCCGGCGCGGCGGCGGGCGGACGCGGGCGCGCAGGGGCAGGGCGGCGGCGGGCGTGCGGGGCGCGGGTGTTGCGTGTGTGAGTGCGGCCGCGGGGAAACTATTAATGATCGGGTTTATTGTTTGCCGAGTGCCCCCGATCGGGCACTCGGCAAACCTCTCCTCTTTGCCGAGTGCCGCCCACAATACACTCGGCAAACATCCTCCTTTGCCGAGTGTCGCCCACAAGACACTCGGCAAAGAATTTTTTTTTAATAAAACTTCCTTTCCTCTCTATCTTTTCCATAGCGTGTTTTACAAATTTGTTCGAATGTACTTCGAAAATGCCTTGTCAAATTCACTCAACAATGCATATTCGATGCTTCTACGAATATTAGACCATTATTTCATGCAGTTATAGCTCAAATTCAATTTATATCAAGTAAAATTCTATAATTGCAGTTGCAGTTTAAAAATTAAAATTATCAAATGGATCTGAAAAATTACCCAAATTTCACATGAAACAATCTCTGTTGTCTATTGCCTGTACAAAAAGTTTTGTAGTCAAACCACAGTTCGACCGTCACTTTGACTCCAAATCTTACCGGATCCGTCTCAACTCTACGCTTCTTCTTCAGAATCGCTTCAGTTTGTAAGCATCGTACGTGACAACTTATGCGAAATCTTATCAATTTTTTACCACAACCTTCACGTATAATATCATGACATCTTGACAAATCTCATGATTTTCAGACTTCGTTTGCTTTTTTTAAAATTTAAAAACCATTCGGCCACACGTTTGTGGTCGTGTTTCCTGAACAAGATGTTCGAAATTCCTTTTCATTTAACAGGTAAGGCCTCAAACCGGGCTGAATAACATGAATATCATTTTTCTACACATTTTTTTCTATTATTTGAATCACTTGCAGTTCAAATTTGACTTGATTCAAAAAATTGCTTGAAATGCAATTAATTAATTAAATATACCAAACAAATACAAAAATATACCAAATTTTAACATGGAGTACCATATTTTGTATGTGGAGAGTAGAAAAAGTTTGAAGGGTAGGAGAGGAAAAGGTTTTTATTTCTTTGCCGAGTGCCGCAAACAAAACACTCGGCAAAGAGCTCTTTGCCGAGTGTCAGCTCCAGACACTCGGCAAAGGTCTAACGGCGGCGGCTGACCTCTAACAGACGGCGGTTGGTGCCGAGTGTTTTATTTTTGCCGAGTGTTTTCTTGTCAGCACTCGGCAAAGATCTTATTTTGCCGAGTGTCATGGTAAAAACACTCGGCAAAGATATTTTTTGCCGAGTGTATTATTTTCGCCGAGTGTCCCCATGGAGGCACTCGGCAAAGTGATGATTTACCGAGTGTCCGATATATTGCACTCGGCAAAGATTCAGACACTCGGCATATAGCAGCTTTCCGGTAGTGTAGGTTTGGGCTTCATGCTGGGTCTCTGGGTGGTGTTCTGCACCCTATTGTTCAAGGAAGCTTGGAGGATTGCTTATTTCCGCCTCTTCCATGAGCTATATGATCAAACTTATGTGTTTATGGTTCTTACATGGAAAAGCTTCGCCAGAGAGGCAATCAATGTTGACGTTTGAACAAGAGCTCTGAAGATATGAGACTGAATAAGCATGTAGCACCATCTTACGCTGTGATTTTTTTTTTCCATTGAAGTTAACATAGAGAATATTGATGGTTATGTGCATTGCTTGTACAGTAATATTTTTGTACTCCTGATGTATAAATAAATGTATTGCTTAGTGTGAACCCAGAGAATTAGTATTCATTCTAGCCACATTCTATGTTTAGTGAAAACTGCATGCATCAAAGGCGCCTCTACCATCTTATAAAGGTGAATACTACTAATGATGTGCTGATAGACAATTTTCTATAAGAATTACTCAAACATTGAGCTTTTGAGATAAGGAATGAATTTTCCTTCCAAGTTTTATACATCATTCATTTCATAACAGTGCTCTTTTGAATGCAGAAACTTTATGTCGGACCGAGGTCTTGAAGGACAGACAGGGTAAATGTATGCAGTATTAGTATAAGCTATCATCATCTCCTTAACCAACTCAGTTTTCGTTCTTACAACTTTTTTTTGAACGAAATCGTTCTTACAACTTGAAACATGACATACAGGCCTCAACTCTTTAATCTTGATTACTGATATGTCCATGCTTCTTTCTGAAGAATCACAACTCACAAGTTCATAACCTCTTGGTGAC
Organism: Dendrocalamus latiflorus; assembly: GCA_017311315.1. Lineage (NCBI taxonomy): Eukaryota > Viridiplantae > Streptophyta > Magnoliopsida > Poales > Poaceae > Dendrocalamus > Dendrocalamus latiflorus. Next base: position 31,870,057 of record CM029642.1, read on the forward strand.
ATTTTACCATCGGTGTTTGTTAACACCTTGGCATCCTAGTACAGCTGAATAATGCGATCCTGCAGCAAGTTTGTTCTTTGTATGAATAACAATATCAATCGATAATGCGCAAAAAGCTTGTTCCATCTAACCTTTTAATATTTGAGCAGCTGGGGTCTCTTGAGCTTAGAAATCAGATTGTTGGAGTGAGCAGGTCCTCTTGTTAGATATGTATTATATAGATATATGTGTATTTACCTTGTTGTGTAAAGGGTTTTCTGCATATATATCATATTTGTACATATATATATATATATATATATATATATATATATATATATATATATATATATATATATATATATATATATATATATATATATATATATATATATATATATATATATACTAGCTCATTGGCCTTATAATGAATACAAGCGCTATTCATAATACTTCTATATGCTGAGTGGCACTGCATCCAGGTGAACTGCATGGCACAAGATTGATAAGGTGTTGATCTCGTGCACTGCTCATGAAGCATGAAAATGAAATACAAATCATCATTTGATTTGTTTTCTCACATGGTCTAACAGCATAACCCAAGTTTCTGGCATACATGTTTGTATAAATTTCATCCTTTTGAAGTTCATAATTTTCATTTCCCTATTCGAATAGAGCATTCTGCGCATTATGACAACTGTAATTCAACAAATTCTTCAGTTATCAATTAAGTAGTTTAGTAGGAACTCAGACTAACCATTGAAGAAAATTCTTCCGAGGAAAGCAAGATAGTCCTAATTCTTCTGCTATATTTTCTGTTCCCTTATCACATCTCCAAAACTAACAATGGCAGAAAATGCACACCTAAAAGTGAGAAATGAATCATACAAACCAGCAAATAGGCATACCGAAACTCCGAAAGGTTGATTTCCAGACAGCTAACCTCAAGGACTTGCCAGATATAAGAGAAAATTATGTATACCATGGATCGTAACAAATAATTTGAAGTTTTGTAACATTGATTTTAGCAGGTTCAGGACTATTATTATATTGCGAATTGGTTTACAATATATTGAGAAGAAATTAACCAACCACATATTGTTGTTCATTGTCTTCTACTTTGTTCTAGATCTTTGTAGGTCTTTAATCTTTATCTTTATTCTCATATTTTTTGCTAACCCATTACTTCTGAACCTATGAATTCAAATAGTCATGTACTCATGTTCGTTCAAATAAGCATGGAAAACCTACCAAGGGTGCCATACAGCGGAGCATAACAAATTCCTTGTCTGTTGCAACGCTGCAGAACAAAAGGTAAATTAAAAAAAATTGGAAGGTAAATAAACTTTTTTTTAATTCAGCAGGACTTATAAACTTGTTGCATGTCCATGGGGGGACAAAAACTTTTGCTATCCACTGACGTGGGTTGACGCAGATAAAAGAAATGGTTCCATTTGGCCCACCAATTGGAAACAACTCCTGGCTGGCGTCCGCTCAATACGCAGCTCTTCTAGACGCACAAGGTGCGGTCCCTTCTCCACGTCAAGTGAAACCGACGGAGTCAAGGCGTTGGGTCAACGGCGGCGGCGCTAGGGCATAGACAGTGTAACACTAACCGGCCAATTGTCAGTATTGACGCCAACAATGTACTAGTGAAAGGGAAAATGGCTTCCCTGTTTCCTTTCTCTGGGCCTGTTCTTTTCGGCTGCAGCTTATGGCTTTTGACTGAAATTTTTGAATTTTGGCTGTTTACGGTACAGATTACAGAGAGACAGATACTCACTTGCGATTTTGGCTAGTACAGATGTTGGGCCTTTAACGTATACATCATTTAACTTGTAGACCTCGTCTTGAGAAAATACTCCGTTTGAAAGTTAGGTACTGTAGCAAAAGCCAAAAGCCGCTGGCTTGTGAGGTAAAGAACAGGCCCCCCTCCCTGTTCCTTGCCATGTGGCAGCATGCTATTTGTTCTGCTTTTTGTGGGTCCCATACACTGGCAAATAGCTTGATGCCACGTGGCGGGGACACGGTCAGGAACATGGTCATGGGGACAGGGAAGCTGCGTTTAGTGAAAGGGGCTGTTTATCTGGCTTATGGATATGGTTTCAGGCTGATTGTTAGCTAAAATTGTATTATAGTAACTGCTAATTTGTCTAAATCATTTAATTAAAAAAATTAAAATATTATTATATCTTTACAGACAATACAAAGAAAGAAAGAAAAACAAAAACAAAATAGTAAAAAAAAAGGCTAAAATTAAAAAGTTGATATGTTTCAAGCAGTTTCTGATTTCTAAAAGCTGAAAGCTAAAAACTAAAACCACTTACAGCGGGACCAAAAGAAAAAGGAAATTCTTTGTACCCGGCGACCTAGGTACAAAGAAAAAGAAAATAGTGGGTACGTGCATCTAAAGGATGTGCTAAAAAAAGAATCATGCCAATACTGATATTGTCATCTCAGAGGGACAATAACGAGTTCTATAGCGAACAAGAGGTGGAAAATAAATCAAAACAAGGGGGTGTAAATGCATTTTTTCTCGGGTGCATTGCTTGGACGCGTCAGTCACGGCCGGCAACCGGTCGGCGGGGAAACGACTTCCACCGTGGACTAGAATTGCAACATATCACAATTATTTTCGCTGCAGCACTAGCACCGCGTGTAGCACACAACCGATTGCTCTAGGCTATAGCTAGCAGCTAGTTCGACCACGCATGGCCATGCGCTGCCTCGCGGTGCTTGTCCTGATCATCACCACCAGCTCGCTGCTTCGACAGCCCCGGCACGCCGTTGCATGCGTGCCGCGAGAGCGGGACGCCCTGCTGGCCTTCAAACGCGGCTTCACCGATGACACCACGAACCTCCTGGCCTCGTGGCAAGAAGGCCAGCTGCAGGACGACTGCTGCCGGTGGAGGGGCGTCAGGTGCAGTAACCGGACCGGCCACGTCGTGGTGCTCAACCTTCGCAACGATCCCAGCAACTTGTACCTGGTCGGGCAGATAAGCCCCGCGTTGTCGTCCCTGACGCGTCTGCGGCGCCTGGATCTCAGCGGGAACTTCCTGGAAGGGCCGACCGGCCGTGTCCCGGAGTTCTTGGGCTCCCTCAAGAACCTGAGGTACCTTGACCTATCCAACATACCGTTCTCCGGTAGTGTACCTCCTCAGCTTGGTAACCTTTCCAAGTTGGAATATCTCGACCTTTCCATGTTGGAATTTCTCGACCTTTCCAAGCCGGAATATCTCGACCTGCTTTTCTACAACATATTCGGGGTGAAAAGCCTATACTCAACAGATATCGCATGGCTGACACATCTACCTTCGCTGCAGTACCTCAACCTTGGTTTCGTGAACCTGAGCACCATAGTCGATTGGCATCGTGTGGTGAACTTGATTCCTTCTCTGAGGGTCCTTAGCCTCTCCAATTGCTCGCTTTCGAGGGCAAACCAGTGGCTTCCACGCCTAAACCTCACAAAACTTGAGAAGCTTGATCTCTCCTTCAATTACTTCGACCACCCAGTAGCATCGTGTTGGTTTTGGAATCTTACAGGGCTTCTGTACCTGAACCTAGGAGGAACCCATCTACACGGCCAGTTTTATGACAGACTAGGGCACATGACGTCCCTCCAAGCCCTGGACCTTTCATTTAGTGATAACTTGGACATAATGACAGCGAACTTGAAGAATCTATGCAATCTAGAGACACTGAGCCTCGAAAAGTTCCGCTCATATGTAAACATCCCAAAGTTATTCGAGTTGCTTCCACAGTGTCCATCCAGCAAATTGCAACAACTGTATCTGCAGCGCAACAACCTTACCGGGTATATACCACGATCGATCAGGCGATTTACCAGCTTGAACACTCTTGTCCTGTACGACAACCACCTCACAGGACCTGTGCCATCTGAGATCAGCATGCTTACCAATTTGACTCACCTGGACCTAAGCCAAAATAGCCTTGAAGGTGTGATCACAGAAGAACACTTTGCTAATCTAAACAACTTAGAGTACATAGACATGTCTTATAATTCCTTGAAGATTGCCGTGGATCCTGAATGGCGACCACCATTTAGATTAGAGGCAGCATATTTTGCATCTTGCCACATGGGTCCGCTGTTTCCTGCTTGGTTGCAATGGCAGGTGGATATCCGTAATGTTGATATCTCGAGCGCGGGTATAACTGATAGGCTTCCAGACTGGTTCTCTACTACATTTGCAAAGGCTTCTAGGTTGGACATCTCCAACAACCAGATCAGTGGTGTATTGCCAAATGACATGGAATTTATGTCGTTGGAAGCCTTGTATCTTGATTCAAACAAACTTACTGGTCAAATACCTCCGTTGCCGAGAAACCTCACTTCGTTGTACATCTCCTACAACTCTCTCTCAGGACCCTTGCCATCAAATTTTGGAGCTCCAAATCTAGAATTCTTGTTTCTGTTCTCCAATTACATCACTGATCATATTCCTGGATCAATTTGCGATATGCAAAGCTTGGTAATCTTAGATTTAGCCAACAATCTATTCCATGGAGAATTCCCTCGATGTTTTGGGATGTTCAATATGACAGTTCTACAGCTGCATAACAACAGCTTCTCTGGCAAGTTCCCTTCCTTCATACAAAGCTGCAGTTCTTTGGTCCTAATCGATATTTCGCATAATAAGTTCTCTGGAAGTTTGCCGATATGGATTGGAGACATAGTGGGATTACAGTTTCTACGACTAAGCCACAACATGTTTTCTGGGAATATCCCGATCAACATCACAAGTCTTAGATACCTTAAATATTTGAATTTGGCAAGCAATAGTATATCAGGTTCCATACCTTCTCATCTATCAAATTTAACAGCTATGACGCGAAACAATCCACTTAGACCCGAGACTTACGCACCTGTTGATATTGCTGCCATAGTTGGAGACTTTTGGATAGACACGAAGGGGCAAGAACTTGATTGTCATGCCTATAAACTTTTGGAAATGGTGAACCTTGACTTATCATTCAATGGCTTAACCGGTGAAATTCCAGAAGAAATAGCTTCTCTTGATGCAGTGTTAAACTTGAATTTGTCATGGAATCACTTAAGCGGAGAAGTTCCAAACAAGATTGGGGCCATGCATGCATTGGAGTCACTCGACCTCTCAAAGAACATGCTTTCCGGCGAGATCTCTTCAAGCCTGTCAAATTTGACATTTTTAAGCTACATGGATTTGTCCTATAACAATCTTACTGGAAGAATACCGCCAGGAGGTCAACTTGACACCCTCTATGACGAGTATCCATCTATGTACAACGGCAACATTGGTCTGTGCGGGCCTCCTCTTCATAAGAATTGCTCAGGAAATGTTCTTCCAAGGCAAGATGACCATAAAAGAAATGAACATGGTTTTAAGCCATTGTCCTTTTATTTTGGACTTGGCATGGGATTCATTCTGGGCCTTTGGGTTGTGTTCTGTGCCCTATTATACAAAAAAGCATGGAGGATTGCTTATTTCCGCCTCTTCGACAAGCTATATGATCGAATTTATGTGTTTGTTATTCTTAATTGGAGAAGCTTGACCAGGCAAGAAACTACAAATTAAGTATTGCAAAGGAACCAATGTTGACATTTGAACTAAAGCTATGAAGAAATAAGCTGAATTAGAAGCATGTACCAGTATCTTAATTAATCTGTTTTTTCCTTCCCGGTGATGTTAATGTAGAGAATATCGATGATAATGCTTGTATAATATCCATTTGTACTCTTGATGTATGGATGTATTGCCATCATCACAGATTGCACCAACCTGACGAGGATGAGGTGGCCGCGAACACTATTTCGCTCAATAATTGCTTCTGATTGGCAACAAGTTACTATTTCACTCCTAAGAACAAGAAGTTTGCTTTTATCGTGAAAATGGGGATCAAATCGCGTTGAAGCCGTCGAACTGGCACTTAGTAGCCGATCAAACCATCCAGACGTAGGGTTTTAGTTTTTCAACTTTTAAATTAATTACTTTGGCTTTAGCTTTTAATCTTAATCTTTATATCTGGATAGCTACTGGAATCCGATGTCACGCACGCGCACCGGCTGATTTAATTCCCATCGCGCGCGAGAACCAAGTCCTCCGAGCCATCATCTCCATAGTTGCTGCTAGCTAACTGCGCGCTTGTGTGATCACCATTGGGTAAACGCGCAATTAATTACCCAGCCGCCGTATCAGAGCAAGTTTAATAGAAAAGGTGGCTGCCACCTAGCCAAATAAGCAAAAAGAGTACATGTGGCTCATGACAGAGGTAACTAATACAATAAGTTGAGTAGAGGTTACCTCTACTAAAGCACTCAAACATTTAATACTTGCATAAATATATCAATTAGGCCCACAAAACGCGTAGAAGTAGCTAATACAATAAGTTAAGAACTAGCATCGCCTCCAAGCTGCCCCTAACTCCTCGTATGATGTGCTAGAGGTCACCTCTTATATAAGGGGCAGCTTGCCACTCTCTCCTCTTTTCTCTCTCTTCCACTAAAGATTGTGCTGACGTGAATTTCGCTAGAGACGACCTAGTCAGCATTATTGTACTTGCTCTCAGTCACGCTACGCAATCGACAGCTGCGCGACTCACGACAAGCATTGCGGGGACTCCGACCAAATAAGGGGAAAATGAGCATTTGACAGCTGACGTAGCCGGTCGAATTGATCCTGACGATTGACAGGAGATACTGCATTTGTTGCACTAGTGCTGCAGTATCCCGAGTCACAGGAGAAAATTGTTTTTGTTATGTACAGTCAAAACACCGTAAATTTTGGCTATCTATTAGACCATGTGGCTAGTCTAGAATATTGTTGTGATGAATAATTGACAATGGTTAATTTGTGATGATGAATATTTGATAATTTTGTCTAGCGGTGTTATGCGGGTTGTGTTGCGTGTGTGTGGATTGACGTTGGTTAAGTTTGGACGAACTTGTGCCGGAAGAATGTTCTTTAGTCTTTGCATGTGCAGGTTGAGTATGGAGACGATCATGGTCGGTGACGAGGTGGACCGGGACTAGGATAGGGAGATCCGACGTTCAGACGGTCAATGATGTCACGAGATGATCGAGCTCATGCTTAAGGCGTATGGAGATCAACGATGGGTGATACGTGTTGGAGCTACGGAGGTGCGGTCCGGAGGCTACGACATGTGGTGGATTATGCGTGGAGAAGCTACGGGAGGTGCGGTCTTTGAGGCTTCGACACACGCGTTAGAAAATTTGGAATTTTGGGAAAACCCGTGTTAGGAAGGGTTTCGGGTCCCTTTGCTGTTGGAATTGGATTAGAATTCGTGGGCTTAGGATAAGCCCAGGTTTTGGGCCCTAGATTATAAATAGAGGTGGGGTTGGAGGTTAACCCTGTGGCTTTTGGAGAGACTAATTTCGTGCTAAGGTTTAGAAGTGTCAGGAAGAGTATTTTGTAGCTACCATGGTTCAGAAATAAAATCTAGATCTATTCCAGAGGAAGAAATCGGCGGCGCGTCTCACGTTCGGTTTTCAGGCGACGACTTCACACGGTGCATCCCGAGGCAGCAGCATCCTCGTCATCGTTCACCAGAGGTACAAGGCGCGCTCGCTTTCCACGCGCGTGGTATCTCGGTCCGCAGCTTCGGTTGGGCATCACACGCGGGCGTGATTAAGCAGCAGTCGCACGAAGGTTCTTGATCTCAGTCTGCGTACGCATAGTATTACCGGTTCTCATTGCCTTGGTCAGCGCTAGCAGCACATGCTGTCTTTGCACATAGGCTCAATCTTGCCTTGATCCTCACAGACCAAAAGCAATATTTTTCTATTGATTCTATAGCTAACCAGTAGCATTTATTTCTTTTGGTTGGACATCAACAGATAGTCATAGGCTACTTTCTTGCTTCTCGATTCACGTGAGAAATCATCAGGGTTTTCTTTGTTAGAAAAATTAGAGAGCAAGCATGCAGATTAGAAAAAAATCAGAGAGCAAAGCATCACGTGCATGTGAAGACGCATGCAGATTAGAAGAGCTAGCGTCACGTGAGGAAAAGAAGATTAGAGGAGAGAGAAAAATATAATTAGTGCTAGGTGATTAGAGAAGGTTAATTAGGTTTCTGTTTTTTGTTTTTTTTGCATTAAGTTTTTAACTTTGTGTTTTATGTATGCATCAGGAAAAAGTATACATATATATAGATTGTTTTGCATGCATTATGGTTGGATATTTTTGTATGTGCTTCTATGATTTGCAGGTTTAAAAATATTAATATTTTTTGGGAAGCTTCTGCTAGACGCTGCAATCATTCACCCCCTCTGATTGCCATCGACGATCCTACAAGTGGTATCAGAGCAGGTTGCAATGGCATCAGATCGAGATCGGTTTTTAGGTAAGCCACCGTTTTTTGATGGATCAGATTATCTTTACTGGAAGACGCGCATGGAGGTTTTTGTTCAAGCACAAGGTAATTCTATTTGGCAAAAAGTTGAAAATACATATGAAGTACCTCCTGTTGTTACAACTGAAAATTCCTTTGATGTTGAAGCTAATAATAAAGCTAGAAATATATTGTTGCAAGGTTTAAGTAGAAACAAATTTGTCAGAATAGCTCACCTTAAATCTGCAAATAAAATTTGGACCACTCTTGCTGATTACCATGAAGAATCTAAATCTGTTAAAGGTGTGCGTCAGAATCAACTTAAAAAGGAGTATTCTAAATTTGAGATGAAACCTGGAGAATTAGTATATGCTCTTTTTGATCGCTTTAATAAAATTGTTAGTGATTTGCAATCTGTTGATGTCACATATTCTGATTCTGACAATGCTCGTCAAATTTTAAATGCTTTGGATATGTCTGTTTGGAATGTGTTAGTCACTACTATCAATCATTCTGTTAATATGGTAACACTCACTTTGAATGATCTTTATTCGAAGATGAAAACACATGAGATTGATGTTTTGGCCAGGATAAATAAGACTAATTTTTTGGGCTTAGTGACTAACCAAGCTGACAGTTCTTCTAGTTCTTCTATTGTTTCTTTGTCTGCATTGTGCTCTAGATGAACAATTAGAGGAGATTCCAGAAGAGCAGCTTGTACTTCTCTCCAACAGGGTAACCAAGGCAATTAATAATATCAGATTAAGGCGGAGAGGGGGTCCAATCAGATACTATGAATGTGGTGAGCTTAACCACATCAAGATGAATTGCCCTAAACTAAGAAGCAAGGAGGTTAAAGATGACAAGACGCCAACTCATCGCTCTCAATTCAAGATTGACCCAAGCAAGAAGCGCAATTACCGCAGGGCGGTCAACAAAGTACTTTCAGCACTTGAGGAGATTGATTTGAGTGATGTTCATTCTGCAATCGACGATGAGGACAATGGCAAGAAAGCAAAGGAGGTGGATTTCACAGAATGTGCTTTATGGCAAACAGTGAGGAGCTCGACAGTGATGATCTTTATAGTGATCCTGATGAGGTAAAACCTTCTTATACTGATTTATCTCGTGCTGTGCTTAGATTGACAGATGAGCTTAAGAAGTATAAAAGAAAATTAAAATCATGATTTCATTGTTGAGGGTTTAAATTCTGAAATCAATAGACTTAGAGCTTCTATTCCTGATGATGAATCTTGTAAGTCTTGTCAAGTTTTACATACTGAGTTGGAATCTGCTAGAACAATCAATGCATCAAATTTGATTCAGCTTAGTGATGTAACTGCTAAACTTGATAAGTTGAGATTGGCACATGAGTCTTGTGGTGAAAAGTTAAAACTTGCACATGATGAAATTGAAAAGCTCAAGTTTAGCTCTCCTACATGTTTATAGTCAAGTATTTGAAATGCTTAATCTAAAACTTGCTTTAAATGTGATTTGCTAGAAGCTAGACTTAATTCATCACAAGAAACAATTCAATAGATGCTTTATAATGAGATATCTTCTTACTCTAATTGTCCTAAACTTAACGCTGAAATAGTAGTTTTGACTAGACAACTTAATGATTTTGCTGAAAAAGAAAGATTGGCTCAGTCTAGTGCTTCTAAAAATCTTGTGAATGAACCTGCTAAATGCACAACTTGTCCCACTCTAGCCAAAGAGAATGAGTACATGAAATACACTTTAGAGAGATTTTCTTTTGGCAAGAAAAATTTGAATATGATTCTAGACAAGTCAAAAACAAGTGTGAAAAATCGTGGTCTAGGATTTAATTTTGTTGAGCATGCCAAAAATAATTCTCCTAAGGTTGTTAAGATTCTTGAATCCGGAAAAATTGAAGTAAAATATGAAGCAAAACAAACTGTGTTTAAATCTGCTGGCTTTTTGCAAAGTTCATCGAATAATAATGTAGGTGCTAGCTCATCATCTCAAAAGAATTCTGGTTATGTTAAATTCCATTGCACCTATTGTGGAAGAGATGGGCACTTGCATGAATTTTGTTTTAGGCGAGCTAAGAAAGAAAAGAAGGAAAGATTGAATGCTTTAAAACAAAAACGTGCATTGTCTGTTGTTCCTAGATCAAATGTGAGAGCTATGTTTTTAGAGAACTTTCATGATGGCTTTAAATCTGCTTCACATGCTAGATTGGGATTTAATTCAAATAATTCACGTTCCTTTTGGCATTCTGATCACCCACATGCACGTGATTTTGGTTCTAGTTTTTTTGCTCCTGTTCGTCGTGTGTCTCAGTACTGGATTCCTAGATTTTATTTCACTAACCCCAGTACTGTGACACCGATGTTTCTTGTGGTATAGGTACAGCTGTTGAGGAAGGGGAACACGTGGCTAGTAGATTCAGGTTGTTCCAGGCATATGACTGGTGATTCAAGATGGTTCTCCTCTCTCACTAAGGCATCCAGTGATGAGTTGATTGCTTTCGGGGATGCTTCGATAGGTATTATGATGGCAAAAGGTATAGTGCGTGTAAATGATAAATTCATTCTCAAGGATGTTGCTTTGGTAAGTAAATTGAAGTATAATTTGTTTTCAGTTTCATAGTTGATAGACGATAACCTTGAGGTGAGCTTTAGGAAACATGCTTGTAGGGTTTTAGATGCTTCTGGGATCTTGTATTCAATATATCTCAATTAGGAAAAGTCTTTAGAGCTGATTTTGATCATACTTTTTCACACGATGTTAGATGTTTGGTAGCTTCTGAATCTAGAGATATTTTCTTTTGGCACCGTAAATTGGGACACATTGGTTTTGATCACCTTACACGGATTAGTGAGATGGATCTCATTAGGGGGTTACCTAAGCTAAAAGGTGGAAAAGATTTGGTTTGTTCCTCTTGTAGACACGGTAAGATGGTAGCTGCTCCACACCCACCTCTTACTATGATCATCACAGATGGCCCTGGTCAATTGTTACACATGGACACTGTTGGTCCTTCTAGAGTTCAATCTGTTGGAGGTAAATGGTATATACTTGTAATTGTTGATGATTACTCCAGATACTCTTGGGTTTATTTTTTGGTGTCTAAGGATGAGGCTTTTGAGTGTTTTAAGGATTTATTTCTTAGACTCAATAATGAATTGCCAGGTGCTATGAAAGTTATAAGGAGTGATAATGGTACTGAATTTAGGAATTCATCATTTGCTTCTTTTTGCTCTGAAAAAGGTTTAGAACATCAATTTTCTTCCCCTCGTGTCCCACAGCAAAATGGGGTTGTAGAGAGAAAAATAGAACCTTAGTTGAGATGGCTAGGACTATGCTTGATGAATATGCTACTCCTAGGAAGTATTGGGCTGAGGCTATTTCCACTGCATGTCATGTTGCTAACAGAGTATTTTTGAGAGCCTCATTGCACAAGACTTTTTATGAGTTGAGATTTGGGCGTAGGCCTAGTGTTTCTCACTTCAGAGTATTTGCATGTAAATGCTTTATTCTTAAACATGGTAATCTTGATAAATTTGAATCTAGATCTTCATATGGCATTTTTCTTGGTTATCCTACTCACTCTCGTGGTTATCGTGTACTCAACTTAGAGACTAACAAAATTATTGAGACCTGCGAGGTTACATTTTATGAGGCTAGTCCTGGTACTAGACCCGACATTTTAGGTACACAGGTTCAGGGAGAGTCAGAAGGCATATTTATTGATGAAGAGGAAGATCTTGACTTTGGTGATGTTTTTTCTCCTATGCCACCACCTGCACCAGCTGAGGATCTTGCAACTTCGACTTCAACTGGAGACACCGTTATCTCTAGTGAGCCGCCCTCAACTGATGGACCACATGCAGAAGAGGTTGATAATGTTGGCGCTACTTCAAAACCTGTTGCACCATTGCATATTCAGCGGCGCCATCCCCCAGAACTGATGATTGGTGACATTCAAGAAAGGGTAACACGTTCCAGGTTTACTTCTCCTGCTCACATGCTCATTATGCTTTTGTTGCCTCTTTTGAGCCCAATGATGTAAGTCACGCTTTATCTGATGAGTCTTGGATCAATGTCATGCATGAAGAATTAGAAAATTTTGAGCGTAATAAAGTTTGGACCTTAGTTGAACCTCCTCATGGACATAATGTGATTGGAACTAAATGGGTTTTTAAAAATAAAGTGGGAATGGTGTTGTGGTTAGAAATAAGGCTAGCCGGGATGCTCAGGGGTTTACTCAGGTGGAAGGTCTTGATTTTAGTGAAACTTTTGCTCCTGTTTCCAGATTAGAAGCTATTAGAATTCTCTTAGCTTTTGCTGCATCTAAAGGTTTTAAGTTGTATCAAATGAACGTTAAGAGTGCTTTTCTTAATGGCTTTATTGAGGAAGAAGTTTATGTTAAGCAACCACCTGGTTTTGAAAATTCTAAATTCCCTAATCATGTCTACAAATTGTCTAAAGCATTGTATGGCTTGAAACAAGCACCTAGAGCATGGTATGAAAGACTCAAGTCATTCTCGTTAAAGAATAACTTTCAAATGGGCAAGGTAGACAAAACCCTTTTCACACTTAGGCATGGCAATGATCTATTACTTGTTCAGATTTATGTGGATGATATCATCTTTGGTGGCTCCTCTCATGCTTTGGTTTCCAAATTTTCAGATACTATGAGCAGAGAGTTTGAGATGAGTATGATGGGGGAGTTAACTTACTTCTTGGGTCTACAAGTAAAACAGACTAAGCAGGGCACATTTATTCATCAAACCAAGTACACAAAGGATCTGCTTAGGCGTTTTGACATGGGAACTTGTAAACCTATTTCTACACCAATGGGATCTACAACTGTTCTTGACCCTGATGAAGAAGGTGAGGCGGTGGACCAGAAAGAATACAGAAGCATGATCGGGTCCTTACTTTACCTTACTGCTTCGAGGCCAGACATACATTTTGTTGTGTGTCTATGTGCTCGATTTCAAGCTTCACCACGTACATCCCATCGTCAAGCTGTGAAAAGAATTTTTAGGTACCACCAATCAACTTTAGAATTCGGACTCTTATATTCTTCTTCATCCCGTCTTACCCTGCGTGCATATTCAGATAGTGATTTTGCGGGTTGTCGGATTGATAGAAAGAGTACCTCTGGTACATGTCACTTTTTAGGCACATCATTAGTTTCTTGGTCTTCTAGAAAACAATCATCTGTTGCACAATCCACTGCTGAAGTTGAATATGTAGCTGCTACTAGTTGTTCTCAAAGTTTATGGATTTCTGCTACACTCAAGGATTATGGGTTACAATTGAGTAGTGTTCCACTGTATTGTGATAACACTAGCGCTATTAATATTGATAAAACCCAGTGCAACATTCTAGAACTAAACATTTTGATATACGATTTCACTTCCTAAGAGACCATGTGGAAAATGGTGATGTTGTTCTACACTTTGTTGAGTCTGATTTTCATATTGCCGATATTCTCACTAAGCCGCTTGATACTTCCCGTTTTGTTCGTTTGCGGAGTGAGTTGGGGGTATGTCATCCAATGGGATTATTCTGAGGGGGAGCTTATGTTTAAAAAATTTAGGAAGCTTTGTTTATTATACTTGTGAAATAAATCAACAAGTCCAAGCCATTGAAATTAAATGAGTTGTCTAAATAGGGCCCTCTTTATCATATTTATTCATATGCTGTGTAGCTTTGATCATGATTAGTTATAATTAAATTGCTATACTTTACCTAAGATATGACATGGCGGAATACTTTGACTAGATTGATTATAGATAGTACTCTATGATGTTCATCGAAAAGAGTTAGTTTGATTGTGAGCCTTATTTTAAATCTTGGCTATGAGGCTCGCATATTTCATATTACAATCTATTATGATCACTCAGTTTGGCATGTTATAAAAAATGAGAAAGAGACAATTGAAAAGATGTATGCTTCAAGCATGCCATGGTACGCAAAAAGAAAAAGGCACAAAAAGTGCACAAATAAAAAGAAGTATACTTCAAGCATGCCACCATCTACAACAAGTGTGCTACAAGCATTTTATTATGAAAAGAAATATGCTACAAGCATGACATATGCCTATGAATTGAGTGTGGAGCAATAGGTTGTTATATGAGACTGCTAGCTCGTCTAGATTAAAAATTTGCTTCACTTTTAGGCTTTGACTTTTTGGTGTCATATTTCATTGTGCTCTCTATGGGCTATTCTTTTTGGCTGCGGCTTGTGGCTTTCGGCTGCGGCTTGTGACTTTTTGGCTGTTTGTACGAGAGATTACCGAGTAACAGAAACTCACGTGCGGTTTTTGCTGATATAAATGAAGTCAGTAAAGTATGCACTACAATTAACTAGTAGACCCTATTTTGAAAAAATAATCCGTTTAAAAGCTAGTTACTGTAGAAAAAGCCGAAAAGCAGCTTTTAGAAGCTGAAAAGAACAGGGCCTATAATTGGTTTGGTCATTGTTGAGATGTCTGTTATTAATATAAATTGTTTAATCATGCTCAAGACTGGTTTTGACATTGCTATATGATATATGATTTTATATGATCTATATAGCTCTAGTCAAAAATATGGCTTGGTTACTCAAAAATATCAATGCACAATGACTTTTATAATCTACAAAGCTTATTAATTTTTACTCTCATTGCTCCTTCTTAGAATTATTCCTTCTTTAGATTTTCTTGATGATTACATTGTCAAAGGGGGAGAGATTTGGTGTGTTTTGTGAGATTTTGGGGAGAATAAAATTGGCTCTCTTGTGTTAGGGGGAGAGTTTTTGAAGAGATTTGCTTATAATGTTTTTTTGGCTTTAGTTCTTCACTTATATCTATTTCAAGCTAATTCATCATGCTATTTTGAGGTGTTGTCAATGTATTCATCAAGAGGGACATTGTTAGACCATGTGGCTAGGTCTAGAATATTGTTGTGATGAATAATTGACAATGGTTAATTTGTGATGATGAATATTTGGTAATTTTGTTTAGCGGTGTTATGCGGGTTGTGTTGCGTGTGTGCGGATTAACGTTGGTTAAGTTTGGACGAACTTGTGCCGGAAGAATGTTCTTTGGTCTTTGCATGTGCAGGTTGAGTATGGAGACGATCATGGTCGGTGACGAGGTGGACCGGGACTAGGATAGGGAGATCCGAGGTTCAGACGGTCAAGGATGTCACGAGATGATCGGGCTCATGCTTAAGGCGCATGGAGATCAGCGATGGGTGATACGTGTTGGAGCTACGGAGGTGTGGTCCGGAGGCTACGACATGTGGTGGATGATGCGTGGAGAAGCTAAGGGAGGTGCGGTCTTGGAGGCTTCGACACGCGCGTTAGAAAAGTTGGAATTTTGAAAAACCCATGTTAGGAAGGGTTTCGGGTCCCTTTGCTGTTGGAATTGGATTAGAATTCGTGGGCTTAGGATAAGCCCAGGTTTTGGGCCCTAGACTATAAATAGAGGTTGGGTTGGAGGCTAACCCTGTGGCTTTTGAAGAGACTAATTTCGTGTTAGGATTTAGAAGTGTCAGAAAGAGCATTTTATAGCTACCATGATTCAGAAATAAAATCTAGATCTAGCAAGAAATCGGCGGCGCGTCTCACGTTCGGTTTTCAGGCGACGACTTCACACGGTGCATCCCGAGGCAGCAGCATCCTCGTCACGCGCGTGGTATCTCGGTCCGCATCTTCGGTTGGGCATCACACGCGGCGTGATCAGTCGCACGAAGGTTCTTGATCTCAGGAATTTTTTGTACGGATAATCCATTTTTTATTCGAAATTACATAAATATACCCGCGGAAATTTTTTTTGCAAAAATAGGCTCCAGTCGCCTAATGGTTGGGCGACTGGAGACTTTCGCCCAACCAGACCGCGACACAATATATCTCGCTGCACAGTAGAGCGACTACATTAAGTCGCTCTTCCGTTCGGCGACTTAACGGTAGTCGCTATCCCGTTAAGCGACTAGCATGCAGTCGCCATCCCGTTAGGCGACTGCATGTAGCCCCCGTGATTGTTTTAAATTTCGTGAATTTTGTAACGTTGAACCGGTAAAAAATACGGTGAAGTTGTAATAAAAGTTTATGTTCATTGTATATTGTAGGTATGTAAAAAGTTTTTAAATTTTTTTTATGAAAGATTGAGTAGAAAACGATCGATACATACACTGTTAAGTGAGATAGTTTATGTGCGGAGAGAGATGATAGACTATGTAAATTTAAATAAACTTCATAATATAACTGAGAGTAACATGCCGCATGTTTTTTCATTACATGCATAACATATATAGCATCTGCAACACGCCTCACTGGTCACCCTGGTGTGCCCCGTCACCGCGCCTGCGTCCTCCCATACGGCCTCGCTTGGCCCTCCTCCGGTGCAACGGGTTAGGACGATCCGAAAAAGTAAAACGAGGAGGAGGGTGTCTATCCCGCCCCTGCGCTGGTGGAGTCAGCTGCACCTCTGGCTGTGTGCCCTCCGGTGCACCGGGGAGGGCACTGCCAGAGAGAACCTCTGGTGCTGCGTCGGAGAACTGCCCGGGCCACTCCGCGAAAAACTGGTCCACATCGTCCGGGCCTGGGGAGACGCCGTGCTGCTGGTAAGTACCTGCAATATTAATATCGTTAGTTCGTTGCATGTCGTCTTCGGATAAACACGATATAAGACCCTCTGCGTACCCGTAGCTGGCGCCATCGAGGTGGGAAAGACAGGGGTGTGCGTAGGAGGCGTGAAGTGAACCGGTGTAGGAGGCCCTGCCCAGGCTGAACCCCCTGGCTGCTCCGGGTGAGGCGGTGGAGGACGTGTCCATGTCGGTGCACCAGAGTAGTGCCACGCTGGTCGGGGTGGCACTGGTGGACGAGCAGGCGGAGCGGTGGGCGTGGAGACCGCCGGTAGCCTCGTGCAGGACAGTAGGCTAACAATACGTCTACACCCCTCGTGCATCCGACGCGCAAAGCTGACGCCCTCCTCATGGGTCAGCTGCCCACCACTGGTGAGCCTCTCAAGTACTGTGCCGGAGTCGGCACATAGGGCATAACCGACGTCAGCCTGGACACAAAGACATGAAATGGTCGATTATCGAAACGACATTACCATTCAGGAATCTTTGAAATGACATGTAACGTACCGCGAGGTGAGCGTCGCGCGCGAAGTGCGCGGGGTACGTGTCCGTCGGAGCGGCGACGTGTGTGGCAGACGGGTCTACCACATATACGAGTCTGGTACGGGTCTGTGGCTGGTACCAGCAAAGGTACTCCGCGTACTCCGTGCTGTCGTACGGGCGGTCCTCCTCCACGCGATCGTCGAGCGCACCCTCCCACTGCTCGACCCAGGGATGCATCTTCAACGACCAGTCCGTGCCTCTTTTCACTCCCTTCGCGCTGTGCATGCGTACAGAACCATTACGTAATGTGAGATACTTGCGAACGCAATAGTAAGTATGTACGTATTTACCACAAACGATCGCTCACCCGTGCACGTGCCGCGGAAGCGATGGTCTGACTGCTACAGGAACCGGCTGCCGTAGCCCGAACTGCCACATCACCCGCTGGGGTGCGTAGTACTCCACGTAGATGAGGTACACGAGCTTCCGGCGGGTGAGCCAGAAAGCCCTGTCACGCCAGCAAAGTGAGGACAGACCGGCAGGAGCACGGGCCTGGACTGCCGTATCAGCGTATGGCTCCCAGCGCACGTCGTCGGATGTGATGCGGTCGAGCTGCTCCACAAAGACCCGGTACGCCCGCGTGACCTGCACGTGCGCGAACTGTACCTGCAAGAAAGACAAGTTGTTTAGATTGACGATCGTCAGTAAGAAAGAAATAGTAGACTGTGATAACACTTACTCGACGACGGCACCAGATAGAACCCATCGTCGGCCGGTCGACGTCTCCCCCTCCCCCTGGATACATCTCGGGCCCGTACGGACCCATGTCATCCAGCACAGGTCGTCCGACGCTTAAGCGCTCGAACGACCACAACTGCAGTAGAAGGGGACAGCCCGTGAGGATCGAGTTTGCCTTGACCCTCGTGCACGCATCGCACAGTGCGTGGTACATCGCGGCAAGTACGGCCGATCCCCAGCTGACCTGGTGGGGCTCGCCGTCAGCGATCGCCCTCGCATAAGCGATGAGGCGCGCATCCACCGAGTTGCCGTGGCTGGTGGTGAAAAGCACCCAACCAAACAACCACAGCACGTACGCCTCCAGGTGCCGCGAGACCTGCTGATCGTCTGCCTGCGGAACCATGCGCTCCACTTGAATGCAAAAAAGTTGTTATTAGTACGTAATACCACAAATAAGAGTTTCGAAGACACGATCGATTTTATATACCACGTACCCGGTACTGTCTGAGCCACCTCAGTGTCGGCCCATGGGCCTCCGGTAGGAAGGCAGCGTCTCCCGCGATCGGAAGCCCAAGGAGCAGGGACACATCCTGCAAGGTCGGCGTCATCTCCCCAAATGGGAGGTGGAAAGTGTGCGTCTCGGGCCGCCAACGGTCCACCAAAGCCGTCAGCAGGGAACGGTCGAACGGAAAGCGTCGTGATCGCTCCCCGCCCGCCTCGTCCCCGCCAGCGGCGCCAGCGCCTCCATCCTCGTCCGTGGCCTGCACCATCCGGGCAAGAGGGAGTAGCCCGGCATCCCGCAGCCTGCAAACAAAGTGAAGGTCAGCACGGAACGAACTTACGGTCGCACTAAACGCTGGAGTAGTGCAAACCTGGCGGTCCAACGAGGGTCGAGTCCCCAGGCCACGCGAGGTGTGCGTGACCGGACCACTCCCAGCTGAGGCGGGTCGTCCGTGCTCCCCGGTGGCGGGACTAGACGGGAAGCGCGATGAGAGCGGTCCACGTGCTCGTCCAACAGCACGAACCGCCACTCCGAGTCACGTCCAGCACGAGCCATACCTGGAAAATTTGTACAATAATTTCAACATTCAATGTTCTACATCTAAATTTTCTACATCTAAATTTCAACACTACATTTTCTATATCTAAATTTGTACAATAATTTCAACATTACATTTTCTACATGTAAATTTCAACACTAAATTTTCTACATCTAAATTTGTACAATAATTGCAAAATTAAATTTTGTACATGTACATTTAAATACTATTTTTTGTACAATAATGCATTATAAATGGTATACAAAATTTAGTTTATACATTTTGTAAACTAAATTTCTAAACTATATTTACTAAACAAAATTTGAAAATTAAATTTGTAAACTAAATTTCTAAACTACATTTTCTAAACTATATTTCTAAACTAATTTTCTAGACTACATTTTCTAAACTAATTTTCTAAACTATATTTCTAAACTAATTTTCTATACTACATTTTGTAAACTAATTTTCTAGACTATATTTTCTAAACTATATTTTCTATACTAATTTTCTAAACTGTATTTCTAAACTAATTTTCTACACTACATTTTCTAAACTAATTTTCTAAACTAATTTTCTAGACTACATTTTCTAAACTATATTTCTAAACTAATTTTCTACACTACATTTTCTAAACTAATCTTCTACACTAACAAAAAAATATAACACAAAAACTTACCTGAAAAACGCGCACTCCTTCTCCTCCTCCCCCTTCTCTTCTCCTCTCCCTCTCCCTCTTTCCCCTCTCTTCTCTGCGCTGGCCGAACGGAAGAACAGTCCGGCGCTTCGTCGTCGCCTTATATCCACCTTCAGTCGCCCAACCGTTGGGCGACTGAATCGCAGTCGCCGAACCGTTCGGCGACTACATTGAAGGCGCCCAACGGTTGGGCGACTGCAATTAATCGCCCAACCGTTCGTAGACTCTCCAGCTGTCGCGGTCTGGTTGGGCGAAAGTCTCCAGTCGCCCAACCATTAGGCGACTGGAGCCTATTTTTGCAAAAAAATTTCCCGCGGGTATATTTATGTAATTTCGAATAAAAAATGGATTATCCGTACAAAACATTCTTGATCTCAGTCTGCGTGTGCACAGTATTACCGGTTCTCATTGCCTTGGGGCCTGTTTGGATCCACCCAGATTTTAAGAATCTGGCTTTTGGAAACTGAGTGGGATCCAAACAGACCAGTTTTTGGGGCAGCTTTTAAAATCTACCTACCCAGATTCTTAAAAACCAAGAAGCTGTTGATACCCAGCTTTTGCCAGTTTTTTTGCACAAATACCCATTTACCCTCATTAAAGACCACGCATGGCTGTTTAATATGCTGTTCAAGAGCAATAAATGTAAGGGTATAATAGTCTACTAGCACCAATCATAAATGAAACCAGCTTTTAAAAACTAGGGGATCCAAACACCCCACCAGTTTTTGCTTAGAAACCAGTTTTTAAAAACTAGAAGTAATAGCTGGTTTTTAAGAATCTGAAACTGATCCAAACAGGACCTTGGTCAGCGCTAGCAGCCCATGCTGTCTTTGCACATAGGCTCAATCTTGCCTTGATCCTCACAGACCAAAAGTAATATTTTTCTATTGATTCTATAGCTAACCAGTAGCATTTATTTCTTTTGGTTGGACATCAACAGATAGGCTACTTTCTTGCTTCTCGATTCACGTGAGAAATCATCAGAGTTTTCTTTGTTAGAAAAATCAGAGAGCAAGCATGCAGATTAAAAAAAAATCAGAGAGCAAAGCATCACGTGCATGTGAAGTAACCTTGTGTTTTATGCATGCATCAGGAAAAAGTATACATATATATAGATTGTTTTGCATGCATTGTGGTTGGATATTTTTGTGTGTGCTTCTATGATTTGCAGGTTTAAAAATATTAATAATTTTTGGAAAGCTTCTGCTAGATGCTGCAATCATTCACCCCCCCCTCTGATTGCCATCGACGATCCTACACTATCCATATTTTTTAAAATATTTAGTTTAAATTTATAAAAATGATAAAAGTATATTTATCTCTGTTGAGTTAGGATAGCGCATATATAATCTTTTAGAATTTAGAAATATACATTATATGAATTCTACTAGAATTAGAACTCTTACTTTTATTTGCATTAGAATTTCTACTCTAAATTGGAAGAGTAGGAGGGGCTATATAAACAATGGGATGACCATCTAGAAACATCCCAATAAACATCAGAAATCTTAAAATGCCTTCAACGTCTGGTTATGTAGATCTACGGCTAAGTCACTAGGCAACACCTCAATAAACATCAGAAATCTTAAAATGCCTTCAACGTCTGGCTATGGCAGAGAATAGTATATCTGGTTCTTTAGTGTTACCTGGGCACTAGTTAAATTTAACGACTATTTATATGAGACGAAAATATCAATGTCCATCTATTTGTTTGAACCTTGTTTTTCTTCAAAAATTTGTTTGAACTCTGGACTGTTCGTATATGACAGTGTTACTTTTTCTACGTGGTTACAAAGAGGCAGCAACTTATTTATGGTTCTCTTTTTCAGAGAGTATAAGGAGAACGCACACCACATGTATATCCCACTCACGCTACACATATACACACGCGTGTGCATCTACTAATAAATTTTTATGAAGGCTCAACGTTCTCGCAGTGCACAGGCATATGCTTTTCCATTGAACGTATACGTGTGTATGCTCTAAATAAATATGGCATAGGCCATGTCAATCCTAGGATGGAACTTTGGGTGGGTGGAAACGAACACCCTCACTCACACCGCTGGTCCATCCGTAACTTATGCCCTGTTCATATTAATTTCTTTTTTTGACTTCTGCTTAGAAAAGTCAAAACCAATACGAACACCCCACTTTTTCACTCCTCTCACTACCTCTTGCTTGGAGATAAGGCAGGGGTTACAGATATATCACGCACCACACTTCTCTCACTCTGGTCACGCACACATATCTCACCTCACTTTTCCCCCTCTTTTTAAAAAACCATTTTTTTTAATAATTACTTATCTATTTTTAGCTAAAAAACATAAACTATAATCAAAAGTCATTAGCAAACTGTCAATACTATCAATGCTTAGGTTCTGGTCAACTGTTGTTTGTGATCGTCTTCCTTGTAAGTTGTAATAGAAAAAAAAAAGAAATAGCAAACTGTTGTTTGCGGTGGCAACCAGTAACCATCGGAGACGATAAGGCTTTTTTCTGGCAATCGGCCTGGCTAAATGGTACAAGGCCTAGCAGTCTAGCAGAGACGTCGCTCCAAATTAACGTCCGCAAAATTTACAAGAGCAAATTAAGGTAGAACAATCTAAGGGGTACGGTGTTCTTTTGAATTCTAGCAGATGCTTTTTTGTCTACACTTTTCGATACGATAAACGAACGATGAAGATGTTGATATGGATGATATATATAATTTTAGACTTAAAAAATTGTTTAAATAACCTGCTTAAAAAACTAAGCCACTTTGACGTTTGCCTTTTGTAACTTCAAAAAAATTAAAAGCTATAAATCAAATCAAAAGCTAAAAAGCCTCAAACGCCGGCTTTCAGGATGGGCAATGGATGGATCGTGAAAGACATCGACATTGATGCCGGCGTCACGGTGCAACACGTACGCGCGCACGAATTCGTCCGAGTTCTGGGGCTGGTTAACTCGGTGACCCGAGAAGACCCAATCACGTAACATCGGATGCCATATCCGGCTTACGGCCGGCGTAGTATACACCGGGATGCGAGCTCAGCCTAGCTACAAAGGACAGAACATTCTGTGGGAGGGTTCGACGGACACAGGCTTCATACGTAGGGCTAATCTACAAAGTTTGGGCACCGTCTAGATACAAGTTCTCCGCTTGGCTCGCAATTCAAAACAGGCGACTGGGGAAGGCCAAACCAACTCTTTTGCTCGGAAAATAAGTCACATATGAGTGACCGTGAAAGGATCAAGATTGCTTTGTGTTGAACAATTAACTTTTATGTGAAAGTTGATTTTTACAAAATATACGTTTTTGATAATCTATTTGACCTGACAATCTGACCAGTCTGGAAGGCGGTCAAACTGGCTACTGATTAGACCGGCCGGTGCCAACAGTTTGATGTTAAATTCGGCAGCAAATTGGTTTTTAGAAATTTTGGTCTTGGTTTAGTTTGTTTTGACTTAGGTCAGTGTATATGTGTTACATAAAATATGTTTTGACTAACGTGAGTCAAGCTATGAAGAACTTATGCCCGAAAACGATTTCTTAGTCTTTGGATATGCAGGAAAGCTTAGAGTCAACCATGGTCAATGGCGAGGATTGGAGATACACTCATAGAGGAGCTGAGGCCTAGAACGATCAAGAATGCGGGGTGAGACGCCTGAGCTCAAGCATGGCACAAAGAAACTGAGAAATATTGCACCAAGTGGTTTGGACGGTCCAAGTGAGGCGTGGTCTGGTGGAACCAGAACGGAGAGACTTTCCGGCACGTGGTAAGCTAGTTGTGCACCTACATGTGTCAAGCACGGCGATTGCTTGCATGGAAAGATGAAGACCAAGTCAAGAAAGGGTATTTTGGTATGTTTGTCAAATACCAAGAACTAAGTTGGATCAAAACCACGACACTTGAGCAACGCTTGGGAAAACGGTTTAAGTCGTGGACAAACTAAGATGATCAAGTAGATCAAAGAATGAAGACTTAGCAGATTTAGACTTATATAATTTGAAAAATGTGCATGAGTTAAGTGTGAGTAAAATCCTTGTTATATGGGGTTAATGGGTTTTCCCCATATGTGCTAATGAATAATATCTATCAGTGTTAAATATGGGTTGATTGCCTCATCTATTTAATGGGTTGGGTATTTGCAAGTTAACCATCCAACTATCCATCATTTTAGTCAAGTATTTCAAGATTAGGGTTTAAAAAGTGTGAGTATTGTGGTATGCTTTCTTGTCATTCAGGTGGAGTGACCGCAAAACCTTCATCCGCAAGTAGCAATAGATCAACTTTGTTCTTCACTCACGAAGCCTCCTTGATTTGATTGATTTGCTCACGTTCTTATTGATTTTGATCTCTTCTCTCCCATTCTTGATCTTGTTATATGCCAAGGATGTGTAAGTGATGGTGATTACTCATAGATATCAATTCCCATCCACCTAGACATCAGATCTTGTAAGATTTCGAAGTTGCCTGATTATACATGAATTTGACATCGTCATGAATTTTCTTGATCCAAGAGTTTTTGTGTCAATTTTTTGTGAGTTCTTACTTTCTGTGACATCTGGGATTACATCTAGAGACATATTGATACGGGGTCGCCCGATCCTCTCGACGTAGGATCTGGATACTCACATGGAATTGATGAATCGTAGTGATCCCCCGTTGCCAATGCAAGAGTTAGCACTCTATAATTCGCCCAATCACACGTGTTGAACTTCACGACCACCAGATGAAGTTCTATCGCGCTCCCAATTCCCAGCGGAAAGATTGAACGATCTTGATTTTCGACTAACTCCCAATTCCTTCAATGTTATTCGGCCAACAGAAAGAACAAGAGTATTTTTAATATCAAAAGTGGTTCCCCTTTACAATGGGGGTCTACCCCTCAATATATAGTCTCAGCCTAAGAGCTATTCAACACTAAATTTTCCATGTGGTACTATTCATGTGCGAGCACTGTAGCATGGCACTGTTCACGGATTGGTACTGTAGCGCAGCACTGTTCATGGGCCTGGTACTGTAGCGTTGCACTGTTCATGGGCCGGGTACTGTAGCGCAGCCTGATACTGTTCATGCGTGGCACTATTCATGGGCCGATCACTGTTCATGCCGTGGACTTATGCTTCCTTGGATGACGGCCACATATCCTTGATCTCCATCCATCGCTGACTCTTCAAACCTGAGCACAAGTAAAACATTATTTTTAGGTAGTATAAAATTCTTATTAAATTTAATGACATATTTATTAAGGAGCAGGTTCACCTGAGATTGTAGTTTCTTGGCTTGTGCTCTTGTTATTAGTCCTGTTATTGAAGTCTCAATACTTCTTTCCAGTGAAATAATGTATTTGATTGAAAAGTGCTAAGCATGTGCATATCCGCATCACATATTGTCCATCCTTCACTAACAAGCAAGTCATATTCTGAGTTTTCAATTTTTGTCCAGTTTTAATGCAACCATACTTATTCTTCAAAAATGTATGAACTTTGATAAGGATTCAAACAATCTTTGGATGGAAT
Organism: Dendrocalamus latiflorus; assembly: GCA_017311315.1. NCBI lineage: Eukaryota > Viridiplantae > Streptophyta > Magnoliopsida > Poales > Poaceae > Dendrocalamus > Dendrocalamus latiflorus. Next base: position 31,895,455 of record CM029642.1, read on the forward strand.
AGGTTCCTAAGACCTTGAGCAAGGTATGTGCAAAATCTCATCTCATTTGGCTATGGAGTTTTGGAGTTGCACCAAAATGGTTTAGATTCAGACTGATTTTTTATTATGGAAACAAAAGAGCTATCTCCAAGGCCCAGTCGTACTGGAGGCTAGTTAGACCACCAAGGGGTTGTTGGTCAGATTGCCAGAGGCACCGATCAAATCGCCTTGAAGTCGCTAGTCAGACCGCCACTTGGTAGCCAGTCAAACTGCTCAAACTGCTCAGGAGCAGGGTTTCAATTTTTTGGCTTTTGAATCAATTGCTATGGGTTTGATTTTTAATATTGATCTTTATAGCTCCGTAGTTACTAGAATCCGATGTCACGCATGCGCACCGGCTAATTTAATTCCCATCGCGCGTGTGAGAATCAAGTCCTCCGAGCCTCATCTCCATAGTTGCTGCTAGGCTTGTTTGGTTCGGCCCCTGGCGCCAGCTCGCCTGGCTGGTACGTTGCCTAGAGTCTGTCAGGGTATCATTTGGTTGCTACCCAGGCTTGCTCTGCCTGCTAGGTAGCTTCTCCAGTCCAGGCCTAGGAAATTGAACACCTGGCTCCCAGGTGTGTTCACCAACACCTTCTTTCATCATTCGAATTCCAGGTCTCCAACCAAACACCACAACTCAGGTTTGCCTGCCCAAGAAAAAATCATTAAAATTTCAGGCTACTTCCAGGCACAACATTTTACCAAGCATGAAGCCCAGGTCACCAACCAAACAAACCCTAACTACATGGTTGTGTAATAACCATTGTGTAAATGTACAATTAATTACCCAGCTGCCGTATCAGTCATGCTGCACACTTGACCGCCGCACGACTCACGATAAGCATTGCAGGGACTCTAACCAAATAAGGAGAAAACGACCGTTAGAGCAAGGCTAATAATACAGCCTTCAGCTGGCTGTATGGACACTTACAGCCCACTTATCAGCCCATTCATATAGTAGTTTACAGCCAGTTGAAGGCTGTATGACCCACCCCTTTCTCTCACAAAGTTTCTTGGTTCTTGTGCTTCAGCTGGCTGTAAACTTACAGCCCACCTCTCTTATCTCTCCTCCTCTCTCTCCTCCACCTCAGCATACAGCCTAATAACAGCCTCTTATTATACTTGCTCTTAGATAGCTGGACGTGGTCAAATCGATCATGATGATTGATTATGATTGTCGACTGCATTTATTACAAAATGTCAGAGAAGGCAATTGTTTTGTTACATACAATCAAAACTATTATCAATATTTTTAAATTATTTAGATTAAATATATGAAAATAATAAAAGTATATTAATATCTGTTGAGTTAGTGTCAGACCCCAAGTTTTACAGACCTAGAATCCTCTGTGATCTCACTGCACTATTCCCTGGATCAATAGATAGTGCTCACAGTTACATTGCTGCAACATTTCATACATGACAAATACCATACCATTACATTAATAGAGTTTAAATAGACCGCGTTGGGTTGAGTTTACAATAGGGTTGTCAGGCCAAATGTTTACATAAAGTGCGAAAGCGGAAACGTACATAAATGTGGTAAGGCACAACTCGCCACAGGCAAGCAACTGAGATAACTTAGGTTCCACCGATATTAGCCAGAGAGTTGACTAATGCTAGATGTACCCGCAAGTTAGCCTGGTCTGCTAGACTAAAATGAGTGGCAAGACTACTGAAGCCTATCCTACTCTTCACCATATTCATTGCCTTCCTCCCCCTAGTCCTCATAGTACACATAGTGCCCTTGGTTGATGGACTTTGAAGGGGGATAACAATCGTGCTCCGTGAGCCAGCACACAGAAAGCATGTAATTATAGATGCAAGGCTATCAAGTGAGGCTTGAAGTTCTTTTATTTGCGTAAAGCAACATTTGTGATAGTCATAATTAAAATTTCCTATGACTTAGCATTTTACCAATATGCTTTAAAGAGTTTGAAATTGTGCAGTATTTATAGCGGTGTAGGTTCCATCCACCTATGCTAGCTTTTGATCATTAGGTTACTTCCACCTTATTGACGACACTGGAGTACATCCCCCAGGGAAATTTCCAAAGTCAGGTTTATATCCGCCTGACAATTTTCTTCCCACCCTCAAAAGTTTTGAAATAGAACTAACTCGAGGAAGATTTCCATGCCCGCCCTTGACCGTGGGCACGGCTATTCGAATAGTTTGTACTCTACAGAGACTGTACATGTTTACCCACAAGAGACAGTCAGCTCGATGGGCCCACATGATTCCTTGGACATATAGATCGAGAAATTGTCACAAGGTTAGCGTAGTCGGACTCCACTCTCCAAAACGCTAGCCTTGGCAACGTCACCTCTATCCAGTGTCCCATTCTGTGCGGGGTTTTTATTACCCACCTACACCCGTCTTCTGTGAGATGACTAGAGGGTCTAGTAAATTATTCAGCCAAGCCTATATTCTGCCAGCTTGTGGTTGCACTGTTGTACACGGAGGGGTCATCACAGGATTAAGTACTTAATTTATCCGGGCGGTGCAGTCCACAATCCACAGACCTTGTGTTACATCCACACCCACTACTCTTACCATCCGCCCAGATAGGTATAGCAAGTTTTTATGATTTTGAGAAGCATAAAATAAGTTATCATAAGTTATCAGTCACTCACATCCCGTGACTGTCCCAAATCCAGTTTTCATGTTTAAAGATTGATGACCAGGGCCACTAGTGCCCTAAACTCGACAAGACTAGCATAGCATTTCAATACGAACTATAGCTAGTAAAGTTATCATAACATCTAGAGTGACAATGGTTAGGTGATTCAAGTATCAAGGATGGGGTACTATATTATTAGTTGACAAGTGGTGTTTAACTACCTCGTGAGTAACGTATATTTGCATATAAAGTAGGGCATGCAACTTTGATAATTTAAACAAACATAATTTCACATGAAATATAGGCGCAGAATGATCAAAGTATTGACTCTCCCGGATTGAAAGCTTTGGGGTCTTGTGCTACTTCGATTGGGGGCTCACTCACTTCTTCGAGCTCTATTCGGAAGAACGCACCGAAAAAACAAAGCAGTCAGGCGAAAGCAAGTGAATAAAAATAAAATAAAACCAAATTCAAATAGGTAGAGCTTGATTTTAGAAAAATTTAGAAACTAGTTTCGTTAAATTTGGAGTTACGATGAGGGAGATTGAGCCTTTCAAAGTTTTGTTCGAGGAAAAACCAGAAAAATAAAAAGGGAGAGAGAGAGTGTCTTACTGACAGGTGGGGCCTGAGGGGAAATGAATAGAACTCAGATTTCTTACCGTTTCACACTGGCTGACAGGTGGGCCCGTAATTAACAGTGTTATTAACTGTTAACAGCCGAGTTAGGACAGTCATTTAATTAGCTTAATTACAGTGCTAATTAATCACTCTGCTATAGTCAATCCGGCCGTGAGGGCGGTGAAGCCGACCGGCGGTGAGGGGGTCACGGTGGCATGACGACCTCGACCAAAATGGACTCCATGGCTTTGCATCCATCTTAGGAAGGAGTGCGGCGGCTAGTTTTTGGCCCGACGGTGAGCACGGCGGCAGCCAGAACAGGGGAGTATGGAATCCGGTAGCTTGGGCCGTTATAGTTCGATTGCTTAGCACGGGAGCTTCTATAGGTGGTCACAAACTCACCTAGGGCCCGAGCAGCATTTGGGGTGGACCCGAGAGAGCTGGCGGTGAGGGAGGCCTTGGCGACGAGGAGGGCGTCGACATCGGCTCACCGGAGAGGGAGAGTGTAACATCCCAAATTTTGGTATGTTCAAAAATTTTGAAGAATTTAAAATTCTATTTGCCTCTTATTAGCATTTGGCGTTTTTTTTGCCAAAATTTTATTTGAATTTTCCCCAGTGTCGTGCTGAAGAAAATAACAAAAGGAAGTAATCCTCAAATGCAACGAAGAACTGTGACGATAAAAGATACAAATTAGTTTAAATGTGAGTTAAAAATGTTACCAACCAAAATATGGAAAATCAAACTAAATAAAATGAAGTATAGAGAATTATTAGATCTTATACCTAGATATTTAAAACAAGATTTGAACTAAAATTGAAATCAATGGTCGTAAACATGAAATAGAAATTTAGGTTAAAAGTTCAAGTCCCAAAATTATGCTTAAAAATCCTTGCCCCTTTATCTTTTCCCTCCCTTTCTCCCTATGTCATGTGGACCCTCCTCTTCTCTCTGTCCTCCCTCTCTCCCGATTTTTCTCTGCCCCGCCCCCTTCTTCTTTTCTCTTTTCCCCTTTTCTTCTCCCGGCTGATCCCATCTACTGTGCGCTCGTCACTCCGTGACCACTCCCGTCAGCGCATGCACTGTGAAGTCGCCATCACCCTTTCTTCCCCGTGCGCCGCGCGTGCTCTGCAGCGCCCAGCATTCCTCCGCCCCGCGGCATCCATGCGCTGCCCCTCCTCTTGTCGTCGCCCACGGTTTTTCCCCACGCGCGCCCACAGTCTCCGTCAGCTCCGCCATGCCTCAGCGGCAACGCCTTCCATCCATTCGGCTATAAGGTGCCCAACGCCCCAATGCTTGCCCTCCATCTCTTTCCCCCCGAGCCGAAGCTCGCTAGAACCCGCACCGGCCGCCGCGCCTCCACGCCGCCCCGGCCGTTCCGACGAAGCCCCACCTTTCCGATCACTTCTCGACATTCCCACACTCCCCACCTCCTTCCCCTCCCGCCTGATTGGAAAAATGAGCGCCGGTCTCGCCGGAATACCCATCTTCATCATCGCCGGCCAAAACCGCCACCGCCAGCGCTGCTCCCTCCTCGGCGAGTCTCCCTTCGATTCCTCGCTCTGGAAGCATCACCCCGGCGCCCTGGAATCCTTTCCGCCACCGGCCGGAGCTGCCGTCCACCCCAGCTCGCCGGCGACGATGACACCCCCGCGCCGCCGTAGGCTCCCGGTGCCGGCTCGCCTCGGTGCTTCCCCGGCTCAACCAGACCTATGGTGAGCATCCCCTTAACTCCAGTGTGCTTCCGCGCCCGCCTAATTCGTTTCCCTTATTCCCAGTCGCCGGCGCCTCGGTCCACCTCCAACGCTGGCCGCCCCACGTCGTCGCCCGTCCACCTCGCCGCCGCCCCGGGCAATTAGTCGCCACTACTAGCTTCCCCGGCCTCTACGAAACCCATTTTATGGGTCGCCGCTCTTCCCCCTGCCACCGTCTGCCGCCGGCAAGGCCAACTCCCGGCGCCGCCGCCTTGCTCTGTTTTGAGCTACCGTCCAACAATTACCTCATATGGCGTAACCCCCACTCTTTCTCACAAAACGTGCAATGCTCAGTTGGTCACCAGCGCCTGTGACTTAACCCTTTCCCCGTGAGATCCCAGGTTCGAATCCGGCTGGTTGCACTGTCTCCACCTCTTTTATTATAATTTTTGTTGTTCATATCAAGTAATAAAAATCAAGAAAATTTTAGAAAATAATTTAGGGAAGCTAACCAAATTTACTTAGGATATAAATGGGATTATTTGAAATTTAAATTAGTTCGTATGTGATTAACTAATAAGGTTAGGAATAATTGCCTAACGACTAAATATTAATTTAAGACAATGGTACAGAAAAACAACTTCGGTTAAATGATCAGATTTAATGAAGATTGCCTTAGCCCAAAATTAAGATACATGCCAATAGTTAACATGCCACCATTAAGTCCTACTGGTAAATTTAATTAAAATAGCAACATTAAAGTTTTAACCTTGTATGATGAACTTTGCCGAGATTAATAAATAGTAATCAGCCAAGGAACATGATTTGAGCAAAATATTAAAAGTATTTAAATAGGGTGTTCATTTAAAATTAGAGGCTTTTCTAAGCAAATGAATATATAAATAAATAGTTAGAAGAATGCGAATGACAAGTATGCAACCCACTAGTAGGTATATTAGTCCAATTTTCATATACACCATGGACCCTCTTGAAAATATAAATCCTATTGTTAACATATTGCTGACCATAAAAATCTTCAATGGTAGCTTTAAATTAGCGGCGGTAACGAAATGTAATCCTATGTGGCATGCTCAATCAACCATGACTAAGATAATATTTAATTAAGTCAAATGCTCAGGAATAAAATACCAGTATTAGTAACTTTCAGGGAGCACTCAAATTAAGAGGTCATAATAATGCATAGATGTTAAAATACAATAGCCCTAAGTCATCAAGTGTCCAACTAAATTCACGGAGATATAGTTCACATAAAATGATACTTATCCAGCGTTATCAGATATCTAAATTAGAAATAAAACTAAGCCTAATAGAAACTAACGCATGGATAAAATAATAATGGTACTATTAAATAAATCTTAATACTAGATTTAGTAAATAATAATGATGAGCATGAAATGACAAGATATGGCCCGTACAACTGAATCCTAATTCAACTTGAAATAGGCTTACGCAAACTGAGGCTACATAAAATGTCATATCACAAAATGCTATATGCCCGGAACATTAATACTCGACAAAATGATACTTAACTAGACTCGTACACCGATTCAGAGGTCTACCCTAACTCATGGAACTTTCTTGATAAATACAAAAAAAAATAATAAAAGAAATTGTCAATAAAAAGATCAAGTCATCGTGTACTACCATCGATCTTACCTCAAGTAACCCAAATCACCCATTAACTCATAATAAAACTAAATTGAATTTATTCGGATTTACTTGGATCTTTGAGTTATTTGCTTTTATTTGGATTCAGTCATTTGTCGCGCAATTAGAAACTGGGGGTCCTGAAGATTTTATGGGTCAAGCGAGACCGAGATCGATGAAGACCAGAAAATTAGAGATCATCGCATGAGACAATTTTGTGCGAGCTCAAGACTGCGGTAAACCGTGCCAGGCGAGTCAATACTTTGATCATATTGAACCTACATTTCCTGCAAATTATTTTTGTTTAAATTATCAAATTGCATGCTGTTATTTTATATGCAAATCCATGTTTAATTTAGAATTCTAGTTAAATGCCTATTATCTAACTTGGTTAATATTGCCCATCCTTTGGAATATTTGAACATGAGAACCTTGTCACCCTAGCAAAATTATAATAGTAACCTTTGGAAAATAAGTCCCTAAATATATGTCATGCTTAATATTGTTTAGGTACTCATGGGCGCGAGAGCGCCCAAGCATCACTTTTTAATCATGAGAAAAGTTGGTTGGGCAGTCATGGTGGTAATGACTGGTGTATGTTGGATATGATTATTTTATACTCCCAAAAATCTCAAATTGCTTATTTATCTGGGCGGATGGTTCGGGGGTATGGTGCAGGGGTGCACGAGAGTGTGGTTTGTGGTAGAACCGCCCAGATACTACTAAGGACTGAATCTTGTCATGACCTCCTGTGTAAAACAGTACAACCGCAAGTCTGTAAAATACAACTTGGCTAAGTAAATTTATCGAAATCCCGGACTCATCTCACTGGTAGTGGATTGATGGGGTTATGCTATGGCAAGGGGGCCTGAAGGGACACCAGTGGTGGGTGAAGTTTCTCAGTCGTGCTAGCGCAGAGGGGAGGGAAGCCCGTACGCTAGTAGTAGTGAGAAACATCCCGTGCAAACAGATGGGGCCCATCGCAAATGGGAGGTTACCCATAATGTGAGATGGGAGAAAGGACTAGATACTTTGAAAAGTCACTGTGATGGTCTGCTCAAGCACACGTCTAAGGAATCGTGTGGGGCAACGAGTTGATTGTCTCTTGTGGTGAAAGTGTACAAACTCTGCAGAGTCAAAACTATTAGAATAGCCGTGCCCACGGTCAAGAGCGGACATGGGAACTTAACCAGATATAGTTCTATTTAAAAATGTTTGGAAAATGGGAATGGAAAAGTGGAGGGCAGTGAAAAGCCCTGATTTGAGTTGTCCTGGGTGTCGCCCCAGTGGTAAGTTAAGCGTATATAACGCTGAAAAATAAGCATATGGTGCAGATGCCATATATGGTGAACGAAAAATCTGTATCACTATCAAAGATATTGCATTCTGTTCACACATTATGATTTGGTTCGAGTTGCTAGGTCTTAGGGATTTTTAAGTAATTGTATTCAAAAGGACTCTACGCAAAAATAAAATAACCTGAACCTCTCCTTTGTTAAGCCATGCATACTATTTATTTGCATTCTGTGTATTGGCTCGCGGAGCACGGGGTCGGAGTGCTCACGCTCGCTTTTGCGACAAAATTCAGAATCAGGAATCAAATCACCTCGCCTCAGCAACAAGATTGGACAAGCTGGCCGAGAAGATGAAGATGTCAAGGGCTAGGTCGCGAATCTCCAGTTGGCTGCCTGTGGGCATGTCCTGAAGGTCCCACCTGTGTGCTTCGTTCTTCCGCTGCTGCAAGTTAATGATTTCGGCCTAATCGGCCCATGAGTAAGTTTATTATTATATTTACGCTTCCGCATGATATGAACTTTGATAATCAGAACTGTAATCTGTGTGCACTAACTACTGATCCAGGGATTAGTGCAGTAAAACACAGTGGATTCCGGATTGAAAAATCTGGGGTCTGATAGGCTTGGTATCAGAGCATATCGACTGCAGGTCGTGACCTAGTTAGCCTGGCCATTAGTTTCATTACTAGAATTATTTCTTCAAAATTCTATTTCCAAAAATATAAGTAATATTGCTCATTCTCGTTTCTCTCAGATGATTCCCCCTCATCTATATGCTGCCTTAGCCATTTTTATTTCTGAAGCTCTCTTACCCCAAATTCAAAATGATAATCCAAGAGTGAGTGTTAATATCAATCAAATTGCCCCAAATACTTTCTTCTTCTGTCTATTGATTCAAAAAGAAAACTTTGATCCTCTTATCGTACCTTACTCCAAAATTTAAGGTTAGGAACGTTGAAGATATTCATGAAGATAAGGTGGCTTCGTTTTAAACGAACTATGCAGACGAACCTTGAGCCCTCTTATGTGTGCTTTCCCGAGTAGACGATGTATTGTTGCAATATTCTATTTGGCCCTGTGCACTGCCTTCTTGCCCTCTGGCGTTACATTTCGCAGTCACAGGAAAAGAGTGTTTAAAAAAAACTAGTGTGATTTATGTGCCACCCCAGCTTCCGGGGTATATCCTTTAAAATTCGAATGGGATTATATTACCGTATTCCCGCGATTCTATCCTTACCCCCTGCTATTCCCTCTTGCCCCATCTGCTACAAACCCAGTCAGATCTACCGAAGCAAGGTGATTGATAGCTGAAGCCAAGGCAACCAAGGACAAGTGAAGCCTTCGCAATTGTTCACCTAAAAGCCCCAACCAGCACGAGGACCATGATTCGAGACTCTGTCCAGCTAACATTCTCTCCTTACCTACCTAGAAAGCCCATAGATCAAATTGCCGCCAACCCTAATGACAATCGTCATTTATTTAAGGGGGTAGCACTATGAGACAGGAATGTCGAAGGACTACTGCGATGTATGTTTGGAGGTGCAACAACCTGGACTCAAAGCAAATCAAACCAGTACAAGAAGATTTGCAGGACCAGAAGTCTTATAGTGATGGGGACAAAAGACCACCATATAAATGTATCCATCTTCATCCCTTAGACCCTCTACTCCCTAGGGCATAGCCAATACTGCCCACCCCTCAGTGTGAATTCTACACTCACCATAGGCCCAATAAGCGATGTGGCTATTCCATTGTATGAAGGCATGAAGACAACATTATCAAGGAGCAAGTATTTGGAAGTCTACGACCTATCTAGAAGAACAAGGTTTTCCTCTTCCCTTTGACTTCTCCAAGCGCAAACCCTATTGTGCAGAATTTCATCTCTCCGTGGAGCTAAAAGACTATACGTCGAGCAACACCCCGGAACCCATTGTTAGCCAATATAACCCGACCTCCATTCTTTCTGCTCTACCGGAATCTCGGGGTCGAGATTCATTTAAGGGGGGTAGGTTTGTAACATCCCAAATTTTGGAATGTTCGAAAATTTTGAAGAATTTAAAATTCTATTTGCCTCTTATTAGCATTTGGCGTTTTTTTTGCCGAAATTTTATTTGAATTTTCCCCAGTGTCGTGCTGAAGAAAATAACAAAAGGAAGTAATCCTCAAATGCAACGAAGAACTGTGACGATAAAAGATACAAATTAGTTTAAATGTGAGTTAAAAATGTTACCAACCAAAATATGGAAAATCAAACTAAATAAAATGAAGTATAGAGAATTATTAGATCTTATACCTAGATATTTAAAACAAGATTTGAACTAAAATTGAAATCAATGGTCGTAAACATGAAATAGAAATTTAGGTTAAAAGTTCAAGTCCCAAAATTATGCTTAAAAATCCTTGCCCCTTTATCTTTTCCCTCCCTTTCTCCCTATGTCATGTGGACCCTCCTCTTCTCTCTGTCCTCCCTCTCTCCCGATTTTTCTCTGCCCCGCCCCCTTCTTCTTTTCTCTTTTCCCCTTTTCTTCTCCCGGCTGATCCCATCTACTGTGCGCTCGTCACTCCGTGACCACTCCCGTCAGCGCATGCACTGTGAAGTCGCCATCACCCTTTCTTCCCCGTGCGCCGCGCGTGCTCTGCAGCGCCCAGCATTCCTCCGCCCCGTGGCATCCATGCGCTGCCCTTCCTCCTGCCGTCGCCCACGGTTTTTCCCCACGCGCGCCCACAGTCTCTGTCAGCTCCGCCATGCCTCAGCGGCAACGCCTTCCATCCATTCGGCTATAAGGTGCCCAACGCCCCAATGCTTGCCCTCCATCTCTTTCCCCCCGAGCCGAAGCTCGCTAGAACCCGCACCGGCCGCCGCGCCTCCACGCCGCCCCGGCCGTTCCGACGAAGCCCCACCTTTCCGATCACTTCTCGACGTTCCCACACTCCCCACCTCCTTCCCCTCCCGCCTGATTGGAAAAATGAGCGCCGGTCTCGCCGGAATACCCATCTTCATCATCACCGGCCAAAACCGCCGCCGCCAGCGCTGCTCCCTCCTCGGCGAGTCTCCCTTCGATTCCTCGCTATGGAAGCATCACCCCGGTGCCCTGGAGTCCTTTCCGCCACTGGCCGGAGCTGCCGTCCACCCCAGCTCGCCGGCGAGGATGACACCAGTGCCGGCTCGCCTCGGTGCTTCCCCGGCTCAACCAGACCTACGCCGTCGCCCGTCCACCTCGCCGCCGCCCCGGGCAAGTAGTCGCCACTACTAGCTTCCCCGGCCTCTGCGAAACCCATTTTATGGGTCACCGCTCTTCCCCCGGCCACCGTCTGCCGCCGGCAAGGCCAACTCCCGGCGCCGCCGCCTTGCTCTGTTTTGAGCTACCGTCCAACAATTACCTCATATGGCGTAACCCCCACTCTTTCTCACAAAACGTGCAATGCTCAGTTGGTCACCAGCGCCTGTGACTTAACCCTTTCCCCGTGAGATCCCAGGTTCGAATCCGGCTGGTTGCACTGTCTCCACCTCTTTTATTCTAATTTTTGTGGTTCATATCAAGTAATAAAAATCAAGAAAATTTTAGAGAATAATTTAGGGAAGCTAACCAAATTTACTTAGGATATAAATGGGATTATTTGAAATTTAAATTAGTTCGTATGTAATTAACTAATAAGGTTAGGAATAATTGCCTAACGACTAAATATTAATTTAAGACAATGGTACAGAAAAACAACTTCGGTTAAATGATCAGATTTAATGAAGATTGCCTTAGCCCAAAATTAAGATACATGCCAATAGTTAACATGCCACCATTAAGTCCTACTGGTAAATTTAATTAAAATAGCAACATTAAAGTTTTAACCTTGTATGATGAACTTTGCCGAGATTAATAAATAGTAATCAGCCAAGGAACATGATTTGAGCAAAATATTAAAAGTATTTAAATAGGGTGTTCATTTAAAATTAGAGGCTTTTCTAAGCAAATGAATATATAAATAAATAGTTAGAAGAATGCGAATGACAAGTATGCAGCCCACTAGTAGGTATATTAGTCCAATTTTCATATACACCATGGACCCTCTTGAAAATATAAATCCTATTGTTAACATATTGCTGACCATAAAAATCTTCAATGGTAGCTTTAAATTAGCGGCGGTAACGAAATATAATCCTATGTGGCATGCTCAATCAACCATGACTAAGATAATATTTAATTAAGTCAAATGCTCAGGAATAAAATACCAGTATTAGTAACTTTCAGGGAGCACTCAAATTAAGAGGTCATAATAATGCATAGATGTTAAAATACAGTGGATTCCGGATTGAAAAATCTGGGGTCTGACAGGAGAGGGAGCTCAGTGAGGTGGGGGTTGGCTTTGTGGTGGCTGGGCATGCTTCAGGCACGAGCAATTGGGTCGGGGGCCGATGGTTCACAATGGAGCTGTGGCGCCGAAGTTGGTGAAGGAGGGGCTCGCCGGCGGCCTGTACGAGAGAAAAAGCCGATTAGGTGGGGGAGGAGAGAGAGAGTAACAATGATCTCATAGAGGGGCCCGAAGGGTCCTGAGATCCACCGAGGGGCACTAGCGGCGAAGACTATCGAAGGAGCCTGCGGTAGGGGACACAGCGAGCTCGAGTAAGTGGGGAAAAAGGCGGAAAGGGAAGTGGAACGAGCAGTGGTGAATTGTGAGGGGGGTTCGGCATCCCTTTTAAAGGCAGTCGGGGAGAGAGAGGCGGGCGCCTAGGAGGCTCGGGCGGCATGGCACGGCCGTGCATCATCTACTCCGAGTAGGCTACAAACAGGGGGTGCAGCAGCCAAAGTTTGGCAAGGCACAAGTGAAGGCTCGGCGGAGCATTGCTTGGCCCGGCGGTCACGGGGGGAAGCGGAGCGGAAAATAAGGCCGAGGGGACGTGATGGCCTGGGGGTGGCAGAGTAGTACCACGGCGGTGCAGCGAGGGAGGAAGATGACAAGGTGGCGCACGGTCGGGGTGGGGTTAATGCGAGCAGGGCACCATGCGGGAGGTGACGTGGGACGAGATGGCATCACATTGGTGCTCTCCAGCCGGGCAGCGATGGATGACGAGTCGACGTGTGGCCTGGTCGCCGGACCACGGTGGTGCTGTGCGCGGACGAGGGAGACGGGACTGAGGTGCTGCCGTGGTGGGGCGCTGAAGGCGAGGGCGGCGGCACTGAAGACGAGGTGGTCTCCATCCTTTTCGGTCACCGGTGGCAGTGGGGAGAGGGGGGAGGGGAAGGGGACGAGCGGGCGGTCGGCAACGGAAGGAGGGGGAAGAAGAAGTTGGGGGAAGGAGGAAGAAGGAGCCGAGGAAAAAGAACGGTTGGGGGTTTTTTTTTTTGAGGTAGCAAGAAAATTGAGATCTCTGAATTTTTGGAGGAAAACTTTGAATTCTCCATAGGGTTAGAAGAATATTTATCTAGTCATTTTATTTATGTATTTGTTTATTTCTCTTTGAAAGATAATTCTAGATTGGAAAATTAACATTCTTTGCATTTAAAACATAATCTTTGAAATTTTTTTACACTAGCACACAAATTCAAAAATGGGATGTTATAGTTAGTGAGACTCATATATAGCCTTTTAGGATTTAGAAATATGTGCTATAAAGAATTATGGATGAATTATACTAACATTAGAACTCTTACTTCTATTTGGATTAGGATTTCTACTCTAAATTGAAGTAGAAAGGACTATATAAACATTGGGGTAACCATGTAGAAGAACCAAGCTAAGAAGAAGCAATTCAGCCTACTCATCTAAAGTAGAGGCTGCACGAGAGAATTAAATGTTAGTATAATTTTTAATGCCTCCATCGATCTTTAATGTCATGGTGGTGGGCTTATAAATGCCGCCGGTGTGAGCTTATTTTATACTCTGTATAGTACTCGGGGCTCAAGGGCCTTCGCGTGGTTTGTTTATGAGAGACCATGTGGAGGTCATCCCATGTGTGTGATGAGTAATTGACATCGGTTTAGGAGAGTCGAGTTTGATTTTGGTGGTTCGGACCTTGACGTTGCGTGGTGCAATCAGGCTCGGTCGGACTTGGTCAAACCTGGTCAAAGTGGTTAGGATGCATATTATGTCGACTTGTCAGGTTTGGGCTATCTCATGCTTAATGTGCTTCATTAATGCTATTTATGCTTTCATGTATCGAGCGGTGCTATTTGATGTGTTTCTTGTCCGTGATGGCTGCAGGACGTCGAGGCGGAGTCGTGGTGAGACACGAGGTGACCGGACTAGACACAGGCGGTGTCGAGGTCAGAACGGTCGAGATGTGTCGAAGACGGCGGAGACTCGAGGTGGTTGCGAGGCTTGGACGACAAGAGACGCGGAAGCTTCCCGGAAGGTGCAGGCGGGGCGAATTGGTAATTTTGCGAGGCTGCACAAGCGGGAGTGGGTTCCGTTGGATCTGGCGGGCGTAACTGGTTGGAGACCCGTTAGCCAAGGGCTATATAAAGGAGGGAGTGGCTGCATGCCCCCTCATGGCTTTTGGGAGAGAGTTAGGGTTTGCTAGAGTCAAAAGAACCTTTGGGAGGTGGTTTTGGCTTTAGGCTTTAGTTGGTGAGAGTGGGTGTGGAGCACAGGTTGTGTCTCCTTCGTGTCTCCCCTCTGTACGTTGTGTTTCTCCAAGAATCATGTAGTGCTTGTGCTCTTGGGTTCGGGGAGAGGGAGAGGGAGAGGATGGATTGAGACCCTTGTAATCATTCCTCTTGTTCGAATGTCCATGCGTATGGGGACTCCTCTGTATTCTTTGTTTTTCATGAATGAAATCGCTGAAGTTTATTTCTGTCTCCTGTTCGTTCTTCGTTTCTCCTCTGGTTAATTTTTGGGCATTTGCATTTTCTTGTTGTTTCTCGCTGAGAAGGCCCAAAATGGGTTGCTCTATGTTGGGATAATGCCTCAAGATCATTTGATCATTTTTCCCAAGAGCAAATCGCTTTTAATCTCAGATTTAGCTTTTTGGATGTCTCTGTTCTTCAGTTTACTTTCTAGAGTTTTGGTACTGTTCTTGATTCCCTTCGTGTGATGGCATGAAATTTGGTCTGGAGAGTCCTGTGGCTATTGCTAATATATTTGCAAAGTATCTTGGCCATAGGATCAAAGACTTGGTGGGAATTTAATTTTTTGTCGATGCTCTCTGTAATTTTCAGATTTAGGCTCAAATCTGAAATTACTTGTCTTGAATTGTTTTCTCTTGGTGCTTTTTGTCCCTCTAGCTATTTTGGTTGTTTCCCCTCAGTTCTGGGCAGAGTAATCCAAAGGGAAGCCTCAAAATTCCTTGCCATTTGGAATTCTCTCTTTTGTCCGAAATTTCAGCCTGCTGTCTGTGCAGTTTCCCGAGGAGCGGTCAGACCGGAGGGAAGAGGGTGGTCAGACCGGAGGGAAGAGGGTGGTCAGACCGCTCGGACAGTGGCGGTTAGACCGGCCCCCTGGAGCGGTTAGACCGGCGGGTCTTGACCGGTCAGACCGGCATCTCAGGTGCGGTCTGACTGGCCCTAGGGTTTTTGTTGCTGCACTTTTATTCTTGGTTACTTTCTCTCTGTCTTCTTCCTTGGTTGGTTTCTCCAGATTTCCAGAGAGCATGAGGATGTCTCTTCATAGCTTTTCTTCATAGCTATAGAAGAAGATTTCATCATGGGTACTTGAGGGGGACGAATTTTTAGTGGTCGACATTCACCCCCCCCCCCTCTGTCGTCATTTCGATCCAACAGTTTATACCCCTGCAAGAGTTACGTAGGGGCTCTGGAGCCTCCGGTGGTCTTTTATGCCGTGGTGGTGGGCTTATAAGTGCCACCAGAATGGGCTTCTTCATAGTCCATGGAGTACGTCGAGGCTCTGAGCCTTCGCGCAGTTTGTTTATGCTTCCGCAAGAGATATGCTAGGGTTTTTGGATTTATAAATGCCATTGGTGTGGGCTTATTTTATACTTCATGGAGTACATCGGGGCATTGAGGCCTCCCCGCGGTTTGTTTATCCTCCCATAGCTAGGGGTGTCAATCGAATCCGAATTATCCGACATCCGAATTCTATTGGTAGCTAATGTGGGAAGTGTAAATGCATTCGTATTGTAAAATGAATACGGATCCGGATAGTATCCGAATTTTTCCTTGAATATGAAGTCAACTGTGGTATATGACATACAATACTAAATGAATACGGATACAGATATTATCCGGATTCGAATGTAGTACATGGAATACTTGACGTATCTTTTATATTTGATCTCCAAATTGGGCATATTATATATGCATTTCAATCATCTTGATGAGCCCGTCATCATGGTGGACTTTAATTTGGTATTTGATGTTTTTCATTTTGTCACATCCCCCAATAAAGTTTTTCGTGTTCTTTTTAACCAAATTTGATATGTTTATAACTTATTTATTTGTAATATATCTAGAATTAGTTAGGATTAGTGGTAAAATGGCACCAATGATTGGTGATTATGTGATAAACTAGAGAAAAAGGCATAAATATTACTATAAACCGGTGTCAATTTGCTAAACTTCATTGTGTCATAGGATATTCGCATCCGACCGAATTGAGTAAGTATTTGATTCATATTCACATTTGAGTATATTCGAATTTGTATTCATTTTAAAAATATGAATATGGAAAGACCACTATCGATTCACATTTGATTCGTTGACATCCCTACTCGTAGAACTTATGCTGAGGATTTGGGCCTCTGGCAGTCTCTTATGCCACGGTGGTGGGCTTATAAATGCCACCAATGTGGGCTTCTTTATACTCCGTGGAGTACGCTGGGGCTTCGGGGCCTCCACGCGATTTGTTTATACTCCCGCTAGAGTTACACCATTGCCCTGAGTCCTTTGGCAGTCTTTTTATGCCACGGTGGTGGGCTTATAAATACCACCTATTTGGGCTTCTTTATACTTCGTGGAGTACATAGGGCTCTAGGGCCTCCATGTGGTTTGTTATACTCCCACAGGAGTTACGCAAGGCTTTTTGGGCCTCCGGCAGTCTTTTATGTCATGGTGGTGGGCTTATAAATGCCACTAGTGTGGACTTCTTTATACTCCATGAAGTACGTCAAGGCTCTGAGACCTTTGTGTAGTTTGTTTACACTCCTGCAAGAATTACGCTAGGGCTCCGGGGCCTCCTAGCATATTTTAGTTCCAGGCATGCAAGAAAAGTGTCACGAATTAGTACATACAAGCGGTTAGGTAAACCATGTAATTTTGCAGTAAACAATCGAAAACAAATTTACTTAATCACGCCATGCAACTAACCAGCAATAGTCATTGCTTATCTTGGTCAAGAGATCGCTAATCGTCCGCCTGCTCTAGTCAAAATAGCAGCACTAAGGAATAGGTATAAGTAAATTTATTCCTGTACACATAACCAACTAGACCAGGTGTTCCACACGGCTAGCAAGTGGGATTTAAGTCCTACACATTCGTGGCCTCTTAGGCTTGACTCCTAGGTGCGGCGATATGTGGTAATGTTTTTGTAGTAAATAGAATGGGGGGGGGGGGGGGGGGGGGGGCATGCGAGCGGTTTGGCACAGCATGGTGCGCTACCCCGAGAAAGTGGGCCTCCCGCCGAAGCCTTCGGCCTCCACGCGCCGGAGGGACTTGGCTTGCCTGCCAAAGGTGTGGGCCTCCACCTGTTCGACTAAAGCCATGGGCCTTCACATTAGGGATGCAATGGGGTGGTCGACCTATTGACCCGCTGGTCCGTCCCGCAAAATATAGACCAAATGGGCATGGGGTTGACCCTAAAAAATAAGGGGTCAACTAGGCCGAAGAAACTAATGGTTCTTTCGTCCAAAGTAGTCAGCCCTCTTAGCCACACACCGCAAAGCCACATTGCTTCCTGCTCCAAGCCAAGTCTCTTCTTCACGTCCTCCCATGGAGGATATGTTGAGAACAAGCATTCGGTTCCAAGTTTCTATGTCTACTGAAGCTTCCCAAGTCCTGAGCTCCATTTTCTTCACCACCCACTACTACAGAAAAGGTCATCACAGACAGTTTCATAAGCCGTCTAAGTTTATGGGTTAGTAATAATATGAGATCATCACAGACGACTTTCGAGTCGTCTGTGATGCAGTATTTCACAGACAGTTTCAACTACAAACCGTCTGTGATAGTCGACTATCATAGACAATTTGTAGTTAAAACCATCTGCGATATAGATTTATCACAGATGGTTTCAACAACGAACCGTCTGTGATATTTACTATCACAGATGATTTGTAGTGGAAATCGTTTGTGATATTCTTTTCATTCAGAAATCTATTTCTATTAGTTGGCTAACCTCAAGAAATACTAGCCATGCCCTCTGAAATAAACATATCAATACAGTATATATACATCCAATTCACATTCATTTATTTCAGAAAGGAGAGCATCCATTTCACAAATCAATTAACTGAAATGAAACAAATTGTCCATCCATGAACAAATACATGTACACATGAATAATTAAGCTCAAATCTTATCGCAGTAAAATTTGTTATACATTGTGGAATTCCCCACCTTCTTTTATGACTTTAGATCATAAGAAGTACACACACTATCCTCGAATCTCTGAGAGGTTAGGCTGTTCCAACAGAGTTATAGCAATGAACACAACCTATCGGTAGGAAGATCAATGTTGTGTAAATTGCTAAGTATGAAATAATTATCGCAAGATTGACAAATTAACCTGAGGATCAATATTGATCTTTGCAGAATCAATGAGTAGTTGCATGTTGTGGCAAATATAGAATCCACGGGTGTAAGGCATAAGTATGAATTCCTTGTTGTGGTAAGCCTCCAATGCCTTTGTGATGTAATTCTCGACAAATGATGCATCCTCGTTGATGATATCCATAGAGACAAGCGTAGGTTGAGAAAACCAATCGGTGATTTCGTTACTCTGGCTTTAGTCACCATGTATCTATATATATTCACGCACACACAAAAGCAATGAGTTATATACATGATATTTATCGGTATTACATGAATATAGAATGTGATTGTACACAACA
This sequence comes from Dendrocalamus latiflorus, assembly GCA_017311315.1. NCBI lineage: Eukaryota > Viridiplantae > Streptophyta > Magnoliopsida > Poales > Poaceae > Dendrocalamus > Dendrocalamus latiflorus. Next base: position 31,914,367 of record CM029642.1, read on the forward strand.
GTGTCCAACATCGAATGAGTGAGGCGTCGAGGGCGTTGAGTGTGTAGAGATCAAATAAGGGGATCTCATCAAAACATAATAGAATAGAGTAATATGAAAATGACATGAATATATATGTATTATCTCTCGAAACATATAAACTATTCAGGCCATTAACATATGGTAATACGTTGAATAGTACATAAAAGCAGGCATTAAAAATCTGCATAATGCACATATTAAGAACTGTGTTTTTACTCTCAGGTGAGGAGTTGCATAAGTTCTAAACTTGGCATTCTTTCACTCTTGTCAATATTTCAATGATCACAGTGATAATTTCTCAAAAATTCTGCTAGATTGTGTAATTGAATATTATCTCAGTGTAGTATCAATGTCTAGAGCATGCAGAACCAACATATATTCGGCAAAGCCAAAGGACAACAGTAAGAAATACTGAGCAGGAGACTAAGGACTAGCTATTGACAAAGCTACCGACTGAACAGAAGTATACAACTAGCAAATGTGAATTCAAACTAGCAGAATAATCCTAGATTGTCACTGAGATTTTAATCTTGACAAATTTCCTCATTGAGCAATCAAAAAGCCACAATCTAAAACATAAAGTAAAGCTCACTGTGCGGCTCGGGGAGGCGGTGTGCTCGGGGGAGGCGGCGTGCTTGGGGGAGGAGGAGAGCTCGTGGGAGAAGGAGTGCTCGGGAGAGGAGTGCTTGGGGGGCAACGTGCTTGGGAGAGGAGGAGAGCTCGGGGGAGGAGTGCTCGGGGAGGCGGCGCGCTCGGGGAGATGGCATGCTCGGGGAGGCGATGCGCTCAGGGGAGGAGGATAGCTCTGGGGAGGCGGCGCACTTGGGGAGGCGGCGTGCTCGGGGAGTCGGCGCTCTCGGGGTGGCGGCTCGCACGGGGGAGGACAAGAGCTCGGGTATAGCATTAGTACAGTGGTGAAAACCCTAGAGCACAATATATATAGGGTCGACGGGTCTGCGCGTAATTAATATAGTGAAATTATTATATATATAGTTTTTAATATAAACCATCTATAATATTTGGCAATATCACAAACGGTTTTTGGCTCTGGCAGCAACACAGATGATCTCTAGACTAAAACCATCTGTGCTTGTATTTAACACTAACAGTTTTGGAGAACTGTCTATAATGTGCCATCTAATATTAGGCCTTTTGTAGTAGTGACTCAATTCCTCAGACGTTGAACTGAATGGATCCTCAGACATTGAACTTGTAGCACCCCATATACCGATGTGAGATACTACTATGGAACGTCCTCGCCAAAGTGAAGAATGAATAATAAAAGCAATAATAGAATTCACGAGTAAACAAACTTTAAAGGTAATTTACTAAAGAATCAACAGAGGCTGAAATAAATGTTTGAAATATAGGACCGGTCCACTTCTAACCAAATAAGAATAAATAAAACAACAAATAGTGGCAAGCCACAGTGCTGAAAACTCAAGTGCTCTCACCCATGCATGATGCTATCACTCCACTAGCCTTTTACCTGAGAATGAAAAGAGCAAGCGTGAGATTTGGAAATCTCAGCAAGTACCCAACAACGGTCACAACATGGAGAGCAAAGGACAGGTAATGCAAACAAGATATGTAAAGGATAAGCAAAGCAAGCAACCAAGCAATTGATACAGATTAAGTGCAATAAAGTTAGGTTATCGAAAACACTGATACAAATAGGAGATAGAGATAACAAGAATAGTGGCATTAAAGATAAATGTTATTTAGCAAGTTATGATAGTGGCACCGACGATCACTTCCCACATACCCAGTTATACGCAAATAGTCAGGTATGCTATCGTCCTCGACTGTATAACCGCCGATAGAGTGTAATATCCTGTGTAACGAAAGTGTACGGCCCCCATACATTACCAGGTGGGTGGTAATCTCCCTTATATGTGGATGACCCCATGCCTGGTAACCATCATCTGGTCAACCAGGATAATCGTTATTTAGCAAGTTGTGGCAAAGGCACTGGCGATTACTCCCCACATACCCAGTTATACGAGGATAGTTAGGCATGCCATTGTCCTCGACTGTATAACCGTCGACGGGGTGTAATATCCTAAGTAATGAAAGTGTACGGCCCCCCGTACATTACCAGATGGGTGGAAATCTCCCCTATATGTGGATAATCCCAGGCCAGGTAACCGTTATATTATTAACATGTTATATGGTGTGAATTTAAGGAACTAAGAGAAAGATAAGATAAAATTAGGAAAAGTGAGGGGAATTTGCTAAGGTTAGAAATGAAGACACATAATTCCTGATATGAGGATAATAGGAGGGATACTATGGTGATAAGGTAACTGATACATCATTGACAGATTATATAGTATGAACTTAAGGCAACTAAGAGATGACGAGGATAAGACTACAATAAAGTTATGAGAAGTGTAAAGATGTGCTAGGGTTGAAAATGAAAAGACATAGTTTCTGATATGAAGGCGATGTGGAATAATGATAAGGTGATAGTGATATAGTAATTAATATAAAGAGGTATTATAATATAGCTCACACAAAGTTATTAACCAATCAGGTTTTATTATGTGATAAGTGATTATTAGTCAGATTAATAGGTTTAATACATACATCCTTCATGGTTCAAATACAACATCCTATAATTATTGGAACATAATATTAGAAACTAAAACATAGCAGCCCTAATATCAAAAGAGTGTCAATAATTTAAACCTAAGTTAAAACATGTTCATATGCTACCCCCTATTAACGGTTTAAGCATAGATTCTAAAACACGAATTAAAAGCATGAACCCGAGAACATTTTAACTGAGCATGCTAATAAATATCAAGCAGGTGAAATAAAATAACCTAGAACATCATGGTATGAATACAACATTAAAAGTCTATAACCAGGCAAACCTGAACGATATGAGAATAACCAGACATCATTAGTGATATGATATTGACCAGATAAGCTTTAGTGATATGCTAGTAGCCAGGTAACTTTAGCGATATAATATTAGCCAGGTAACTTCGGTGATATGATATCAACCAGGTAACTTTAATGGTTTGATTAGTCAGGTAACTTTAATGATATGATGTCAGACATGTAATTTTAATGATATGATATTAGACAGGTACACGTGAGTGATATGATAATTATACTCAATGACAAGGTGACAAGTAATCCGGAAACACATTATATGCGAAACAAAAAGGTCACGGCCGCGAGGTACTTGCCTTGAGCACGTTCGATGGACACGCTGCACAATGGATCCAAAATGCGCAACTGCCCAGCTACTTCTTCAACAGCTGCGTGCGAACTTATAGGGTGGTATGGAAGGCAACCAATCATATAAAGATGAATTTAATAAAAGAACGACATGAGATAAATTAGACTAGAAAGGAAAGAGGTTCGCTAGCCCCCACGGCCATGCGAAACGCCGCTTGGACAAACGAAACTACGTTCGGCCGAGTGAAACGCCGTTCAGCTGAGTGATCAGCCGTTCGGCTGCACGTTTGCCACCGGCCACCGGCCGCCGCTGGCCGCGGCCGGCTGAGTTGCGGCGGTGCAAGGCAGCTTGGTGGTGGCGGCCGTGGCTTTTGGTGGCGGCGGCCGTCGCCCGCGCCTCGGTCACGCATGCGTGCCGCCGCTGCCATGCCATGGCCGTGCGCATGCATGCTCCACCGTCGTCGCCGCCGCGCGCCGGTTGCCTCTGCCATGCCAGTCTCTGCCGGACGTCGCCACCACTGCTTCATCCGCTGCCGCCATTGCCGTACTCGTGCGTGCGTGCGGCACGTGCGTGTGCATGCGGGCGTGTGCGCCGCCGCACATGCCGACGCTGCTCGCCGGCCAGCCGCCACCACCTACCTCGCACCACCGCTGCCGCTGCTGTCGGCGCCGCCGTTGGCTGCCCACGTGAAGCTTGCAGGGAGAGAGAGATTAGAACGTGAGAGAGAGATAAAACGGGAGAGGTAGAGAGAGTAGAGAGAGATAACGGGAGAGGTAGATAGAGTTGGTTATGGATATTTTTTTGAGGGTGCTACAGAACTGAATAAAATCTACTACCTCAACCGTTGCAGATCAAGCCTCCCCTCGCGAAAATCTCTATCCCTGCTCTTCCTTCCAAATTTGGCAAATGGAGGCTTCGATGGAACAGTGTAGACGTGCGTGAATGGCTTCAATCCCGTAGTAGTGCTTGCGGTTGCACATGGCGACTTTGCCACCATGGCCACAGGGGCACGCGGTGAAGACATCGAGCTTACGATGCAAGCGTGTAGCCTCGCGGTGATGGCATGGTGGCTTGCGGTGATGAGCCACCAGGTTCAGGTCTGGCCGCATCATGAATGTGATGGTAGAGACAGAGCCTTCTCCAAAGTCAACGATCAACCAGGCGCATCATGAATGTGATGGAGATCTCTAGCTTCCTTCAACTCTTCTTCCTAGCGTAGCTTTCTCACTACTACAGAAAGCCTAATAGTAGACGCCTCATCACAGACGGTTTTGTGAAACCGTCTCTAATGAGCACTATTACAGACGGTTGTAATTTGGAGGACGTCTGTGGTATTTGTGGCGGGAAAATGGATTATCACAGACGGTTATTAACTATGAACCGTCTGTGATACGTTTGTATCACAGACGGTCTGTATTAAAAACCGTCTGTGATAATCCCAGATTATCACAGACGGTTTTTAAATAAAAACCGTCTGTGATAACCTTGTTATCACAGACGGTTAATAATTAAAAACCGTCTGTGATAATTCACAGACGGTTTTTTATTAAAAACCATCTGTGATAATGTCAGTAGGCATTTATTGCGCTGCTCAGACCGCATCTGTCTTCATTTCGATCCAGATCTAGCCACTGCTGCGCACTTTTTCACTCGGGAGGAAGCTAGGCGATTTCAGGCCTTGTTAATTTGGTGGGAAGAGGCAGAGATTGAGCTTTGAAGATTCATACTTTGCTGGTTGTTCTAGATATGGTTAGTAATGCAATTTATTTTTTTCTTTAATTGCATTACAATTTAGTTCTAAGTAATCCATGAGTGGTTATTGAAGATGGTTAATTTGCAAAATTGTTGGTTATATAATAGCTGTTGTGTTTGTAATATGAATCTAGCAAATAAAGTCTCAATATAATAAATGTGGCCGGTATATATGTAGTTATAATTAGTTAATCTAGATTTTAATACTAAGTTGTTATATATGTACGTAACGTAGGACCGAAGCTGGATGTATGCCGCGAGCCGTGTGAGTGAAGAGTACATTAATGGCGTTTCTGCTTTTATAAGAGCTGCCGAGGAGGATATGTTGAATAAGGGGGCGATATATATGTGCTGTCCATGCACTGACTGCGAGAATGTGAAGATGTTTAAGAACCGAGGGCAAATTGAATCGCACTTGATTCGGAGGGGTTTCAAAAAGGATTATACGTGTTGGACCAGTCATGGCGAAGTGAATGATCATATGCCGCCAGATGACATCGCCGGTGAAGTGAATGATATGCCCCCGGATGACATCGCCTGTGAACTGAATGACATGCCGCCGGCTGATGTCGATTGTGGGTCGGATTCGGATAGGTTGCACGATGATAATCTGGATCAGATGCTTCGCGATGTTGAAGAGAACTATGATGAGAGAGAGTATGTTAAATTCCGTGGCTTGATGGAGGACTCAGAGAAACCTTTGTACACGGGATGCAAGTACACGAGGTTGTTGGCCGTGCTTGAACTGTTGAAATTGAAGGCAAGCAACGGTTGGTCGGACAAGAGTTTCACGGCGCTGCTAGGTCTTTTAGCGGACATGCTTCCGGATGGAAATGAGTTGCCTAAAACCACGTATAAAGCCAAGAAGGTTCTTTGTCCGTTGGGAATGGAAGTAGAAAGAATACATGCATGCCCGAACGATTGTATCCTCTACCGTAAAGAGTATGCAAACATGCATGTATGTCCGGTGTGCAACGCATCCCGATACAAACGTAACAATCAATCAGTTGATGGCGAGGGAACAGAGGCGAAGAAAGGACCTCCTGCTAAGGTGACATGGTATTTTCCTATAATTCCCCGTTTGAAAAGGTTTTTTGCAAATCCAAAGGAGGCAAAACTGCTGCGTTGGCACTCGGAGGAGCGCAAGAAGGATGGAATGATAAGACACCTTGCTGATTCCGCGCAGTGGAGAAACATCGATAGGAGTTTTGCAGAGTTCGGTGCAGAACCAAGGAATATAAGGTTTGGACTGAGTACAGATGGAATGAATCCTTTCAGTAGCATGAGCAGCCGACATAGCACATGGCCCGTGACTCTCTGCATCTATAACCTTCCTCCTTGGTTGTGTATGAAGCGAAAGTATATTTTGCTGTCGATACTTATCCAAGGGCCAAAACAACCTGGGAATGATATCGATGTGTTCCTAGCACCGTTGGTGGAAGATCTAAAAGTAATGTGGAACGAAGGGGTACAGGTATGGGATGCGTACAAACGAGAGAACTTCACTCTGCGCTCCTTATTGTTCTGCACCATAAATGATTATCCTGCCCTTGGTAATAATTTCCTGTGGACGACATCCTGGTAATAATTATTACCTCTCGAATGCTTGCTCCATTGGTAGGCCTATTCGAGTAGCTAATTTTGTATCGTTATGTAGGAGCCTACGAACTGCAAGCTCCAAGTGAGATATGGCGCCATTCCCTTGTACGCTGCTTGGGGCCAGGCATATTCGTCTGGTAACGGGGCCATGGTGCACGGCCAAGCTTTAGCGCCAGGCTTCGCAAAAGTTAATGTGGATGGTGTGTATGTCAATTTTGAGGTGGTCCCGCTACCGAAGCCCCCCAACGACGAGATCGTGACTCTAGGACAGGCCATTGGAACATTCATCCAGTGGCCCAAAAGCGACATCTTCCTGGAGGCTTCTTCACCGGTGGCAGGACCAGAGCAACATGCACTGGTGCCATCTCCAGTACAAGACCAGTCGGTTCCACCACCGGATACTACAACGGTGCTATCTCCACGGGCCCTATTCTCGCCAGAGCAACTTGCACCGCTGCTACCTTCAAAGTCGACTTCCGTGAAGTCGACCCATAGCCGAGGCAGCAAGGCCAGCAAGGGCAAAGCAAAGAAGACCAATGATGATCTTCCGTACCACCCTTTGGCCCGCAAATTCGTGCTTGGCGAGCCGTTGCTCGAGCAAAAAGCCCTCCAAAAGCTACCATATAGTTGCATGCAATTGCACACGTGGTATATGCAGCAGTCCAATAAGCCAGAGGGAGAACGGACTTCAAGTATCACTGTCAAATTCTCCGAGGAAGATTTACACCACAATCTTCAAGAGTGTACATTCGTGGTCGCCTTTGAGGATTTATTCGAGCTGTTCATGCTCAACGCTCTTGACGTCTCAATCGTTCGATGCTGGACGCTGTAAGTGTGTACAATCACAGTCTCCGTTAATGTCATACCGATAAATGCCATATCTAATTTTTTGCTTTCGTGTGTATATATATAGACACATGCTGATTAAAGCTAGAGTATCGAACTCATCAGCTGGTTTCTTGGACCCACAATTGGTCGCCAAGACTACCATCGACGTGGAGGCATCCCTCGTCGAGAGGTACATTGCATCAGGCCTGCTGAGTTGTCGCAATAAGGACTATGTACTTATGCCCTTCAATCAGAGCTTTCATTGGATTTTAATAGTAATTGTACCAAAATGGAACAAGGTATATTACCTTGATTCCCTAAGTAAGAATAAAATGGACTTCACAATTGTCGGCCAAGTAATCGATAGGTAAGCACATATTCCCCATACATATCTACATTGTACTCTTTCTTTCCTTCCGAATGATTAAGGTTAACCTTTTCGAATTACGTAGGGCGTTCGCGATGTACATTGAAAAGGGAGGTGACTCGAAGCGCGGGGCCAACGGCCTGCTGACACATATTCGAGATTTTAAGGTATTCGCTATTTCACATTAATTAATCCTATGCAACAGATGGTACTAATGCCTTTTGAACTAACACATTCCATTTTTTGCAGTGCCACCAGCAGCAGCCGGGCAACACATGTGGATACTACGTTTGCCAACATATGGAACTACTCCTCGATTCCTCGAGGGTCACCAATCGCAAGGTTTGTCACTCTTCCCATAATTACTTCATACTTATCACGTTACATATATATGTACATTGATATTCCTATCGACAGGCTGTATCAATCCCGTCAACTGCATTGAAACAGTCTGAGCTTCGAGAGGTTCAATCAGAGTTAGCGTTCTTTTTGCTGACTCAAGTCATACAGCCAGAAGGACGGTTCCACTGCGCACACTGATTTCCTATTGGTCTTATCACTAAGTGTAAATGCAGTGTAGATCTTTTGTAACTGTGCATTTGTTAATGGATATTTCAGTTCAATTCAATTAATTGATTTGCGAAATGGATGCATGCTTTATGTCTGTGAGATGAAGTGCGATGTCAATTGGATGTTTTATGTCTGCGAAATGTACCTGAAAGCAAATGAGATGTGTGAATTGTATGTTTTTTGTCTGTGATTATCTGCTTGTTTCAGAGGGCATGGCTAGCATTTCCTGAGGCTAGCCAATAAACAGAAATAGATTTTGGTTTAGGAGGAAGGAATATCACAGACGGTTTTTAAGTAAAAACCGTCTGTGATATGTATCACAGACGGTTTTTCATTAAAAACGGTCTGTGATTATTAGATATCACAGACGGTTTTTAATTAAAAACCGTCTGTGATATCTGATAATCACAGACGGTTTTTAATTAAAAACCGTCTGTGATATCTAATAATCACAGACGGTTCGAAAACCGTCTGTGATAACCTTCGATCATCACTGACCCATAAATTCAGACGGTTCAGAAAACCGTCTGTGATGACGTTTCTGAACCGTCTGTAATGTCGATTTCTGTAGTAGTGAGCAGTCGTTGCCCTTTATCGTTAATTTCACGCCACAACATGTTGGTAATGTAGAGATCATTGGACATAGAGCTGTAGTTTCACAGCAGTTTTAGAAGTTTGACTGCGCATATTCAGAAGCTGCACCTATTTAGGAAGGGAGGGGAGTCATTTTTCATTGTAATATGTTGGTAAATGCTCATAAAGAATGTCATTACGGATTATAGAACTATAAAATTAGGCAAGTACTAATTTATAAGGGAAATATATCAGTGTCATTTTCATACTATAAATCTAGATTACATTTTTAGGTACACTGATGGTCATATTTGAGAAGTTTTGTTACGGGCATCTAAAATTGCACGCCAGGGACGGATCAGATGGACCAATTATCTCGCGTATCCAACTGCAAAGAATGGACCAAATGGAACAGAGGGAGCACTCGTTCCGTATCCAACTTCAAAGAATGGCACCAAATGGAACAGAGAGAGCACTCATTGGCCTTTGTAAACTTAAGGAGGCTAGACCACAATTGAAGTCCACGGCCACAACAAGAAGAACTGCCTTCCACGCATGTATATAGCGTCACTCCCATTCGATGTTGCTCCGCCCTGTTGTAGCATTTCTTCCTCTCCACTGAAGCACGCAAGTGAATATCTCTGATCGCGGTGAGATGTCGACAACAAGTACTCGCCTCCTCCCAACAGTTTTGCTGCTGTTGTTTGTGTTGTGCAGCAAGCCCGTTCGTCCAGATGCAGCGGATAGGAGCATCGGACGCCCTGTGGGCCCCCCCACCTGCCTAAGTACGTAAACACTGGCTCCTTTTTTTGAAGTGCTATGGTTTTTTGGGGTGAAGTAGCACTATGGCGGATGTTACTTCTTTCTGATGTATTTAATTAAAAAAATAAAAAACACCGTTATATTTTCAAAAATAATACAAATAAAAAAAAAGAAAAAACCTTATTAAAAAGACAATGCGTCTCAAATGCCTCAAAAACTATCGCTATCTGAAACGGGTCTTAGGTCATATTCGTATTGGCTTCGACTTTTGACTTCTTCTTAGAAAAGCCAGTACAAACACCTGACATTTTGAAGTGGCTTTTCCATTTCTCTCGTTACTGTCTCACGCCGGGTATAAAGTAGTAAGTCAGGGTGGATCACGCACCTTACTTCTCTCGTTCCTGTCACGTGCACGCATCTCTTTCTTATTTTTTTCACTGTTTACCTCACTTCTTCTAATAACCATTTCTTTAAATTATTACTATTTATTTTCAGCTAAAATCCATCAACAGAAACTAATAGGTCCTTAAGCATCTGTAGATGGGTCTCCGTTCGGATCCCGTGCCCGTGCTTCTAGCCTGCTACCGTGTCTACGTGCTTCAATATTGCGGCTTCCTCCCTGGAGTGGAGTTTTTGGTCCTTGTGTCGATCTCCCTCCTGTTTTATTGTTGCCCAATATGTGAAAAGAACTTTGCGATCGGTTAATATGTTGTGCATGACACGTTAACTCACAAGCTGTGTACTCTCAAGGTAAGGCTAGTCACTGGGCACCACCTCTTGGTGCCGGAGGTGCCCACCTTCACTCACTCCTAATTAAGGTCAGGATTTGTCACCAGAACCAACAAAAAAAAGTAGCACAAGATAGTAGGCAGAGAGCACCTAAGCTTGCGTTAATATTTACCTTTTGATATTGTTAATCTTGTTTATTTACAATGTAAGTGCTTCCATCCATGCTGCTACGTATACTAAATGATGTGAAGAAAAAATAACACATATGAAATGAATTCTGACTCATTTTTGCTACTCGATTCCTGCTGATGAACAACCAGGAGCATATGGTGGACCTTGTGGTCATCCAGTGTGCTCGTCTCGAATTTGTCCGACACCTGGGCAGTGTTCGTCTAGATGCTGCTGCGTATAGGAGCATCGGACGCGTTGTGGGCCACTGCTCATGTACGTAAACCTTTTCACCATGCATGATCTATGTTAATCTTGTTTATTTAAAATGCAAGTGCTTCCATCCATGCTGCTGATAAATGATGTGAAGAAAAAAACTAACACATACGAAATGAATTCTGACTCATTTTTGCTACTCGATTCCTGCTGATGCAGACCCAGGGGTACACAGTGGTCCTCATGATCCTAATCGCTGCCACACTCCAATTTGTCCGAGAGCTCCGTGTCGGTGAAACAAACTTGAGCATGTCGTCAGCTTCGTTTGCTATCAATTTGAAGATATTGGCCATTCTACTAGTATATCGAAAAACATTTACAGTCAGATAGTTGCATGCCCTCGCCCTGCTATAAGATAAAAATATGTGAGAATCACAGGATGTACGAATATATGCTCAAGTAGTATCACTAGCTGTCTGTATTCAATAAATATACTGTTCTGCTGGTATTATTGAATGGCATGTAGTCATATACTATCTATCGATCTGGTTGAATCATTTTAAAGAAGGAGATACGCTCCACAGTCGACCAGAGCCCAAACTTGAACCTCAAACACTGCACAGAATTAAGCAGCTGTCGATGGGTCTCTGTTCGATTCCCGTGCGTGCTTTAACATTGTGGCTCCCTCTCAATACTACAAAAAGAGTTATGTTGAACATCTCATCACAAATAGTTCAATACAAATTGTCAGTGATACAGTTACCACATACGGTTTACAAGATGGTCCGTCTAAATTTACCTTGATAAATTATTATCTCGAATGCCCACTATTGTGGAACGAGTCAAACAATAGGTAGTTCATACCCTTCCTCGGGGATATGAAATGGAGGGATCCATAGACCACTACTTGGGTGTGTGTAAGAGAGAGCTAGTGAGGAAAAATGAGAGCATGCCTCTCCCCCTCGCCCTCTTGAGGCTCTTTATATACATAGCTGATGGATGGCAAATGTCCATCCTACTCCTCAATAGTTATAATAGGTGAGGGTATATAGGTACATTTTATTATATGTACAATGACGTTCCTATAGACTTACTCTAAGGTTCACTAAGTAATCCTGATAGCCCAAGTGGTTGGGCACCTCCACAACAACATGATTTTCAAATTTATTGGTAATCCTCCAGTGATTGATTGTTGTAGAAGTTCAATTCGGTTGCCATTGTTAGCTAGCTGAGCACCACGTCAAGTGGCTCTCCGTGATTGTAGCTAGTCAGTTAGTAGAGTGTATATGTGGTACATGTATAAAACCGTAAACCTCTGATCAATACAACTTGAGTTGTGATCATTCCGTTTTCTCTACTCTTACATGGTATCAGCGATCTACGATCCTTTCTTTCCGCTGCTCACTACAACCTCGCCGCCATGAGTTCGTCCTCCTCTTCTTCCTCGTCGGATTCCAACTCCGATGCCGAGTCACCGCAGCCGCACACGCTCCTCGTTCAGACCCAGCCTGCTGCTCCCGCTGTCGTCCACGGCATCAACATCCAGTCGCGCGTCCCGCTCATCCTCGACTTCAACGAGGCCAACTACATCGCCTGGGCCCGCTCCTTCTCCGCTGTGTTCGGCCAGTATGGTCTTGGTGACCACGTCGACGGCTCTCCGGCCAAGGGCGACAACGACTGGGTGCAAAATGATTGCGCCATTGTCTCATGGCTCTACACCCGCATCGCCCCCGAGCTCCTCTCCATGGTCTCCACCGATGCCGACACCGCCTACTCTCTCTGGAGCGGCGTGCGATCCTTGTTTCGCGACAACAAGGCGACCCGCTCAATCTATCTCGGCGCCGAGTTCAGAAACTTCTACCAAGGTGACCTCTCGGTCCTGATTATTGCTCTCACATGAAGACGATGGCCGATCGTCTCGCCGCCCTTGGTTCTCCTGTCGGAGACAAGGATCTCATCTACAACATCGTGCGCGGCCTCAACCGCCGGCTCCAACATGCTGTTCCCCACATCACGCTGCGTCGTCGCCTCCCGTCGTTCCTCAAGGCGCGTTCCATGCTGCAGCTTGAGGAACACCGCATCAATGAGTCGGAGAAACTCCAGGCCGCTGCCGCCCTCGTTACGCAGACACACTCCGCCGGTACGTCGTCGTCGTCTGCGCCTCCTCAGGGCGCCCAACTCCAGGCCGCGGTCGCCCTCGTCGCGCAAGCCACGCACGGCGGCACCAGTACCCTCCCCTCCTCGACTACGAGCGCGGCACGCGGTCCCTCTTTCATCACAAGCAAACCGCACATGCCGTCGTCGTCCTACAACAACAAGAAGAAGAAAAAGGGCCCCAATCCCGGCCCGTCAAGTCCAGCACCGCCTCCCGGATTCTGGCCGAACATGAACCCATGGACCGGCATGGTTCAGGCATGGCCGTTCCAAGGGCCACCGCGCGCTCCTCCCCCGACTGCCGGTGTACTTGGCGCCAGGCCTTCGTCCCCTGCGCCCCAAGCACACATCGCCGGCGCCTCTTCACATCTGGACCCCAACTTCATCGCCGCGATCAACAACATCTCCCTCCAGCAACCACACACCAGCGGTGATTGGTTCCTCGATACCGGCGCCTCCTCCCATATGGCTCAGGGACCCGGTACTCTCCACTCTCTCACACCCAATTCCTCCTCCTCGCGGATCATTGTTGGTAATGGCACCTCCCTACCCATTACCCACACTGGCACTGCATCTGTTCCCACCTCCTCCCAACCTCTTCTTCTTGACAATGTTCTTGTTTCACCCTCTTTAATCAAGAATTTGATTTCCGTCCGTGCTCTTCACGTGACAATCCTATAACAATTGAATTTGATAATCTCGATTTTTCTGTCAAGGATCGGCACACGAAGGCGGTGATACTCCGCAGTGACAGCACCAGCAACCTCTATCCTCTGCAGGCGCCGGTGTCACCCTCCACACACTGCCTCGCCGCTGTCTCTACTGATCTGTGGCATCAACATCTTGGCCATCCCGGCACCGAGTCCTTCTGCCGTCTTTTACAGTCCTTTACCTTCACTTGTAATAAGGAGCTGTCCCACACTTGTCATGCCTGTCGTACCGGCAAGAATGTGCGGCTGCCATTTACTTCCTCTACAACCAAAACTCAATCTCCTTTAGATTTAGTGCATTGTGATGTCTGGACTTCACCAGTCTCCAGCTTTACAGGTTTTCAATACTATCTTGTGTTACTAGATGATTTCACGCATTTTGTGTGGACGTACCCTCTTCGCTACAAGTCCGACGTCGCGCGCACACTCATGTCCTTCCATGCTCTTGTCCGCACACAGTTTGATCGTTCCATCCGGGCGTTCCAGACTGATAACGGCCGAGAATTTGACAACAATGTCTTGCGCTAGTTCTATTCTGATCATGGCATTCTTCTTCGCCTTTCTTGCCCATACACATCTCAGCAAAATGGAAAGGCCGAACGGATCCTGCGCACTCTCAACGACGGTGTGCGTACTCTTCTTCTTCATGCCGCGTTGCCTCCAGCCTTCTGGGTTGAAGCACTGCAGACTTCCACGTTCTTGCTTAATCGCAAACCCTGCAAACCGAAGACAATGTCTACTCCTTTCTCTCTTCTCTTCCAACGCGATCCAGATTACATGTCCTTACGCGTTTTTGGATGCCTGTGCTACCCAAACACCATATCCATTAGCCCTAACAAACTATCTCCTCGTTCTGTGGCTTGTGTCTTCATTGGATATTCATAGGATCATCGCGGTTATCGCTGCTACAACCTATCGACACGCAAGGTGATCACCTCACGGCACGTCTACTTCGACGAAAGCGTCTTTCCCTTCCGTTGCGGCTCCGCGCATTCGACGCCAACACCCTGCGCATATGATCCGTGGCGTCCTGACCTGGCCCCGGCCGATCCGGTCCTCCCACAACCGCCGCGCACGCCTCCTCCTAGTCCTCCGTGTCCACAACCTGCCACACCGGTGTCGTCGGCGTCGCCCACGACTACCACTTCGACGCCCCGGGACGCATCTCCAACTGTGCAGGTTTCGCCATCGGGTACAACGGCATCCTCCCCAGCGGCAGCTTCTCCATCTCAGGACACCCGAGCACCCGCGCCACATCCAATGGTCACTAGATCACGTGCTGGGACATTCAAACCCAATCCCCGGTACGCGAGTGTGGCCACGACGTCGTCAATCTCACCAATCCCGAGCTCCGTGAATCAGGCCCTCAAGGATCCCAATTGGTGCTCAGCGATGCAGTCGGAATTTGACGTGCTGGTTGGCAACAAGACATGGCAGCTTGTTCCCCGGCCGCCCGGTGCCCACGTCGTCAGCGGGAAGTGGATATTCCGGCACAAATTCAAGGCAGATGGCAGTCTTGACCGCTACAAGGCGCGATGGGTGGCGCGCGGGTTCACACAACGCGCGGGGGTCGACTACGGCAAAACCTACTGCCCCGTCGTCAAGCCGGCAACGGTGCGGACGGTGCTCACCCTAGCTGCTGCACGCAACTGGCCAGTGCACCAACTGGACGTCAACAACGCCTTCCTTCATGGCGTCCTCGACCAACCCGTATATGCTCGGCAACCGGCAGGCTTTGTTGATGCCACGCACAAGGACCAGGTGTGTCAACTCTCCAAGAGCCTCTACGGCCTCAAACAGGCGCCACGGGCCTGGTACATGCGCCTGGCTTCGTTCCTCGGCATCATGGGCTTCAAGCCGACGCACTCCGACAACTCTCTATTTGTCCTTCGGCAAGGTGACCAGTCCGTGTATCTCCTCCTCTACGTCGACGACATTGTGATCACGGCTTCCTCCGTCGCCACTCTTCGTCTCGTCATCGACACCATCAACGCCGAGTTCGCCCTGAAGGACATGGGACCACTCCACTACTTCCTCGGCATTCAGGTCCAGCGCAACGCCAAGGGTTCTTTCTTCACCAACATCAGTACGCCCTGGAGCTCCTGGAGCGTGCCGGAATGCAAGACTGCAAGCCCTGTGAGACACCGATCGACACTGCCGGCAAACTGTCTAACAGCAATGGTGAGTTGTTGCCATCCTCGGATGCCTCGGACTACCGCAGCATTGTCGGCGCTCTTCAATATCTCACAATGACAAGACCAGACTTGCAGTACGCCGTGCAGCAAGCATGCCTTCACATGCATGCTCCCACGACAGTACATCAAGCTCTAGTGAAGCGAACCCTTCACTATGTCCGTGGAACAGCAGCCTTTGGTCTTCATCTTCGTCGGCCTGCACACATGGAGCTCGTCGCCTACTCAGACGCTGATTGGGCCGGATGCCCGGACACACGACGATCAACGTCCGGATTCTGTGTGTTCCTGGGAGACGCCATGATCTCCTGGTCCTCCAAAAGACAAGCGACGGTCTCTCGATCAAGCGCCGAGGCTGAATATCGAGGTGTAGCCAATGCCGTGGCTGAATGCACATGGATCCGACACCTCTTGGGTGAACTCGAGTGTCCACTGGAGAAGGCAACAGTTGTGTTCTGTGACAATGTCTCGGCTTGCTACATGTGCTCAAATCCGGTGCATCATAAACGCACCAAGCATATTGAGCTAGATGTTCACTTGGTTCGAGAAAAGGTAGCAGTTGGCCAATGCAAGGTTCTACATGTACCAACGACGCAACAATTTGCAGATGTCATGACGAAAGGGCTACCAACAGCAAGCTTCAGAGAATTCCGCAACAGTCTGTGCGTCTCAGAGAGTGACGCTCACACTGAGGGGGGGGGGGTGTTAGCGAGCTGAGCACCACGTCAAGTGGCTCTCCGTGATTGTAGCTAGTCAGTTAGTAGAGTGTATATGTGGTACATGTATAAAACCGTAAACCTCTGATCAATACAACTTGAGTTGTGATCATTCCGTTTTCTCTACTCTTACAGCCATGGTAAATGTAGTGGCGAACCAGTCTGGAATACCGGCTTGCGATTGTAGCCAGGCAGCAAAACGAGGACCCATCTGGCAAGATGCAAAAGATGCAGTCTGAAGTCCAAAGGGTGGTCGCCATCCTGAACCAATCTGAATCTTCAAGGGATTGTGAGATGAGTCTGTGTGCTTTGAACTCTTTAGATGAGCAAAGTGTTATTCAGTGATGACATCATCCAGTTCATTGTAGCTGAGGTCCAGTTTGGTCAAACTAGTGAGCATACCATGGATGTTCAGTGATGTTTTTACCATGGAGGTCCAAAATAACCGAATTAGTGACTAAGCTGGTTAATTGCCCTATCCAATTTGGTGGTTGTAAAGATCCGGAGATGTGGTTGTAAGAAAGCTCAGGAGTGACTAAGCTAGTTAATTGCCCTATCCAATTTGGTGGGGCTCCATTGATGTTGTTGTTTGTCAAGTACAACTCTTGCAGTTTGTTGGATGGACATTGCGGTGACCTTTCTAATAACTCTATTACGTTTCCATAGAAGTAATTCCCTCCAGGGAAAACATTTGTTTGGATATTACTTTGTTTGGATGTGTAAACCAAAAATGAGTTTTGTTGTAGGTTTTAGGTTGAGATCACACCGGAACACATTTTTATCATTGGGAATAGACATCAATTGACAACGTGTCATACAAAGAACCTGCACCTAATTACAGTTTAAGTTCAATCTTTAATCGTTTTGGCATCGTCAGATGCTCGCTCACAAGATTGATTGGATGGAAACGCATCAATGTCGTCGACACTTGGCAGCGTGGTGGCCAAGGGGAATTTGTCAACACCTTCAGTAGTTATGAATCTATCAATGGAAGCACGAGTACAGGTACAGGCGAGTAGCTTGGCACGGAACTATGGCGAGCGGCATTGTGGTGTCGCGAGTTACGACTCGCCTTCATGGCAAGCCATGTCCGGCACACATTCTTCGACGTGCGCACAGCCATGGCCTGACGTGATGCATGCTCCGTTCAGGCACACGTTATTCGATGCGCCACCGTGGCCCGATGTGATGCATGCTCTGGGACATGTACATTCGGCTCCTGGAGGTTGTTCATGCTGAGATCAAGGTGCTCCAGATGCTTCAATGAAAGCAAGGAATGGCTTATATTGCCGACCAACCACCTTATATGTGTCTTCGCAGTTGTCAGAAGGCTCGGTAGCATCTTCAAGATGCACGTCAACGATAAGAAATCAAACATGAACTGATCAACATTTATTAATTGTTTTAACTTCAAAGGAAATAGCATGCATAACTAAATAAACGTGGCAGTATCATGGCACCAGAAAAACACACGCGCGCACACACTCACTACCAGCCGATTTATTTGTAATGTGACTAGATTTTGCAGTTGCCATTCTAGCCAAGCTTCCCAATTAGCTTAATTTTGTAGCTGTCTTTTGTGCCAAACTTGCCCAAGTGACAACGACAAATACGTATATTTTGTCATACACCTTGTCAAAAAAGCGGAAATAAACAATCCTCCATGTTTTCTTGTAGAGCATGATACAAAATATAACCTAGAGGCCAACAACAAATCCTGACCCAAGCCCAAGGCGAAAGTACAACCTTGGATCACCGTCACCTTGCTTTGATGAAATACCTCCAGAGCAATTCGTTTGAAGAGGAGGCCCACAAAGACCATTGTTGCCGCTATACATAAATGGATTGTTCACGTAGAGGGTGTCAAGTTGTGATCCTGATGGTATTCCTCCTGATAAATTATTATACGACAAGTCTAGGTAGCCCAAATATGTTAGATTTGATAGGCTGAGTGGGATTTCTCCAAAAAGTTTGTTCCTTGAGAGGTCTAACGATTCCAATGATTGCATGGACCCAATCTTATCAGGAATTTTTCCACTCAAGAAATTGATTGACAAATTCAGATTTATCAATGCTAGAGAAGCTATATCTTCTGGAATTCCACCAGTTAAGCAGTTGGACGACAAGTCAATGTTGAACATGTCATAATAATCATAATAACGTTCTTGCCGCTTCATGACCTCAGACAAATAAAGAACATGTGGAAATGTACGTAAGCCTGTACGTTGGTCATCACACATTCCTGCCATCCCTTATAAATTTGACAAATTCCAAGGTATGACACCTGATAATCTATTGCCTGCTAGATTCAAACTAGAAAGACATGTAAGATTGGTGATGCTGGATGGAATATTCCCATAGAACGTATTGTAGCTTAGCTGTAGATACTGTAATTGCACAATGTCTCCAATCCACATAGGTAATCTTCTAGAGAAATTGTTCTTTGATAGATCCAGAAAAGCCAGATTTTGGCAACTTTGCAGGAAAGATGGGAACTTGCCTGAGAACCTATTGTTACTTAAAGAAAGACCGAATAGATCTTCCATCCAGGAACACTGAGGAAATTCTCCCTCCAAAAGATTGTCTGCTAGATCTAAGATCTCCAACTCTCGAGATTTGCAAATAGATTCTGGAACACGTCCCGAAAGAGCGTTTTTTGACATGGTCAAATAGCTGAGGTTTCTTGGCAATGGAGGTATTTGGCCAGTTATTTGGTTTGAATATAGATAGAAAGACATCAATGACATGGTTTCCATATTTGGTGGCAAGCCACCGCTGATTCGATTGTTGGAGATGTCCAAAAATGTAACCTTTGAGAGTGCTGTAGAAAACCAATCTGGAAGCTTATCAGTTATACCATTGCTTGAAATGTCTATCTCCTCAGTATCCACCAACCGTTGAAGCCAAGCTGGGAACTGAGGACCCATTTGGCAAGATGCAAAATATGCACATTGTAGCCTAAAGGGTGGAGACCACTGAGGACCTACCGCAATCTTCAAGTGATTATGAGACAAGTCTATGTATTTTAAGCTATGTAGACCACTAAAGTGTTCTTCTGTGATGACACCATCCAAGTAATTGTAGCCCAGGACAAGGTTTGTCAAGTGAGTTAGCATAGTGATCTCAGAGGATACAGTTCCAGTGAGTTTGTTGTGACAGAGGTCGAGTGTGACTATGCTGGTAAATTGGCCAATCCCAGTTGGTAGCGTTCCAGTGAAATTGTTGTCCGACAAACACAATTCCCGCAGTTTCTTAGATGGACAATGCAACAAACTCTCAAATAATTCTGTTATGTTCCCAGACGAATGGCTACTTTCAAGGTTTAGAATTTCTAGATCGCATAGGTTCCTCAGCAAGTTTGGCGCTATAATTCCTGCAGCATAATTGAATGAAAAATCAAATACTTGGAGGGACGTCATGTCTCCCAGTGCATTTGGAATTTGACCATGCAAATAGGTACCTCCAAGATCGAGGTACTTGAGGCTTGTCAAGTTCCAAAACCAACAAGAAGCAACTGGAAGGTCAAGCAGGTTGTAGGAAAGGTCGAGCACCTCAAGTTTTGTGAGGTTTAGGTGTGGGAGTGATTGATTTGCACTCTGCAGCTCACAACTAGAAAGGTAGAGGACTCTCAAAGACGGAATCATGTTCACGATATGAGGCCAATTATCTACCATGCTGAGATCTAAGTTGTTCAGGTTGAGATAGTGTAGGCTTGTCAAGTTCCAAAACCAACAAGAAGCAACTGGTTGGTCAAATTGGTTCCCCGAAAGGTCAAGCTCCTCAAGTTTCGTGAGGTTTATGTGCGGGAGCGATTGATTTGCACTCTGCAGGTAGCAACCAGAAAGATAGAGGACTCTCAAAGACGGAATCATGTTCATGACATGAGGCCAATTATCTACCATGCTGAGATTTACCTCGTTCAGGTTGAGATAGTGTAGCGAAGGTAGATTTGTTAACCATGATAAATCTGTTGATAGCACACTATTGTCATTATCGGAGAGGTCGAGATAGTGCAGCTTTGAAAGATTACCGAGCTGAGGAGGTAGCATACCGGTGAAATGTATGCCGGAGAGGTTCAGATATCTCAGGTTCTCGAGAGAGCCCAAGAACACCGGAAAACGACCAGTCGGTCTCTCCAGAAAGTTCCAGCTGAGATCGAGGTGCTCCAGATGCTCCAGAGAAAGTAGGGATGGAGTTATCTGGCCGACCAAACCCACTCCAGGGAGTTCCATCCATTCATCTGGGGGCATGCCACGAAGTCGAAGTTCAAGGACATGGCCACCGGTCCGGTTGTTGCACCGGACGCCACTCCACTGGCAACAGTCCTCGACCCGACGCCACGAGGCGAGGAGGTGCAAGGGGTCGTGGGTGATGCCTCGCTTGAAGGCCAGCAGGGCGTCCCTCTCGTGCGGCAGGCACACAGGGCTGACAACTGAGAAGAAGGTGGCAGCTACGACGAGGAGCAAGAAGGTGGCAGTGGCATGCATAGTGGTTATTCTTGGCTTGTTGCCTGATTGTTTGTTGTGAGTCTGTTTGCTTACGTTCAGTTTGATGGCACGCACTTATAAATAGCAGCTCGAGTCAACGTTTAAGTCGTCCGTCAAGTCTCCTTTCGTAGATACACAGCGTGTAAACAGATGCAGACAAAGTGATATGCCGGTAAAAAGTGAGGCCCTAAATTAATAATAGCCACTTGAGCCATTATTAAGATAAATTAAATTAATTGTGACCGACTGGTGCGATAAGTTTACTAGTGTAATTGTGACAACAAAGTCGTCCACTGGCTAGCTAAGCGTGTTATTGGTCACTTCCTTTTTTTTTAAAAAAAAAAGCCTAATTGGTTACTTCATGGGTAACCTTCGTATAAACGTTCGGTTGGATCCAAACTTACGGAGGAAGACAACGACGTGCGTAAGAAGCTAGATGCGTATAAAAAAAAAGAAAGGGAGTCACTATTGTACAGCGACTATATTTTTTCATCTTCAGTTACTTTTTTACACTGTAATTT
The DNA here is from genome assembly GCA_017311315.1 of Dendrocalamus latiflorus. NCBI lineage: Eukaryota > Viridiplantae > Streptophyta > Magnoliopsida > Poales > Poaceae > Dendrocalamus > Dendrocalamus latiflorus. The sequence continues at coordinate 31,935,925 of CM029642.1, forward strand.
TAGGTGACTGAGAGTACAACTTCAGGAGATGGTGCAAGTTTAGATGATTAGAAGTGCAACTTCAGATGGCTGAGAGATAAAAAAATTTTAGTCGACTGTGCAATAGCAAAACTAAAAACGAAATGGGAGTGTAAAAACACACACAGAGCAACTTTTTTCAACCAATTGATCACCATCCAGCGGCCTACGAGGGTTGCTTCAGTTGCTGTTCTTTGCTGTGTTATTTTCAGATAGATTAGTCCATTTTTCTGCTTATCGAGCCGGATTTTTAGTTGCCAACCCGTTAGCTTGCCCATGGGCCGCCCGTTTAGCTTGAGCTTTCAGCTCTTTAACCATTGCAGCAACCAAAACACAGAGCAAATTGCGAAAGCTAGTTAACAACAGTATTAGAGTTGGGCCGCAAAAATTCCTTCAAAATGCTCTCTGTTGGTAACAACATGCTAATTACTTACTCCAAAATTTCATGCTTTTAACACCAAAGGCATTTGCCACATGACTGAATACATGATAAATCTTATCATCTCTGTACGTGCTAATTGCTATAGGACTGAACAAAACTGAACATATAACTACCATCGTTAGTTGGGAATAAACGGTAGTATGTGATCAGCACATAAAAGATACAGTGAAAATTTTGTGTGTTAGAAAATACCAAATTTACCAAAAATCACAACTTAGTTTTTGCATTCTGATTGCTTTGTTTCTTCTCCACCGCTTGTTCTTTGCTTCTTCTCTCTCCACAAAGCTAAACAATGCAATCCAATACAGAATATGTGGCGCACAAAACTGAGATGCATGGGCAGCTGATCGACGATCTTCCCTGCTATAGTACTATATATATACTAGCTATATATCGATGTATAGCGCTTAATATAATATTCCTCAATTTTGCCATCCTATTGCTGATGGCAATATCCAGCAAATTTGTATCGTAGAGTTGTTTTTTTAGTGAATATTGCAAAGTAGCTATGGTAAGTAATATTGCTGACTTAGCCCATCAGGCCAAACACCCCTGTTTCGGAATTTGGTCCACATCGTGGCTAGCAGACTGGACATGCAGACGACGACCCAAAAAAGAAGTCCATGTGCGTATTGTGGTTAAATCAAGCTTAGATTGTCCTTTCTTTCTTTAGGCAATTAGATTGCCCTTTCTTACAAAAAGAAAATGTTTCTTAAAATCTCTTCGTAGTCGATGACGAATTCAACTGCTCGAACGAACACTTATTACTCAATTTTGCTCGCAGCCGTATGTTTTACCCAAACAGCAATCACTAGAAATCACGAACCAGATTGATTCAAGATGTTCTTTATTGCTGAATTTTCATGGAGTTACAAAGTGCCCTCACAAGCACCCCAAAAAACCCTAGCAAAAAAAGCCTCGCAAAGCCACCAGCTAAAACCCTTAGCCTACCTCTACTTTTATATGCTAGAGACCTAAATCGTGTTCGACTCAAATACGAACACAGAATCTTCTCTTTACCTCGAATCAAGGGACCTGAAACCTTTGCTAATATGGGTTTTAACCAAACTCTATCTCTTCCAAGTTATGGACTCCATCCACAACTCCTAACCCAACACGTGACGAAGCCTCTAGGATCGCACCTCCCGTATCTTCATCATGCCTCAACAACTTTCGTGTCGAAGTCTCCAAGACCACACCGCCTGTAGCTTCTCCACGCATCACCACCTTTGATCTCCATGTACTCCAGCGTTAGCCCGACCATCTCGCGTGACATCCTCAACCGTTTGGACGTCAGATCTCTCCATCCTAGTCCCGGTCCTGCTCATTACTAACCATGATTGTTTTCACGCCCATCTGCATATGCAAAGACCAAAAAATATTTTTTCGGCACAAGTCCTCTACAACTTGACAGTCATTAGCACACACACACACACACTCACACTCAAATCACACTTTTAACCATCCATCATCATCAACCAGGTCATCCACGACCACACATCTCATCCCTATCCAGAAATCAGCTTCAGATCACTCATTACGACCGCTAGCTCATCAAGTACTCGAAAACCACAAGTACTCGGGAATTACCATTGCTCCACTCAAAACACTCAGGAATAACAAGCATCGCTACCAGTTAAAACCATCGAGTACCGACTACAGAGTACCGATCACCTACCACAAGTCTTCGATAACCAATCACAACACCTATCATTGCATCTTCGATAACCGAGTACCGAGTATCACCGTCAACCGCTATCGAGTACCGAGTCCTCCAACTACGAGTATCGTTCCTTCGAACACTGTTCATCGATCACTGCCAGTTAGTCCTACCACTGGCCTAACACGAGTACTCGAAGTACTCAAAGATAGCAAGAATTAAAGCACTCATACCGACCAAGAAATCTACGAGTACCGACACCATGAAGCCAATGGAAACCGATCGCAAAAGTCTTCAACTACAGATCGCGAGGTCTACGATAACCAATCAAAAAGTCTAAGACAACGACAGCAGATGGAAAAGTCTATGAGTACCAATCCCAAAGTCTAAGACCACCAACCAGAAGGGTCTACGACTATTGATTACAAAAGTCATCGATTATCGAGTATCGACTAGTAAAGTCTACGAGTATCAGGTATCGACCATGACAGTCTATAAGTATCGAGTACCGACCATGAAATTTTATGACTATCGAGTACTGCAGCTACGACAATGGAAAAGTAATGTAGCTACGATTACTTTCAATGGTCATTCTATCATCGTTGAAGTCGAATATGGTTGAAGTCGGATGTGGTTGAAGTCTGTCGTGGTTGAAAAGACCATAGTCAAAAAAAGATGTTCGATCTTCCGGTGGTACTCTAATGTCGTCTAATGCATCTGTACCACTCGAACGTCGTTCGATACACCAAAGATACTCGGAAGCCATCCGATACAACTCAGACCTGACGGAAACCACTCGAACTAGACCAAAACCACTTGGAGCTGACCAAATCCACTCGAAATTGAGTAAATCCAGTCGGAGTAATAAAAACCACTCGAACCCAAGCTAAACCACTGGGAGCACAGCAAAATCACTCGTAGCACCCAAAATCACTTGGAGCAACCAAAACCACTCGGAACCAACTGAAACCACTCAAAACAGATGAAACCATTCAGACCCGAGCAAAACCACTCGTACATGACCGAAACCACTTGAACTTGAAACCTTCAACTGCAATAGACAGAAACATTCACAAATGCAAATTCCAAAGCAATACAAATGTCTATTATTCATCATCACTTTTAATCACTACCATCCACATGGTCTAACAGAAAAATAAAAAGAAAAAGAAGGCTTAGCTTCTTGTCTTTGTTATCTACTTTGCTCAGCCTACATAGCTGTAACATCCCAATTTTGGAAATTTTCAACAATGAGAAAAATTTTAAATCCTTTATTGCTTTTCAGTGTATTTCAAAATTTTGGCATTTATTTGAGATTCTTGATTTGGTTTTCGCCAAGCAAATCCAAATAATAAATAATAAAATCTGAGAACAAAGACCAAAGTAATTACAAATTAATCTGGGCAAAATTTGAATATGAGATTCAAATTGAAATTAGAAATTTGAGATTTAAAATTTGATAAAACCAAAAACAAAGCAGCATTGAAATTCACACACAAAAAATTTAAGCCAAGAATTCATATTTGAATTCAAAATCCAAAGCAAAAAAATCCCAATTTCCAAATTTTGCTAGCTTTTCTTTTTTCCCTTTTCCCTTTAATCTCTATCCCTATAGCTGGGCCCCACCCTTTCCTTCCCCCTTTCTCTTCCCCCCTCCTCCCTATGCTGCACACGCCTGACACAACCGACCCATGAGTGCTGCTCCCACACAGCACCCATGATGCGCGCACAATCGCGTCGACCCGGCCTTGTGGGTGCTGTTCCCGCATGGACCTAGCACACCATGCTACGTCGTGTGCCTGCTCCCACATCGTGCACACACTATCCTCATGCCAGCGCATATTGCCTGGCCATGTTGGCACCATGCATTGCCCTGTCACGTTGGCCCCTGACCTCCCCCATTACCTCCCCCTCCTCTTTCCACTCTAAGTCATGCTTGCGCCTGTGCCCACATACCGACCACCATGCCCACTTGCCATTTTCGCTGCTCCAGTGAGCTTTCATCTTGAACCTCCCATGTCACGACACGTTCCATATCCTCAATAGCCTTTCCCCTCCAATGATTTTGGTCTTCGACCACTGGAGGCAACCCTGCCTTCTTCTTCCTCTACTCCGACCGGCCACCGCCTCCACTGCCACCATTGCGCCCGTGGTTGTCCTCGGCCTGATTCCTTCATGGTAGGGCACATCCATGCCCCCAAGCCACCCACGGTGCCACCTCTGGCTCTCCTCCCCTCCCGTCCAGTGAGTTGCCCATGGTGGCCTCCACGCATCACCACCCGCGCATGCCGTTGGCCCGCTTCGGTGCCTCTCCGCCTCCACGGCTTGGTTGGTACGCTTCCCTGCACCTTACCCATGCCCGTAATCACCTCCCTCTCCTGTCCTTCTCCTCCAGCGTCGTCGTCTCCATTCAGCCTTGCCTCTGTCAGGAACTTTGGCCGATCAACACACTTGAGCTCACACTTGAACATACACGAAGTTGGGAGAGCAAAGTAAGAACAAAAGAGTTTTTGTGCTGCTAGAAAACTGGGTAGCTTTTTCTATTGTATTAGATTGCTATTTAAAGAAAATCCTAGTCTAACTCTAGTGGTTAAGCCACCCTTATTATGCACGTATTGAACGACTACTACAGAGAATTCATGACTGTTGTAGGGGAGGCCCCCACCTAAGCCCAGCCGACTTGATTAGGAATTGTAAAGCCCAGAATAGGGTGCATGTAATGGCATAAATGCCCCCGCAATGGGTGCATGAGTGTAAGGGCATAATTGTAAGGCATTCCTCATGTGAATATATATATATGGCTGCCCCGTCTATGGGGAAGGGCAAGCATTGTTCATCTGTCATCTCCACTACCACACTCCCGTCTTACTGTTTGGTCTGTAACCACAACAATGACCACAATAGCTATGACTACTACATTGTATCTATGACTTATAAGTGCTACAGTGATCTCTCGACCACACCCACTATGACTGCTACAGTAACTACGGCTTTGAACATGGTCGCTATGACTACGGCCATGGCGGCTACGATCAACTCTTTGACCATGGTTAGCGTGCTGGATTATACAACATTCACCCCCTAATCCTTGCTGCGTTCACATGTGATCTCAACGATGCCAATCCTTGTGCACTGGTCCTATAACTTGATGGGCCCGAGTGGCTTCGTGAGAATTTTCGCTAGCTGCTTCTCTGTGCAAGTATGCTTAAGGATGATTTTTCCTCTATCAACACACTCCCAGATGAAGTGAAAGTGGGTGTCGATGTGCTTACTCTAGTCGTGGAAGACAAGATTCTTGGTTAAAACAATAGCGGATTTATTATCCACCTTGAGCACTAGCGCGTTGAGCTCTGAGCAAAGAAGTTCACCGATGAGCTGAGCTATCCAGATGCCTTGACATGTCGCAATCGTAATGACGATGTACTCTGCCTCACTGGACGATAGTGCCACCACCCTCTGCTTTTGCGACTGCCAGGCGATCGGGTTGCTTCTGAGGAAGAAGAGTAATCCAGTGGTGCTTCCGCGGTTGTCAAGGTCACCAGCCATGGCGCTATCACTGAATCCCAACAACAATAGCCAGCCGTCTTTCTTCCTTGCGTAGTGGATTCCATCATTGCACATTCTAGTGATGTAGCATAGTATGTGCTTGACCGTGGCCAGGTGATCTTCATGTGGTTCCTCCATGAACCAGCTTGTGTAGCCCACCGTATAGTCCATGTCTGGTCGTGTGTTCACCAAATACCGGAGGTTGCCAACAATACTCCAGTACTGGGTGGTGTCTACTAGTGAGGTGGAGCTTGATTGCTTAGCTTCAAGTGAGCTTCCATCAGTGGTTGATAGCTATTGTAGTCCTCCATACCGCTCTTCTCGAGCACCTTGTGCGCATAGGCCGATTAGCACAATGAGATGCCACTTGGCCCTTGGCTCACTTCGATGCCGAGATAGTAGGAGAGCAACCCAAGGTCGCTCATTGGCCTTGAACACGTGAATGTCATTGACTTCAGGCTGGGGATGATCAGGTCATCGATGTACACTCCTACAATCAGCCGGTGCGCGCTGTCACCATGTGTGTACACAGCATGCTCGGACACACTCTTGTGAAACCCCAGCTTTGATAGGTTGGTGTCAAGCTTGGTGTTCCATGCTCTAGGTGCTTGTTGAAGGCCGTAAAGCGCCTTTAAGAGTCATAGGACCTTGCACTCATCGTTGTCGATGACGACCCAGGCTGCTGAGCCACATATACCTCCTTTGTTAGATTGTTATTGAGGAACGTAGACTTGATGTCCATGGGATGGACATGCCACCCCTCGAGTGTTGCCACAGCAAGTAGCAACCAGACTAACTCCATGCGCGCCATGGGGCGAACACTTCATCGAAGTCGATACCGGCCCGTTGTACATAGCCCTTTGTGACCAGCCACACCTTGTACTTGGCGATGGTGCCATGTAGACCCACTTGAGCATGATGGGTCGGTGGCCAACAGGGGGATCAATGAGCTCCCAAGTGCCATTGTCCTTGATTGACTTCATCTCATTGAGCATCGCCTTGCGCCAGGACTCGTGCTGCTCTGCTTCACTAAAGGACGCTGGTTTGTCGGCTATTGTGAATAGTAGCCCAGCGGAGTCGAGGTCGTGTGGTGCGAAACCATGGAGTGAAGCCGGCCCAATGACGTTGTTGAGGGTGCAGTACCGAAGTAGTGCGTCATTGTGGTCAACGTCGAGTACCTCTCCCAGGTTTGTTGGTGGTGAGGTGAACTCCATTGTGCCCAGTGTCACAGGCATCGCCGCATCTACCCATAGCATTGTTGTGTTGCCAGAGCGTGTACTAGCGGGTGTGCGTGGTGCATTCTGGTCTCCATCCGCGCCACTGATCCCTGCTGTTCCTAGTTCATACTCTGCAGTGTACTCTATGGTGAAATGGTCCTGTCCACTCACCAGACCTTCTTCACCATGAGCTCTCTAGTCCCATTGCGCCTTTTCATCGAAGACGACGTCACGCGTCATGTGCACACGTTGGGTGACTGGGTCATACACGTGATATGCCTTGGACCCAGACTTGTACCCGACAAAGATCATTGTCGTGCTCCAATCGTCTAGCTTACTCAGGTGCGGCTTTAGGGTTCCTGACATGCACTACATAGCTGAAGGTGTGGAGAAAGTGCACCGCCAGCCACTTTCCATGCCAAGCCTTGTACGACGTCTTCCCACCGATGCTTCGTGTCCGCGCATGGTTGAGGATGAAGACGGTGGTGGAGACACTTTCGCCCTAGAACCTCCCAGGGAGCCCCTTCGCCTTCATCATGCTGTGCACCATGGCGACCACCGTCTAGTTGTGGCGCTCAATGACCCTATTCTGCTGCGGGGAATAAGGGGCCATGAGCTACCGCTGCACACCACACTCAATGCAGTACTCACCGAATTCCACCGACATGAGTTCCCTGCCGCGGTCGGTTTGGAGCACCTTTAGCTTGTGCCCTGACTCGACCTCCACCATGGCTTGAAAGCGCTTGATCGACGCTAGAGCTTGGTCCTTGCTTGCAAGGAGACTGAGCCACATGTAGCAGCTCAGGTCATCCACAAGCAGCATGAAGTAGCTGGTGGCACTCGGCATCGTTGGCATAATCGGTCCACAGAGATTGCCATGGATGAGGTCGAGAACATCCTGCACGCGGTCCTTTCCCTGCTCTAGGAAAGGAGCCCACTGCTGTTTACCGGTGAGGCAGCCGTTATAGACCTGATCTACCTGATCAATCCGCGGTAGCCCTCGTACCATGTCGCATTGTGCGAGCTTACGCAAAGCCTAGAAATTCAGATGACCATAGCTTGCATGCCACTACTACACCTCCTTTGAGCTCCTTGCTGATAGACACACTGGTTGCACGATCTTGAGTCGGAGTGGGTACGGTTAGCTTGGTGAGCGCCTGACTTTCATCAGCAGACGCTGCTGCTCATCACATATCCTTAGGATCTTGCCATCAATCAGCACTCGGTAGCCCATTTCATCAAGCTGCCTGATGCTGATGAGGGTGGTGGTGAGCCGAGGAATATAGTACACACCTGTAAGGGTGCGATGTTCCTCGAATTTGCACGTGAAGAGGATCGTACTTTGCCCCTCGATGTTGATGATGGAGCCATCTCCGAATTTCATTATGCCGACCACCTCGGAGCTCAGCTTGGAGAATACCTCACGAGAGCCAACCATGTGGTTGGTCGCTCTGGTATCGAGGTACCAAAGCCCATTGTTGTGCACCTCCTCCCGCTCTAGCTATGCAAAGACATCCTCCTCGACCAATCAGACGGGTCTACTTTGCAGTGATGGGGATGAGTGGTTGAACCCATGGTCAAAGGTGCGATCGAAGCCATGGTTGAAGGAGCAGTCAAAGCAGTGGTCGACGATCGGTACTTCCAACTCTGTGTGACTGGTCCGACCAGCTAGCGGTACTTCTAGCTCTGTGTGAGCGGTACTTTCGAAGTTCAAAATGACTGGTCGTGTAGCGATATATTTTTTTTCCAGAGAGACACTTTTTGGGAGTCTTCTCGTCCCTGAGAAAATATACTTCCGCATTATATACTTGGTTTAGCCAAACATTTAATAGAAGAGAAATTTTTAAGACCGCCTATTCACCCCCTCTTCTAGTCAGCCTCTTCGATCTTACAGATGCAGACTTTGCTGCCTGTAGGATAGATAGGAAGAGCACTTCTGGTACTTGCTAATTCATTGGTACTTCTCTTTTTTCTTGGTCTTTTAGGAAGCAGTCCAGTGTTACACAGTTCACCACAGAGGCCGAGTATGTTGCAGCGCTAGTTGCTGTAGGCATGTGCTTTGGATGGTTTTGACCTTGCAGGACTTTGGGTTAGCCATAGATAGTGTTCCTCTTTTCTGTGATAACACTTCTGCCATTAACATTACCATGAACCCAGTGCTGCACTCTAGGACCAAGCATGTAGATATTCGATGTGAAGAAGGGTGACATAGTATTTTAGTTTGTGAAGAGTGACCACTAGTTGGCCGATATTTTCACTAAGCCTTTAGATAGCTCGAGGTTCATGGCCTTACGGGGAGAGCTTAGGGTGGTCTGTCCTTATGGCATAATCTGAGAGGGAGCATCATATAATTTATGTATTATATGTACATTTATCTCCTGTTGCACTTTGTTTATGGGTGCATTTGGGTTAGTCTCTCTAGCATAAACCATAGTGGTTTTCGTACTCAGCTGTTTAGACTTCTTTCTCTCATCTTGTGATCCAGGATGCTGCTTATTAGTTGTTTCTCTTCGCACTAGATTGAGTTCACTCACTTCTTTTAGGTCTAGCAGGGGTTGGACCCCCTTGGGTAGACAAGGAACGTATTTACTCCCTTGTGTTTTTAGATCACCACCTAATAGTCCTAGAGTCATATGGGGTAAATAAGAGCGAGTCTGAGCCATAGTAAGCCTTCTATCTTGTCTATGATTTAAGGACTACCATTTCTTAAGGACTGCCATTTCTTCGTTTTATTCCAAGGTTCTTCTCTCTTGCTTATTGCTTTGGTTCAAGGGGAGTTCATCTAAGATTTTCTTAAGCTTAATGCTGCCATAACTCAATTCGAACCAAATTGCTTCTAAAATTGACTCACTTGCTGAGGGGGAGCTGGAATCTCTCTTTTGTATCATATTGTATGTAAATTCAGCAATATGCATTATAATATAGATACATGGAGTCTTGATTATTATCCTTATGTGACATGATACTTTGCTTTATATCTTGCTATATCTTGTGCTAGTGTGCTAGATTTATCATATCCTTCTATATGTAGTTTAGTTTTTGCCATGCTAACTCTATTAAATGTGAAAAACTTGAATTAAATCATATCTTGCTCTAGTGATCCTCTTGTGATTCATGCCATGTCAAATAAGCTAAATTGAGTCTTGCACTAGGTATAAACTCAGGGGAGTTTTGGATGACTAAGATCACTTTCTTAAATTTCTTGCTTAGGGTGGTCACATAAGGCTTGAGATCTAGCACGTGGCCAAGAAAACAAAATTTTGTGAAAAATCGTTGAAGCTCAGCTAAAACAAAAAATGAATTAAAAATTGCCAAATGTGCTAAATTTGCTCAACTACAAGTAATGTCAAGTGCTTGAACAAAATGTTTCAATTTTGAACTTGTATCACTCTAAATTGACTCAATAATAGCTTCTTAGTTCCATTTAGTATATTCAAACGACTTATCTCATTTTTGGATTTCCTTGGCTAAATTATGAATTTGAGGACCTTGACATGTTACAAATCTATTTAATTTTAGATCATTGCTTATGTGGCTTTAGCTTGGCTGTACATATTTTGCCATGATCTAGATAGCACTTTCACTTTTTATGTCTTGGTGTAATACTTAGAAAGTCACTTTGGATAATCTTCATGGCTCCTATAAATGTTAAAAATGAATAAAATATAGCCACTTCATTTCATTCATGCTCTATCTTCTTCCATGCATATTGATGACTCCACTGTCAAAGGGGGAGAAAGATTGTTAAAAATGCACATTTAGAGCATGATTTTGCATTTTTGTGCAAAATGTTGCTAAGTTGGAGCCTTTGATCTCTTCTCACCATGACCAAGGTCAAATCACACAATTGTTCTTTCATATGGATCTAGAGTGAGATTCTTGACTCATTTGGTGAATTCGAAGCTTTTTGTGAAATGTCTGTTATTTTCAGTAGCTTCATTTCATCTCTGCCTGAAATGGTCATTTTTAGCTCTTTGCGCTCTTCTTTTGATAATTTGGAGCTCTTTTGCAAATTTCCACCTCTTCCTATAAATTCATCTCCAAACTGCATTTTTATGAAATTACCAATGGGTTCATCAAGGGGGAGATTGAAGGACCATGTGAGAATGTCCTAGTTTATGATGAACCATTGCAATTTGAAAGATTTAGAAATTTGATTGGTAGTGTTGCTGGTCGGTCAGGGGAACGCCGGTTAGACCGGCAGTGTGCCACCAGTCAGATTGGTTGGTGCAACGGTGTGACCACCTGAGGGTTGGTTATCTGACTGGTTGAAGTTTGTCCAGATGGAGACTTTCAGCCAGAATTCATATTTGTGGATTTTAAGTTGAGGAAGGGGTTTTTGGTGAGTGTAGTCAGTGGATTTATGTTGCATGAGCTATGTTAAAGGTAACATGGGCCAGGTTGTGAAGAACTTGTGCTCGAAAACGATTTCTTCGTGTTTGGATATGTAGGGTTGCTTGAAGTTAACCGTGGTCAACGCGAGGATTGGGACTAAGCTCATGGAGGAGTTGAGGTCTATAACGATCAAGGATGACGGGTAAGACGATGAGCTCAAACATGGCATGAGAAAGATGAGAAATATTGAAGGCCAGTTTGAACGGTTGGATGGCACTGTGTAGCTAGCACGGGTAAAGTGAGCCGTGGTTCGGTGTAACCGGGACAGGAGAGACTTGGCAGCACATGACAACAAAGGTCAAAACAATGAATTGGTAGTTACTAATTCAGATTTGCATATTGCCAGTCATTTTTAGAGTTTTAAGATCTTTTTATAAAGCAACAAAGGTTCTATCCAGTGTTTATTATCTTACCTCTTGCTTAGTTATAGAATTTATTTGATTAATTGCAGACAAGATTGCCAAATCTTGGGAGGATCCCCTTTTAGGCCATGATGTCACAGCAATGGAGAAAAAATTTATTAAATATTTTGGTTCTATTTCACATTTATATTGTTTTGCTATTATTTTTGATTCTACGAAAGAGTTGACAGGTTTGCAGTTCAGTATAGAGGGAATAGGTGAATACCTCGGTCTTGATTACTCGGAAGCTTTTGCACATGTCAAAGTGGGGCATTTTTGTGTTTTTCATGTATCATGACAAGTTTGGTAGCAGTGCGAGATCGGAGGCCTCACAACAGATGCAACAAGGAACGACAAGCTTGACATCTCACTTGTGAAAGAAGCTAAAGGACAAGTCTACTTCTTCGTCCTCGTAGCATCAAGTGGTCTCCAAGTGGAATTTTGTCTCCAAGAGTATGATTTTGCAAATATTGATCTTGATCTTGCTGGCGAAGGTAAGATAGACTTGATCGAGTGGTGGAAGAACAACAAGCGGATATCTTTTGTGCTGTCACATTTCGCACTAGATGTTCTCTTGCTATCAGTGTCCACCGTCTCTTCAGAAGCGACATTCAGTACGGTAGGAAGACTAATTGAAGAAAGGAGATCATCGCTCACATGCAAAATGGTGGAGGCAATCATATGCACCAAGGACTGGGAATTAGCTAAAGAGCGGCAACAACATCACCTGGAGGATCCTGAAATCGTGCAGGCGTACGTTGACCTCGAACATATGAATGACCTGGACATTGATGAGTAGTTAGTACGTACGCATGTTGTTGTAGTTAGTATGTATGTATGTTGTTACTGTACTCTTTTTCTTACTCGAGGAACCCCACTCTAGGGTATAAGGTTTTTAACGAGCCAGTAATATTGTATCTTTAAAATATCAAGAAAATTTCACCTTTTCCTCGAAATATTTATGTGTTAATGTTTTTACGTGACTAATTCAATTTTAACTAGATTTTTAACAAGACGGATACAAGAGGAATGAAGATGGCGGCCGCCGTCACCATCATCGCCGTCGACTCCATCGTCTATAGTTGCTTAGAGCTGAACTTAATTCGGTACGATGGGCTTTAGATCATATCTAGGTTTGACCATGGACAAGGCAAACCAGCATCACATGACATGACGGGATAGCTGAACTGAACCGAACCGACACGGCACGGCCGGCACCATTGAACCGACACGACGGGAATCTAGGTTGTGAGTTTGTTTGCTTTCAGTTTGATGGCACGCACTTATAAATAGCAGCTTGAGTCAACGTCAAAGTCGTCCGTCAATCTCCTTTCCTAGATATGCGGCATATGCCGGTAAAAAGTGAGGCCCTAAATTAATAATGGCCGCTTGAGCCATTATTAAGATTTGATGGCAGGCACTTACAAATATATATAGCAGCTCGAATCAACGTCCAAGTCGTCCACTTGAGCCATTATTAGGATTTGCATTTATGTGAGCGGTCAAGATTTGTATATTAATAATGGCCACTTGAGCCATGATAGAGTTTGCGAGCGTTTAGGTCCCGTTTGGTACAGCTCAGCTTCACTAGTGAAGCTTTTTTTTTTGTTTCAACTTCACGAGCAGCTTCACCGATGAAGCTAAAACTGTTTTGGAAAATTGTTTGGCAAAACAGCTTCACCAACAGCTTCATGCATGGTTGATAGAGGGCAATTGTCCAAGATGCCCTTGTCTACCTGACTTGTTCTAACATTTGGAGTTGTATGTTTATATATGGTCATATGAATTAAAAAATAATATATTTGAATGAGTATGAATTAAAAAATTAAAATCATTAGAGAAGTGCGAACGGTAGAGAAGTGCGAACGGGAGGAGAGGAAACTGGCGTGGGGACCCAGTGGCAAAGTGCTGCAATTTCTGTCAACTATAAGGGCAATGGGTTTCTAGAACTGCGAGCCTGAGGGAGAGAGCTGTGAAAAGCTACTATTTTCAGCTTCACCCCTTGTGAGAGCATGATTTAAGGAGCTTCATCCATGAAGCTGTTTGCAAAAAGGATGTTTGGCAAAAAACAGCTCACAACAGCTCATGAAGCTGTTGATAAAGCTGTGCCAAACAAGGCCTTAATCGTGACACAAAGTCGTACATGGCTAGCTAAGCGTGTTAATTGGTCACTTCCATTTTTTAAAAGCCTAATAGAGTTTAGTAGCGATTCAAGTCCTCCACTGGCTAGCTAAGCGTGTTAATTGGTCACTTCGTGGGGTACCTATGTATATATGCGCTTTATGCAGATATTTACTGATAAATCAGTGCTGCAACGTTTGATCCAACTTACGGAGATGCATATTCAGAAAGAAAAGAAGAAGATAGATGCATTAAAAAAAGAACCATCCAGTGGCCCATGAGGGTTGCTTCGGTTGTTGTTCTTTGCTGTGTTATTTCAGATAGATTAGTCCATTTTTCTGCTTATCAAGCCCGATTTTTTAGTTGCCAACCCGTTAAATGTCTGCTTGCTCATGGGCCGCCCGTTTAGCTTGAGCTTTCAGCTCTTTAACCATTGCAGCAACCAAAACACACAGGGCAAATCACGAAAGCTGGTTAACAATTAGAGTTGGGCCGAAAAATTTCCTTCAAAATGCTATCTGTCGCTAACAATAAGCTAGTTACTTACTCCAAAATTTCGTGCTTTTAACACCAAAGCCATTTACCACATGACTGAATACATGACAAATCTTGTCATCTCTGTACATGCTAATTGCTACAGGGCTGAACAAAACTGAACATATAACTACCATCATTAGTTGGGAATAGACAGTAGTATGTGATCAGCACATAAAAAATATAGTGAAAACTTCTGTGTTAGAAAATACCAAATTTACCCAAAATCACAGCTTAGTTTTTGCATTCTGGTTGCTTTGTTTCTTCTCCACCGCTTGTGCTTCGCTTCTTCTCTCCCCACAAAGCTAAACAATGCAATCCAATAGAGAATCTGTGGCACTGCACAAAGCTGAGATGTATGGGCAGCTCATCGACGATCTTCCCTCCTATAGTACTATATATACTAGGTATATATCAATGTATAACGCTTAATATAATATTCCTCATTTCTGTCATCCTGTTGCTGATGGCAATATCCAGCAAATTTGTGTCGTAGAGTAGTTTTTTTAGTGAATGTTGCAAAGTAGCTACGGTAAGTAATATTGCTGACTTGGCCCATCAGGCTAAACACCCCTGTTTCGCCTTTTGGTCCGCATCGTGGCTACCAGACTGGACATGCAGACGACGACCGAAAAAAGGAAAAGAAGGCTTAGCTTCTTGTCTTCTGTTATCTCCTTTGCTCGGCCTGCAGAGTGCTGACGGCAATACAATAGAGTTGTATACTTGCACTTTCAGATGGATACACATGGATGCTCCTTAATTTCAAGAGAGCTCAAAGAGTTAATGTGTAGTTCATTTGGCATAACTTCCTTATAATTAGGCAGCGGCTGTATATGAATTGGATGTTCTGGTTGATACGCGACGACGACCGAAAAAAGAAGCCTATGTACGTATTGTGCTTAAATCAAGCTTAGATGTCCTTTCTTTTCTTTAGGCTTCCGTGGAGCTGCAGCCTCAGACCCTCAGTGCTCCATGGGCACGTCCTTGCGGTAGACCAGGCGGAGCGTCTTGATGGTGTGGTGCCTCCCGTCGGCGAAGCCTGCGCTCCATGCTCGGTGTTGCGCTGTTCCCATCAGTCAAGTTCCCGAGCAGCGACATGGCGAAGTCCACAAGTGGGAGCTGCGTGTCGAGATGCCACAAGGACAAGGGTGGGACTCTTTTTCACTTATAATTTATAGTTTGTGTTATAGCAACAAATTTTTAAACAGTATATTTTTTAAAGTAAGATTAATAAAAGTATTATAGTAAAAAATATGCTAAGTCAGTTATATCGATCAAAATAGCATACTATTTTCCTTTACTTACTGCATCTCACAAATAGATAAAATTATAAATTATAAACTACAGCTTACAAGAACTAACATGTACACCAGAATTTCGTCCGGCAGCTTGCTGATAATCCTCCTCTGCCATCGTAGGCTTAGGCTCTGCTTCTTGATTTGGTGGCTTTTGGACGGCGGTTTTACTTTTCTGCTTGACGGAACAACCGCAAGTTAGGATGGTGATGGGTAGCTGTGATGGCCGTACCGGGAGTCACCGCTTTTTAGGGCGGTGGCTTTGATTTTAAATCTGGAGTTCTGATGCTGTTTATTATGAAATATATAGTAAAAATAAAAGATTAAAAAATGGAAAACAGAGATTTAATGTGAAAAACCTTTACGAAAGAATCACAGATGTACGAAAGTATACACACACTTATAGTTTATAAAAAGAGCAAAAGTCTTATTATAATCTTTTCTTATACAGTGAATTCCACTTTCGTACATCTGTGATTCTTTCGTAAAGGTTTTTCACATTAGATGAGAGAGATAAGTCCTCACATTAGAAGAAAACCGAATCAGTCATTACCATGTTTAGGTTCTGACATGGTTTGATACATGTACTGCTCGGCGTTACCTGACGCAATGTCCGACACGGAGAAGATAGGAACGCTTTCACACTATGGGACATGGCCAGTTAGCCCCTCAAGGTTGTTCATGGTGATATCAAGGTGCTCTAGATGCTTATATGAAAGCAAGGAACGGCTTATATGGCCGACCAAATATGTTTCTTCAGAGTTGTTAGAAGGCCCGGTAGCATCTTTAGGACGCACGTCCACGATACAAAGTCGAAACTTGAGGACATGGCCAGTCTAGTTCCTACACCTAATGCCTCTCCACAGCTCCTTCATGCACCATCACCGACGGATCCGTCGCATGACCACCTCCTCCCTCTCTACTTCTCCTGGTTGATGGCGACACGGTGAGAAGGCGTTGAACACAGGTGGAGGCACCGGCGGAGAGAAGAAGAGGCGGCGATGCCGTGGGGGCAGACGCAGCTACACTGGGAAAGAGAGAGGAGGCGGTGGAGACATACGAGCAAGTAGCAGAGGCAAGGGCGAGTGGAGGAGAGTGCACGGGGAGGAGGCGGTGCAGGTTGAGCACTGAGCAGGGATACGAAAGGACTTGAGGACAACGTTGTAAAAAAGCAGGACAGGGAAGGGTGGTGAAGAATTGAACATTTCTAAAAGGGCTAGGATGATATTTTACCTCGGTGCGGAATGACCGGTTCCAAGGACTATTATGGAATTAACGGATGACGCGCTGCGCCGTTTTTTTGTAGAAACCCAACAAGAATGTATATATAGAAGATTCTTGCCATGTGACTATGTGAGTGCCTGTGCTTTGCTATTGCGATCCTACAAAAATATTCTGCTCCAATTGGATCCTGTTAAAATTGCTACGCTTGTCAGGTAGAGCCGTGTGCCCCTTCCATAGATATTAAAGTGTTTAGTGTGATTCATTTTGTTACTTAAAGGTTAAGCAAGATGAATTTGTCTGGTCTCTCACCAGGATTGGGTTCTTGTGGTTGAGACCTTTGATTCCTGAACCAAAACACAAAAGGCATGGCTGGAATCGATAATATTCATTGCTTGGCCTCATGACAAGTACAAACAGAAGGTGTACATACATTACATGAACTGATCAACATTTATTGTTTTAACTTCAAAGGAAATAACATGCATAACCAAATAAACGTGGCAGCACCATGACACCAGAAAAACACGAGCGCACACACACTCACTACCAACCGATTTATTTGCAATGTGACTAGATTCTGCAGTTGCCATCCTAACCATGCTTCCCAATTAGCTTAATTTGCAGATGTCTTTTGTGACAAACTTGCCCAAGTGACAACGACAAATACGTATATTTTGTCATACGCCTTGTCAAAAAAGCGGAAATAAGCAATCCTCCATGTTTTCTTGAAGAGCATGGTACAAAATATAACCCAAAGGCCAACAACAAATCCTGACCCAAGCCCAAGGTGAAAGCACAACGTTGGGTCAGGGACATGTGCAATTGTTCTCTTGTGATCACCGTCACCTTGCTTTGATGCAATACCTCTAGAGCAATTCGTTTGAAGAGGACGCCCACAAAGACCATTGTTGCCGCTATACATAAATGGATTGTTCGCGTAGAGGGTGTCAAGTTGTGATCCTGATGGTATTCTTCTTGACAGATTATTGTACGATAAGTCCAGATAGCTCAAATATGTTAGATTTGATAGGCCAAGTGGGATTTCTCCAAAAAGTTAGTTCCTTGAGAGGTCTAGCGATTCCAATGATTTCATGGACCCAATCTTATCGGGAATTTTTCCACTCAAGAAATTGATTGACAAATTCAGATTTATCAATGCTAGAGAAGCTATATCTTCTGGAATTTGACCAGTTAAGTGGTTGGACGACAAGTCAATGTTGAACATGTGTTCATCGTAATAACGTTCTTGCCGTTTCGTGACCGTAGACAAATGAAAACCTTGGTATAGCTATGAGCAATCATACTTTCCTGCCATTGTTGTTAAATTAGACAAATGCCAAGGTATGACACCTGATAATCTATTGCCTGCTAGATCCAAACTACAAAGTTGACTAAGATTGGTGATGTTGGATGGAATATTCCCATAAAACATATTGTAGCTTAGCTGTAGATGCTGTAAACTCACAATATCTCCAATCCACATAGGCAATCTTCCGGAGAAATTGTTCCTTGACAGATCCAGAAAAAACAGAGTTGAGCAGCTTTGTAGGAAAGATGGGAACTTGCCTGAGAACCTATTGTTACTTAAAAAAAGACCCATTAGATTTTTCATCCGAGAACATTGAGGAAATTCTCCCTCCAAAAGATTGTCTGCTAGCTCTAAGAATTCCAACTCTTAAGATTTGCATATAGATTCTGGAACACGTCCCGAAAGAGCGTTTGTTGAGAGGTTCAAATGGGTGAGGTTTCTTGGCAACGAAGGTATTTGGCCAGTTATTTGGTTTGAACCTAGAGACAGAGACAACAATGACATGTTTTCCATATTTGGTGGCAAGCCACCGCTGATTCGATTGTTGGAGATGTCTAAAAATGAAACATTTGAGAATGCTGTAGAAAACCAATCTGGAAGCTGATCAGTTATACCATTGCTTGAAATGTCTATTTCCTCTGTATCCACCAACCATTGAAGCCAGGCTAGGAACCGAGGACCCATTTGGCAAGATGCAAAATTTGCACTTTGTAGCTTAAAGGGGGGACACCATTCAGGACCTACCGCAATCTTCAAGTGATTATCAGACAAGTCTATGTATTTTAAGCTATGTAGACTAGCAAAGTGTTCTTCTGTGATGACACCATCCAAGTAATTGTAGCCCAGGTCAAGGTTTGTCAAGTGAGTTAGCATAGTGATCTGAGAGGGTACAGGTCCAGTGAGTTTGTTCCAGGAGAGGTCGAGAATGACTAAGCTAGTAAATTGGCCCATCCCAGTTGGTAGCGTTCCAGTGAAATTGTTGCGCGCCAAATACAATTCTTGTAGTTTCTTAGATGGACAATGCGACAAACTCTCAAATAATTCTGTTATGTTCCCAGACGAAAGGCTCCATTCAAGGTCTAGAATTTCCAGATTGCATAGGTTCCTCAAGTTTGGCGGTATGACAACCGCGGCATGGTTGAATGAAAAATCAAAGACTTGGAGGGACGCCATGTCTCCCAATGCATTTGGAAATTGACCATACAAATCAGTGGATCGAAGGTCGAGGTACTTGAGGCTTGTCAAATTCCAAAACCAACAAGAAGCAACAGGGTGGTCAAAATTGTTCGTGGAAAGGTCGAGCTCCTCAAGTTTCGTGAGGTTTAGGTGCGGGAGTGATTGATTTGCACTCCGCAGCCAGCAACTTGAAAGATAGAGGACTCTTAAAGACGGAATCATGTTCACGACATGAGGCCAATCGTCTACCATGTTAAGATTTAGCCCGTTTAGGTTGAGATAGTGTAGCGAAGGTAGATTTGTTAACCATGATAAGTCCGTTGATAGCACACTAGAGTCGGGGAGGTCGAGATAGTGCAGCTTTGAAAGATTACTGTGCTGAGGAGGCAGCATATCGACGAACCGTATGCCGGAGAGGTCGAGATAGTGCAGCTTTGAAAGATTACCAAGCTGAGGAGGCAGCATACCGGTGAACTGTATGCCGGAGAGGTTCAGATATCTCAGGTTCTCGAGAGAACCCAAGAACACTGGAAAACGACTGGTTGGGCCCTCCAGGGAGTTCCAGCTGAGATCAAGGTGCTCCAGATGCTCCAGAGAGAGTAGGGATGGAGTTATCTGGCCGACCAAACCCACTCTAGAGTCATATGTGGGCACACCGCGAAGTCGAAGCTCAACGACATGGCCGCCGGTCCGGTTGTTGCACCGGACGCCACTCCACCACAGCAGTCCTCGACCCGGCGCCACGAGGCGAGGAGGTGCAAGGGGTCATGGGTGATGCCTCGCTTGAAGGCCAGCAGGGCGTCCCTCTCGTGCGGCAGGCACTCGGCGGCAGCACCGGCGACCGTTAAGAAGGTGGCGGCTACGACTAGGAGTAAGAAGTTGGCAGTGGCATACATTGTGGTGATTGTTTGTTGTGAGTTTGTTTGCTTTCGTTCAGTTTGATGGCGCGCGCTTACAAATAGCACAGCTCGAGTCAATGTCCAAGTCGTTCGTCAAAGTCTAAGTCGTCCGTCAAATCTCCGTCAACGTCTAAGTCGTCCGTCAACGAGGGTTACTTCAGTTGCTGTTCTTTGCTGTATTATTTCCAGAGAGATTAGTCCATTTTTCTGCTTATCGAGCCTGATTTTTTAGTTGCCAACCCGTTAAGTGTCTGCTTGCTCATGGGCCGCCCGTTTAGCTCTTTAACCAAAACACATAGAGCAAATTACGAAAGCTGGTTAACAACATTATTAGAGTTGGGCCGCAAAAATTCCTTCCGAATGCTATCTGTTGGTAACAACATGCTAGTTACTTACTCTAAAATTTCATGATTTTCATGACTCATCAATGGATTCATCATGATTTTCATGACTGACGAACAAAGACAAATCAGTTTGCATGCATTAGACAACACTCACTATTTTTTTTCAAACGGAAACAAAATACTCAACAGAAGTTGCTAAATGCTTCTTGATCACCTATTTTCTCTTGCATTTGTAACTGACATCCTGGCTACTCTTTCTCCTGGCATATCTTGCACAATTCAAGGAGTGTTACGAACAATACATGGGCCTGATTTGGAAAACCAAGACAGAAAACAAATGTAAATTATTCGCGTGGACACTGGAACAAGACAAGACGTGTGGTCGTGGGTGCTTTTGGGAGGACATGGGGACATCCTGCGAAGAGTCGAGCCTTCGGACTTCCGATGCATTGTAAGTTGCAACGTAAATCCTTGTAGATTTTAAAAAAAGTCTCTTCGCTTTTTCTTGGCTTTATAACCTTCTCAAATTCTTGTGCCCACTCAAAATACATCTTATAAGTTGCAACGAAAGGAGTATATAGTAGCACAGTTTGTATTACACCTGGATGCCTCAAAAAAATTTGATACTACTAGTATTTTTGAGAAACCATAATATTCCGTATAAGATCGCACAAATAGTACGTATGCAAGTGTGCCTTGAACTTGAGGTGCTCAAATGCTGGCCCGTGCTTTGGATTGGCCCTAAAAGAGCTAGGATTGAGCCCAACCCTGGTCCAACAAGGCTGGCCCGACGACAAAAATCAATATTTCATTTATGTTAAAGGAAGTATTAATCAATATTTTTTCTAACTGAATATATGCACAAACGTAAAAAATAGGAAAAAATATTGGCATTACTTAATTAAGTAGGAAAAACATTGAAACAAGTGTCAATGATAACGAAAATAATGGAAAATAGTGCTAACATGCAACGTAAAGAGTAGTTGCATGCCAACTAAACTTATGAGGGGCAAAGTAAATGGAAATGAGATATAGTAGGCAAATTGAAAAGGAAGGGGTGTTCATGGATTTTCCTTCAAAAAATAGTATTTTACACCTTAATATTGGGTCGGGCTAGACCCGTGACTTGTTGGGCCAAAAACTCACCCAACCCAAGAAAATCGGGCCGGGCCGTGCTACCCATGTTTAGGTCTAGCTTGGACCGCCCCGAAGTTCGTGCAGGGCACCGACACGTAGAACCGCCCATGCGCATCAAGCGGCGAACGCCCCGACGCTGACCGTCCAGATCAAACCGCACGGCCCATAAAATCAACTTGGTGGTCGCCGGCGGCGGCTCGGCGAACCACAAGCCTGCGTCCTCGTTGGGCAGCCTCGTCTTGCGCTGGACGTGGAGGTGCAGCCTTGGTGCACTGACGAGCGCGATCAAGTCCTCGGCGTACCGGCACGTCCTTGCGGTAGACCAGGCGGAGCGTCTTGATGGTGTGGTGCCTCCCGTCGGGGCACCATCGACGTTGGCCCCAGTAGCGGAACCGGGTCTCAAGTTATCTAGGGTATAGCCTACGGTTTGACAATTAAAGCTCATGTAAAATTTATGAAAAATTATAAAAAAAACAAGAGTTAACTTAAAAGTTAGTCAAATAGTAGCTAGTCCAGCCTGGGGTTTAGACTTCTGATTCCGCCCCTGTTGGGCCCCCGTCTGTCAAGTTCCCGAGCAGGGACATGGCGAAGTTCACAAAGTGGGAGCCGCGGCCCGCGTGTGGAGATGCTCCCACCTCGTGAAACAGAGGCGGTTCGCACGACGTTCCTGTAGCGGCACAAGGACAAGGATTTCGTCTGGCAGCTTGCTGGTATATAATCCTCCTCTGCCGTCATAGGTTTAGACCCTGTTTGGATCAGTTTCAGATTCTTAAAAATCAGCTATTACTTCTAGTTTTTAAAAGTTAGTTTTTAAGCAAAAACTGGTGGGGTGTTTGGATCCCCTAGTTTTTAAAAACCGGTTTCATTTATGATTGGTGCTAACTCTTGAACAGCACATTAAACAACCATGCGTGGTCTTTAATGAGGGTAAATGGGTATTTGTGCAAAAAAACTGGCAAAAGCTGGGTATCAACAGCTTCTTGGTTTTTAAGAATCTGGGTAGGTAGATTTTAAAAACTGCCCCAAAAACTGGTCTGTTTGGATCCCACCCAGTTTCCAAAAGCCAGATTCTTAAAATCTGGGTGGATCCAAACAGGCCCTTAAGCTCTGCTTGTTGTTTCGGTGGCTTTTCATGGTGGTTTTCCTTTTCTGCTTCTTTTTTCGAGCCACGACGGAACAACAGAAAATTACTCCTCTCTAAATGATTTCAGCTTATGACTTTCTTAGCTTTTAGTTTATTTAAATCAGAAACCGCTTAGAACGCATCAACTTCTAATTTTAACTTATTTTAGCTTTTTTAGTATTTTTGCCTTTTTTTTCCTTCTTATTCTTTTGCATGTCTATGACAATATAACAGTTTTTTCTATTTTTTCTCAAAAAATAATAGTTGCTATAGTGTAATTTCAGCCAGAAGCTGAAGCCCACAGCGGAAGCTTAAAGCCGGATAGAGTGCCGCCTTAGTACGGTGATGGGGTAGCTGCGTGGGCTGTCCCGGGAGTCTCCTCTTCTCAAAAGGTGGCTTTGATTTTGAATATAGAGCACTGGTACCACTTGATATAAAACGTATGACAGAAATAGAAGATTAAAATGTACCACTTGTTATAAAATGTATAACAGAAATAGAAGATTAAAAGAACGGGAGACAAGAATTTAACGTCGAAAATCCTTGCTGGAAAAACCACGAACGTACGAAAACGAAATTTCACTATATAAGGAGATATTATAATTAGACTCTTGCTCTTCTTCTAGATTACAGGGTACATATATAAGGTGAGGGAGACGAGTCCCCACACGAAGAAGAAAACCAAATCAGATTCAAATGCGCCGCCCATTACCATATTTGAATTTTGACACGACTTGATATATGCACCGCTCAACTCCATGATACAAAGTCGAAACTTGAGGACATGGCCAGTCTAGTTGTTACACCTAATGCCTCTCCACGAGCTATCACTGGCTGATCCTCACTCTCTGCTTCTCCTAATGCGCCATCGCCGACGGATTTGTCGCACGACCACGTACTCCCTCTCTACTTCTCCTGGTTGACGGCGACAAGGTGAGGAGGCGTCGGAGACAGGTGGAGGCACTAGCACAGAGAGAAGAAGAGGCGGTGGTGTCGTGGAGGCAGACATAGCTGCACTGGGGAAGAGAGAGGAGGCCGTGGAGACACACGAGCAAGCAACAGAGGCAAGGGCGAGTGGAGGAGAGCACACGGGGAGGAGGCAGTGCTGGTTGAGATGGGGAAGTGAAAGGACTTGAGGATATCATTGCAAAAAGGAAATGGATGGGGATGGGTGGAGAAGAAAATGAACGTTACTAAAGGGATAGGTTGATATTTTACCTCGATGCGGAATGACCGGATCAAATGACTACTGTGGAATAGGAGAATGATCGGACGGCCGCGAATTAACGGATGACGTGCAGCGCCGTTTTTTTTGTAGAAACCCAATAAGAATGTATATATAGAAGATTCTTGCCATGTGAGTGCCTGTGCTTTGCTATTGAGATCCTACAAAAATATTATATTCCAATTGGATCCTGTTAAAATTGCTACGCTTGTCAGGTAGAGCCGGGCACCCGTTCCATAGAGATTAAAGTGTTTACGTGTGATTCATTTGTAACCTACAGGTTAAGCAAGATGAATTTGTCTATTCTCTCACCAAGATTGGGTTCTTGTGGTTGAGACCTTCGATCCCTGAACCAAAACACACAAGACATGGCTGGAATGCATAACATTCATTGCTTGGCCTCATGACAAGTACAAACATAAGGTGTACATATATTACATGAGGTGTACATACATTACATGAACTGATCAACATTTATTGTTTTAACTTCAATGGAAACAACATGCATAACCGAATAAACGTGCCAGCACCATGCCACAAGACTTTGCAATGAACACAAACTACCGCCGATTTATTTTTAATATGACTAGACTTTGCAATTGCTATTCTAGCCAAGCTTCCCAATTAGCTTAATTTGTAGCTGTCTTTTGTGCCAAACTTGACCAAGTGACAACGACAAATACGTATAGTTTGTCATACACCTTGTCAAAAAAGCGGAAATAAGCAATCCTCCATGTTTTCTTGAAGAGCATGGTACAAAATATAACCCAGAGGCCAACAACAAATCCTGACCCAAGCCCAAGGTGAAAGCACAACATTGGGTCAGGGACATGTGCAATTGTTCTCTTGTGATCATCATCACCTTGCTTTGGTGCAATACCTCCAGAGCAATTCGTTTGAAGAGGAGGCCCACAAAGACCATTGTTACCGCTATACATAAATGGATTGTTCGCGTAGAGGGTGTCAAGTTGTGATCCTGATGGTATTCTTCCTGACAGATTATTGTACGATATGTCCAGGTAGCTCAGAAATGTTAAATTTGATAGGCCAAGTGGGATTTCTCCGAAAAGTTTGTTCCTTGAGAGGTCTAGCGATTCCAATGATTGCATGGACCCAATCTTATCGGGAATTTTTCCACTCAAGAAATTGATTGACAAATTCAGATTTATCAATAATGCTAGAGAAGCTATATCTTCTGGAATTCCACCAGTTAAGCGGTTGGACGACAAGTCAATGTTGAACATGCAGTTACTAGCATAATGAAGTTCTTGCCGCTTTGTGACCTCAGAAACATGAAACATAGCGCTTAGATTAACGGCTCCACCACCACATAGCTGCAGATCAGACTTTGATGCCATCGTTGTTAAATTAGACAATTGCCAAGGTATGACACCTGATAATCTATTGCCTGCTAGGTTCAAACTAAAAAGAACACTAAGATTGGTGATGCTGGATGGAATATTCCCATAGAACTTATTGTAGCTTAGCTGTAGATATTGTAATCCCGCAATGTCTCCAATCCACAAAGGCAATCTTCCGGAGAAATTGTTCCTTGACAGATCCAGAAAAGACATACTTGAGCAGTTTTGTATGAAAGATGGGAACTTGCCTGAGAACCTATTGTTACTTAAAGAAAGACCCGTTAGATCTTTCATCCAGGAACATTGAGGAAATTGTCCCTCCAAAAGATTGTCTGCTAGATCTAAGAACTCCAACTCTTGAGATTTGCAGATAGATTCTGGAACACATCCCGAAAGAGCATTTTTTGAGAGGCTCAAATTAGTGAGGTTTCTTGGCAACGAAGGTATTTGGCCAGTTATTTGGTTTGAATCTAGAGAGAGAGACAACAATGACATGTTTTCCATATTTGGTGGCAAGCCACCGCTGATTCGATTGTTGGAGATGTCCAAATATTTAACCTTTGAGAATGCTGTAGAAAACCAATCTGGAAGCTGATCCGTTATACCATTGCTTGAAATGTCTATCTCCTCAATATCCACTGACCATTGAAGCCAGGCTGGAAACTGGGGACCCATTTGGCAAGATGCAAAATGTGCCCTTTGTAGCCTAAAGGGTGGTAACCACTTAGGATCTACCGCAATCTTCAAGTGATTATCAAGCAAGTATATGTATTTTAAGCTATGTAGACCAGCAAAGTGTTCTTCTGTGATGACACCATCCAAGTAATTGGAGCTTAGGTACATCGTAGTCAAGTTTGTGAGCATAGTGATTTGAGAGGGTACAGATCCAGTGAGTTTGTTCTCAGAGAGGTCGAGAATGACTAAGCTAGTAAATTGGCCCATCCCAATTGGTAGCGTTCCAGTGAAATTGTTGCTCGCCAAATACAATTCCTGCAGTTTCTTAGATGCACAATGCGGCAAATTCTCAAATAATTCTGTTATGTTCCCAGACGAAAGGCTCCATTCAAGGTCTAGAATTTCCAGATTGCATAGGTTCCTCAAGTTTGGCGGTTTGACAACCGCGGCATAGTTGAATGAAAAATCAAAGACTTGGAGGGACGCCATGTCTCCCAGTGCATTTGGAAATTGACCATACAAAGAAAAATCTTCAAGGGCGAGGTACTTGATGCTTGTCAAATTCCAAAACCAACAAGAAGCAACAGGGTGGTCAAAATTATTATTGGAAAGGTCGAGCTCCTCAAGTTTCGTGAGGTTTAGGTGCGGGAGTGATTGATTTGCACTCCGCAGCCAGCAACTTGAAAGATAGAGGACTCTTAAAGACGGAATCATGTTCACGACATGAGGCCAATCGTCTACCATGCTAAGATTTAGCCCGTTCAGGTTGAGATAGTGTAGCGAAGGTAGATTTGTTAACCATGATAAGTCCGTTGATAGCACACTAGAGTCGGAGAGGTCGAGATAGTGCAGTTTTGAAAGATTACCGAGCTGAGGAGGCAGCATACCGACGAACCGTATGCCAGAGAGGTCGAGATAGTGCAGCTTTGAAAGATTACCGAGCTGAGGAGGCAGCATACCGGTGAACTGTATGCCGGAGAGGTTCAGATATCTCAGGTTCTCGAAAGAGCCCAAGAACACCGGAAAACGACTGGTTGGGCCCTCCAGGGAGTTCCAGCTAAGATCGAGGTGCTCCAGATGCTCCAGAGAAAGTAGGGATGGAGTTATCTGGCCAACCAAACCCACTCTAGAGAGTCCCATCCCTTCATATGTGGGCACGCCGCGAAGTCGAAGCTCAAGGACATGGCCGCCGGTCCGGTTGTTGCACCGGACGCCACTCCACCGGCAGCAGTCCTCGACCCGACGCCACGAGGCGAGGAGGTGCAAGGGGTCATGGGTGATGCCTCGCTTGAAGGCCAGCAGGGCATCCCTCTCGTGCGGCAGGCACTCGGCGGCAGCACCGGCGACCGTTAAGAAGGTGGCGGCTACGACTAGGAGTAAGAAGTTGGCAGTGGCATGCATAGTGGTGATTGTTTGTTCACTTGTTGTGGGTTTCTTTGCTTTCGTTCAGTTTGATGGCACGCACTTACAAATAGCAGCTCGAGTCAATGTCCAAGTCGTCCGTCAAATCTCCTTTCGTAGATATACAGCGTGTAAACAGATGCAAAGTGGTATGCCGGTCAAAAGTGAGGCCCTAAATTAATAATAGCCACTTGAGTAATTATTAAGATACATGGACACTGGAACAAGACAAGACGTGGTCGTGGGTGCTTTTGGGAGGACATGGGGACATCCTGCGAAGAGTTGAGCCTTTGGACTTCCGAGCCATTGTAGATCGGTGGCAGCAAGCAACCAAAGTTGTACCAAAGTAAGTATTTCATTAGCAGGGCAATCAACCGACGATGGCGCAGGAGGTAGCAAATAAAGCGAAGGAGGACGTAGGCCCGCTCCAAAAGCTGTACCAAAGGAAGTATTTCACTGGCACGGCAATCTACACCATGTGGAGTTACTGGAAAATAAAGCGAAGGAGGACATGAAGCGACAGCAACAGGCTTTTGGTGATCCCTAATCGCACTCCAAGCTCTCACTGCCGTTCTTTATTTTGCTCAGTAATCTAAGGCTATAATTTATGCACGGTCACTAGTCTGTCCCTCCCCCTTGCTGTGTTATATCGTTTTTCTCCCTATCTATCTATATATCTATCTATCTATCTATCTATCTATCTATATGTATGTATATATATATATGTATATATAAACAACTGGTGAATTGAAAACACCTTATTTTAGACCGCTAGAAATTCCTATAATAATCTTTAAATCAAAAAAAGTAAAATTTCTAGAAATTCTTACATTAATCAAGATAAAAAAGATCTCATGCTCCTATGATATGGATAACGATCAGGATGCTTCTTCTGTCTCTATGTATATGATAACGATCAGGATGCTTCTTCTGTCTCTATGTATATGACCTTGCTCGTTTCGGCTTAAGTTTCTGACTTATTTTTCACTATTCCTAAATTTCAAAACTTTTTGGCTTTTAGCTTTTTTGCCTGTCTTTTTTTCCCGTATTCGTTTGTATTATCTATGATGGGCTAACATATTTTCTCTATTTTTAATTTTTTAAAATTTAGTTACTCAAATAAGTCATTATTATCTATAGTATAATTTCGCTAACTATAATACAATTTTAAATATAAACTAATTTATTTCAGTTCTAGTGGCACATGTCGCATGCTACCAAATATTTACAGGTTCCGTGTTGAACTAGGAGATCATAGTTGCCTCCAATTTACTTCATGTCACATCATCGAATAGGAGGCTTCACGTCACGTCATCAAATATGTAATCAGACTATACTATTATTTTTTATCCTACTCTTACACGAGAAGTATACTCAATATATAAATATGACCTACACACAAAAATACATCACATCAAATCAAATACCTGCCGAAAAATGAGTTGTTTGCACGTCAAGTACAAGGTAAGATATTTACTTCTAATCTATACTGGATGTACTTACATGCTTTCTTCTAATTTGTATGTTGCTTCTAATCCAGATATAATGTGCTAAATAACATTTTATTTTACACCAGCAGTATTTTGGTTCCAGTACACCTGTTGTAGCACCCAAGATTTGAAAGGTGCACATATCTCTAATCTCTCCCTTATCGATATCTATCTCCATTCCCCTCTCTCCTATCCATATCAATCTCCTATCTCTCTCTCTCTCTCTCCTGTGCTCACGACATGCCACGGCGGCGGTGGCCCGGCGTGGCAGTGCCGGTGGCCCGGTGCACAGCGGTGGTGAGGCGTAGCCACATGCGGCTGCATGCGCGCACGCGGCCATGATGGCGGCGACGGCCATGGCACATGGCGCGGCGATGGCGTGTGGCGTAGCGGCAGGCGGCGCCAGCGAGAGCCGCACGCGTGCACGGGGCCATGGTGGCGGTGTGTGGCACGGCGGCGAGCGGCGACGGCTGGCGGTCGGTGGCAACGATGCGGCCGAACGGCCATTCGCACAGTCGAACAGCGTTTTGCTCGGCCAAACGGCGTTTGTTCGGCCGAACGGCGTTTTGCTCGGCCAAACGGCACTTCGCTTGTCCGAACGGCGTTTCGCACAGCTGTGAGGCTAGCGAACCCATTTCCTCTCCAATCAAGTTTATTTCATGTCGTTCCTATATCGAACTTATCTGTGCCTGATTAGTTGCTTTTCATTCCATCGTGTAGGATCTCATGTAGCTGTTGAAGGAGTGTTCGTGCAATTGTGCATTCAGCGTGTAGCATGTTCGCCGAGCGTGTTCAAGGCAAGTACTTCGCGGCCATGATCTTCCCATTTCGCATATCATGTGTTTCCAGTTTACTTGTCATCTTGTCATTGAGTATAATTATCATATCACACATGCTTACTTGGCTAATATCATATCATTAAAATTACCTAGCTAATATCATGTCATTAAAGTTACTTGTCTGATATCATATCATTAAAGTTACATGTCTGATATCATATCATTAAAGTTACCTGTTTAATATCTTATCATTAGAGTTACCTGTCTGATATCATATCATTAAAGTTATCTGACTAATCATATCATTAAGTTACATGTCTAATATCATATCATTAAATTTACATGGCTAATATCATATAATTAAAGTTACCAGTCTGATATCATATCATTAAATTTACCTAGCTAATATCATATCATTAAAGTTACATATCTGACATCATATCATTAAAGTTACTTGGCTAATATTATATCATTAAAGTTACCTGGCTAATATCATATCATTAAAGTTGTCTGTCTAATATCATATCATTAAAGATATCTAGCTAATATCATATCATTAAAGTTATCTGCCTGATATCATATCATTGAAGTTACCTAGCTAATATCATATCATTAAGTTACCTGGCTGATATCATATTACTGAAGTTATCTAGCTAATATCATATCACTAAAGTTACCTGTCTATTATCATATCACTAAAACTTATCTGGTCATTGTCGTATCACTAACGCTTGTCTGGTTATTATCGTATCGCTCAGGTTTGCCTGGTTATATACTTTTAATACTATATTCATACCATAATGTTTTAGGTTATTTTATTTCACATGATTTTATGTTTATTAGGATGCTTAGTTAAAATGTTCTAGAATTCATACTTTTGATTAGTGTTTTGGAATTTATGCTTAAATCGTTAATGGGAGTAGCATAGGAACATGTTTTTAACTTAGATTTAAATTATTAGTACTCTTTTGACATTAGGGATGCTATGTTTTAGTTTCCTAATATCATGATCCATTAATTGTATGATGTTATATTTGAGCCACGAAGGATGTATGTATTAAACCGGTTAATCTGACTAATAATAAGGATGTATGTATTAAACCGGTTAACCTGACTAATAATCACTTATCACATAATAAAACTTGAATAGTTGATAACCTTGTGTGAGCTAAATTATAATACCTCTTTAGGATAACTCCCATATCACTATCACCACATCATCATTCCACATCATCGTCATATCAGGAATTATGTCTCTCTATTTTCAACCCTAGCACATCTTTTCACTTCTCATAACTTTATCTTAGCTTTTTCTTAGTTCACTTAATTCATACCATGTTAACAATATAACAGTTACTTGGCCTGGGGTTATCCACATATAGGAGAGATTTCCACCCACTTGGTAATGCATGGGGGGCTATACACTCTCGTTACTCAGGATATTACACTCCGTCTGCAGTTATACAGTCGAGGACAGCGTTGTGCCTG
The DNA here is from genome assembly GCA_017311315.1 of Dendrocalamus latiflorus. Classification (NCBI taxonomy): domain Eukaryota; kingdom Viridiplantae; phylum Streptophyta; class Magnoliopsida; order Poales; family Poaceae; genus Dendrocalamus; species Dendrocalamus latiflorus. The sequence continues at coordinate 31,967,185 of CM029642.1, forward strand.
ACTATTCTCATAGAACTGGATATATGGGTGTAATCGCCAGTGCCATTGCCATAACTTGCTAAATAATAATTATTCCTACTAACAAGATAACAGTTACCTGGTTTAGGGTCATCCACATATAGGGGAAACTACCACCCATCTGGTAATGTACGGGGGGCTGTACACTCTTGTTACTCAAGATATTACACTCCATCGACGGTTATACAGTCGAGGAGAGTGATGTGCCTGACTATTCTCGTATAACCGGGTATATGGGAAGTGATCGTCGGTGCCATTGTCATAACTTGCTAAATAATAATTACCTTTAATTCCATTGATCCTGTCACCTCTATCTCTGACATTTATCAATGTTTCTGCTAACTTGCTTTTATTGCAATTAACCCGTGTCAATTACTTACATTGCTTGTCCTTTACACATCTTGCTTGCATTACCTATCCTTTACTCACTGTGTTGCGACCGTTGTTGGGTACTTGCTGAGATTTTCAAATCTCACGCTTACTCTTTCCATTCTCAGGTGAAAGGCCAGTGGAGTGATAGCAACATGCATGGGTGGGAGCACTCAAGTTTTCAACACCGTAGCTTGCCACTATTTTTGCCATTTTATTTATTCTTCATTTGGTTAGAAGTGGACTGGTCCCATATTTCAAACATTACTTTCGCTTTCGTTGGCTCTCTAATAAAGTACCTTTAAAGTTTAGATTTTCTTGTGATTTGTATTGTTGTTTTTATTATTTATTTTTGACTTTAGCAATGATGTTCCATAGTAGTATCTCACATTGGTATGTGGGGTGCTACACCTATTTTTTAAAAAAGAAATTCCAGTAAACCTGTTAGTTGCATGGTTGCTGTGCAAATATCACTTATGAAGCATAATAGTTCCTAGCTTCCTATTCAAATTTTGAAAAAGAAAAGCAAAAATAGTAAATCTATATGCTGCATTGCATGCTTCATGTAGAGATATTTCAAAAAGTTACCGATGGAAGCAATCAAATCAGCAGAGAAGGAAAGAACAGCAAGAGTGCGTAGAAAACAGCTACTTCAACTCAAGAGGAATGCAAAAGGAACAATTATCAGTGAAATTAAGGATCACAACACAAGTGAATTACATGGACAACTAGCAAGGTGGCACTTCATACGAAAATTTATTGCTCTCCTTTGCAACCTACATAATTTTGCTTCTTTCTCATTTGGAGCATGTAGTATATTCAGTGAGCAGAAAAACGCAGCTAACTAATTCAAAAGAGTTGGAAAGAGAAGCAAGACTAAAGAGGAAACAACAATTAGAGCTCAAAAGGAGTAGTAAGCGCAACAGAATCGATACAGAAACAATTAGGTACTACTCCTCTCACCAACACGTACATATAAATCATAATGGTACATCAAATTCAAAATGTTTACTTCCTTTGCCACAATGCAGTATAAACACAAAAGAACAAACCACTGAAACAAATCAGTCAAGTGAATTGGCAAGAGTAGCAAGATTAAAGCGAAAAGAGCAGCTTATTAATTGCACTAAAAAGGATCAAATCCAATTTGGAATAGATGAAAATCAAGACCACCATGCAAAGAGAATACGCAAAGAAGATGAAAGGTACAACTATACTCAATATTTCATTTCATAAAAATACCCTTACTAAAATCAGATGATTGACGTATCATTTTTTGCAGGGAAAAACCTGAAGAAAATCCAAGAAAAGAAACACACTTAGAAGAAATGAGAAAAGCAGCACGACGCAAGAGAAAAGAACATCTTCAACTCACGAGAAGTACGGAACACACTGAAGCAAATGCATCCAAGAATGTCACCAGATCCATGATCTCAAAAAAAAAAAAGAGTACGCATCAAACAGGGAAAAATAGATGCAAAGCCATGAAGAACAAAGCATCAGTACGTACGACCAGTGAGATATGGAATTTTGGAAGGCCAACATGCAGCTGCCCACATTGCAATGCAACGATGTGGTATGAGGAAAGAATAAGATCAAAGGGTAAGAAAACACCATCTTTTGGAATGTGCTGCAAGCAAGGGAAGGTTAGCTTACCACCAGAAAAAAGATGCCCCCACCATACCTTATGAGTTTGTTGACAAGTGATGGAGTGAAGGAATCTTCAAACTACCAATCAAACATCAAAGCTTACAACTCCATGTTTGCACTCACATCAATGGGAGAAAAAGTAGATAAAGAAATAAAGAACGGTGGCGGACCATATATCTTTCGACTGAATGGCCAGAACTACCATCGTATAGGAACTCTACTCCCTGAAGAAGGTGACAAGCCAGAACTACCATCGTATAGGAACTCTACTCCCTAAAGAACGGTACACTTGGATTTCTAGATGATGACAACGAGTGGATTGAGTGCATCAACGAAGCATCCAACTAGGCATCAGGACAATAACTACGTCAGCTATTCACAACCATCTTATGCCATTGTAAAGTCACAAATCCTAAAATCCTATGGGAATCCACCTAGGAATCACTCTCGGAGGATATCGAGCATAGACAAAGAAGGATCATGAATTATCCAACGCTCCAGCTGACATCTTCACAAAAAAGCACGCACGCATTGATGGAAATAGAAAAAATAATGAGACAAGCTTGAAAGTCACTCAGGGACTACCCAGAAATAGAATACCCAAAAAAACAAACGAGCTAGTTCTTGACATCTTCATCTCCTTCGCCATCATGGTCCAAAGGTAATACTGAAGCGTAGTGATTTAATTCCTGATTCTGGATTGGGGGGAAAGCGAATATGAGCACAAACCACCGTGCTCGTGAGCCAACACACGGGATGCAATTAAATAGTATGCATGGCTTATCAAAGGAGAGGCTCGGGTTATTTTGTTTTGCAAGGAGTGCTTTTGAATACAATTAATTAAAATGCCCTATGACTTAGCAATTTTGGAACAAATCATATTGTACAAGGTAATGCATTATCAATATCGATTCAGATTCCATCCACCGTTACATGGCATCTGCACCATATAGCAATTTCTTCAGCGTTATAGCCGCTTATCTTACCTCTGGGACGACACCCAGGACAATTCCAAACCAGGGCAGTCCTTCGCCCTTCAAGTTTCCATTCTCCCAAGTTCCCATATTTTGTAAACAGAACTATATCTAGTTAAGTTCCCATGTCTGCCCTTGACCGTGGGCATGGCTATTCGAATAGTTTTGACTCTGCAGAGTTTGTACACTTTCACCACAAGAGATAATCAACTCATTGCCCCACATGATTCCTCAGACATGTGGTTGAGCAGACCTTCACAGTAACTTTTCAAAATACCTCGCCCTTTCCATCATTTCACCCTATGGGTCGTTCCCACTTGCGGTGGGTCCCATGCGTTGTGCGGGATGTCCTTCTTCTGAACGTCTAGCAGCTGGCTCCCCACCCCTGCTAGCCCGCCACAGCAGAACTTCACCCTCCACGGGTGTCCCATTCAAGCCGTCCACAGACCGCCACTTGCACTACCTCACACCACCTCCTGTGAGGATGACTTTCAGGGTCCGGTAAATCTACTAAGCAAAGTTGTACTTTACAGACTTGTGGTTGTACTGTTTTACACGGGTTGACATGACAACATTCAGTCCTTAGTGGTATCTGGGCGGTTCTACCACAAACCACACTCTCGTGCACCCCTGCACCATACCCCCGAACCTTCCGCCCGGATAAATAAGCAATTTGAGGTTTTTGAGAACATAAAATAACCATATCCAACATACACCAGCCATTACCACCATGACTGCCCAACCAATTTTTCTCAGGATTAAAAGTGATGCTTGGGCGCCTTCGCGCCCAGGAGTATCTAAACAATACTAAGCATGGCATATAATTACGAACTTATTTTCGAAAGGTTAATATTATAATTTTGCTAGGGCGACAAGGTTCTCATGTTCAAATATTCCAAAGGAGGGGCAATATTAATCAAGTTAGATAATAGGCATTTAACTAGAATTCTAAATTAAACATGTATTTGCATATAAATTAATAGCATGCAATTTGATAATTTAAACAAAAGTAATTTGCAGAAAATATAGGTTCAACATGATCAAAGTATTGACTCACCTTGCGCAGGTTACCGCGGTCTTGAGCTTACACAATGCTTTCTCTTGAGCTTTTGGGTCTCTACCTTCACTTCGGGCTTGATCTTGCTTGATCCACTGAATCTTCACGACCCCCAATTTCTAATTACGCGACAAGCGACTGAATCCAAATAAAAGCAAATAACTCAAAAGATCCAAATAAATCCAAATAAACTCAATTTAATTTTTATTATGAGTTAATGGGTGATTCGAGTGATTTGAGGCAAGGTCGGCGGTAGAATACGATGGCTTAACCTTTTTATTAGCGATCTCTTTTATTATTTTTGGTATTTATCAAGGAAGTTCCTTGAGTTAGGTTAAACCTATGAATTGGTGTATTTTGTCGAGCACTATTGTTCAGGGCATATGATATATGTTTATATAAGTAATGTTTGCAGATTTTAGCTTTACCGAGTTAATCTTATAATCTATGTTCTTAGCATTTTGTGGTATGACATTTGATGTACCTTTAGTCATTACTAGGCTAAGTTTAATTTGAACTAGGGTCTATTTTATACGGGTCCCAGCTAACTATATATATATACGATTATGCTCATTGTTATTATTATGTACTAAAGCTAGTGTTAAGATTTATTTAATGGCACCATTATCATCTTACTTATACTTTAGCTACTATTGGGATTTAGATTTTAACTATATGGGTAAAGCTTGGTGTGTAGCATTTTATGCGACCCTAATTACTCGTGTTATTGGTTAAATGCTTACTTCAAAATATTTATATGTCGGTGAGATTATTTCGATGCTTGCTGACCTAGGGTTGTTATATTTTAGCCTCTGTTTATTATGTGACCTTTTTAATTTGAGTGCTCTCTGAAAGATTACTGATACTGATATTTTATCCTTTTACAAATCGAGCCTACTGCACATGATTATATTTTGTTATTATTATTAACTAAACTACCATTTAAGACTTCATGATTGTCAGTATGTTAATGACAGTGTTTACATGTGTGTGTGTGTGTGTGTATTAGGGCCTATGGTGAACGCAAAAGTTGTATTGATGTATTTACTAGTGGGCTGCATACACGCCATCCACATTTCTCTGACCATTTATTTATCTAGGCAGAGATTATTGTGCAGGGTATATTTCATTTTTGCTATTTAAATAAAATATATCACTGAAATTTGTTTAATGGTGGCATGATAAGTATTGGGGCATATATGTTTACATGTTAATTAGGGAACATCTTCATTAAACGTAGACGTTTATCCAAAGCCACTCCTCCTCATTAACGCTTTTAATAAATAATTAGACTTACAAGGAGCTTGGGGAAGGCAGGGGGCGAGCTCACGACGTTCTGGTGATGGCTCCGGAGGAAGGAATTGGATTTTAGTGGCAAGATTCGGCGGGGCGCATGGCGGCCGGAGTTGGGGAAGGAGACGGGATTGCCGGCGTTGTAGGGGCTTTCGGTTCAATCGGCTTTGGCGAGAGAAAGGGTGGGGTGTGAGGAGCCCGAGGAAGACCTTGGTGGCTTTTATAGACGCGCGAGGAGGGCCGACATCGGGAACTCGCCCGTGCGGTCGCGTCGACAGGCGGCGGGAGCAGCGGCGGTGCAGGCTATGGGAGCGGTCGGGATTCGTGCTGGCACAGGCGCACGCGTGATGATGGCGCTGCGAAGACACAGGGAAAAGGGAGCACGCACGGCCGCATCGCACAGTTTTGCCGAAGTAAAGTGGAGAAGCGAGGGGGTCCGGCGCACGGGGAGGTGGAAAGGGGAGGAGCCGCGCGCCGGCGGAGGCGGGTTGGCGCAGAGGAAGGCAGGCGTGGCGGCAGGCTCTGCTGACGCGGGTGCAGCGGTCGCACAGTGAAGGGAGACGTGGAGCAACTTCCACCGGAGGAGGAAGGAAGAAGGAGGAGAAGGAAAGAGGAAAGCGCGGGCGGATGGGCCCAGTGGCCAGGGAGAAAAACGGAAGGGAGAGGGAGGAGAAAGAGAAGAGGGCTGGACCCACATGGAAGTGAGGGAAAAGAGGAGAATGGAAGAAAAGGGGAAAAAGAGGGCTTACATATTATTTTATATTTTATATTTTTAATTTATATTTCTATTCTTCAATTAAGAGTATTGATTTAAACTTTTGCATGACTTTTGAAATTTAAAATTTAAATTTTCAGTTATTTAGATGTGAGTATTTAAAACTCCTTTAGCCATTTCTTCTCCTTTACCAAAGTAAATTCAATTTCACATTTTTATTCCCATTAGTTATTATTTATATACTCCTGTCACTAAATTTGTAGGTGCAAAATATTTGGTATATAATATATGTACATATATATATATATATATATATATATATATATATATATATATATATATATATATATATATATATATATATATATATATATATATATATTCATATCCACATATGTTGGTATTTCATTTGCATGATGCCTTTGTTATTCATGCTATTATTTTCAGAAACGGCATTTTATGTTTTAAGTCAAGTTTCTCTTTTTATTTCATGGATCATCTTTTCAGATTTGTAATTGTATTTTTATTATTTTATTATTATTTTATTAAAAATTTTAAGTTTATATCAATTGCATATATCCCTTATGGTCTTACTAAGATTAGTTTTATTTTCATGACTCTCTTCAATTTTTGAAACCTCACAAATTTAAGAACACCAAAGAAGAACCAAATTTGAAGAAAATTCATTCCAAATAATTCAGAATATTCATATTTTCAAATTTCAAAATTTTGGGATGTCACAGTATTCGACCGAGTTAAATACATATTCGATTCGATTCGAATTTGTATTTGTTACGACATTTGATTCATATTCGTATTTTAGAATATTTGAATTTATTTTACAAATTTGAATTTGTATTCGTATTCGAGACAATTCGATCGTATCTGATCCGTTTCCATCCCTAAATACCATCTCGGTGGCAACTTTGAAACCCTCTGCGCACAACAGCCTTGCATGTACAGTGACAAAAGTGTCTTTGTGGGTCTCCTGTTCAAAAGAAGTAGACACACCCGGATGTTTTCTTGCTAATAATCATCCAAATTTGAGACCATAGGATTTTTTTTTGGAGGAGGGGGAGATTTGTTTTGGAGGGGGTAGGGAGAATTCATGGCCATTGGATCTCTAATCTAATGATTACAAATTTGAATGATAATTAGAAAGAAAACATCTAGATAATATTTATCAACACCCTCAAAAGAATTGTTCGAGCGATGATGCACCACAGCAAAGTCAAATGGAGAAGAAGTGAGCAAGGTTTCCATATTAACGTAATTTTTAACCAGGGCAAGATTGAGCAGAAAGACAACCGCAGATTAAGTACCACGGAGCAAGTATTGCCGCCGTCCCTTGCACGTACGGTGCATCGACTTCAACCAGTGCTACGAATAAATGAAGGCGAAGAAGCATGCATGTACGTATAGCACCTTTTGTTAGGTTGTGTGTTTTTTTATCGTCGAAGCTAAAAAGAATAAGTCATGTGTAATGCTTATCATGTAGGGCTGTAAACGAGCCGAGCTCGAGCGAGTTTGACCTAGCAAGCTCGAGCTCAGTAGAAACTCGAGCCGAGCTCGAGCGAGCCTGAGATTAACATCGAGCTTTAAGCTAGGCTCGAGCTCGGCTCGGACAAAACTCGAGCCGAGCTCGAGCTTCGCATGTGTAGGCTCGGTGAGGGAGTACCTGCAGGAGGTGGCGGCGGTGGCGGCGGGGGACGGCTGGAGAAAGTCAGGACGGCCGGACTGCACCTTCACCACGCGGTGGCCGAGCTGCAGGGACGGCCGGACGGGTGGCGCCGGCGGGGGAGAGGAGGGGCGCCGGGGGGAGGAGGGGCGGCGGCAGCGGGGGAGAGGAGGGGCGGCGGGGGGGACGAGGAGGGGTGCCGGGGGGGCGAGGAAGGGGACCCGGGGGGCGGCAGCGGGGGAGAGGAAGGGGACGGGGGGCGGGAGAGGGGGGGCGCCGGCGGGGGGTGAGGAGGAGAGGAGGGGCGCCGATGGGGGGAGGAGGGGCGGCGGCGGGGGGCGAGGAGGGGCGGCGGGGGTGGGGGCGAGGAGGGGGTCGGGGGGGCGGCGGGGGGGGGGGCGAGGAGGGGCGGCGGCGGCGGAGAGGAAGGGGATGGGGGGAGAGGGGGGTGGCGGCAGGGGTGTCGAGGAGGGGCGGGGGGGGGGGGGGCGGGCGGGAGAAGGGGTCGGCGCCGGGGGGCGGGGGAGAGGAGGAGGGCGACGAGGGGGACGGGAGTGGGGGGCCGGCCAGCAGTGGGGGCGGCGAGGAGTGGAGGAGGGGCGGGGGGCAGGCGGAGCCGCAGAGGCGGGTGAGGGAGACGGGAGAGGAGGGAGGGGTGTGGGGGCTGCCCGGGGGGATTTGAGAGGAGAGGCGGGAGGGAGTGTGGGAATGGGGGAATTAGGGTAAAAATTGTAAGCTCGCGAGCTATTCGAGCTCGGCTCGTTAAAGCTCGCGAGCTTCGGATGGAGGTCGAATTCGGCTCATTTGGAGCTCGAGCCAAACTCGAATCGAGTCTAGAACGAGCCAAATTCGAGCAGCTCGCGAGCCTCGAGCTTTTTTTACAGCCCTATTATCATGCATACATGGATGTGCATTTATATGTGTTTGCATTTTTGGTGTCAGCATGATCAGTTCTATACAACTGCTGGTGCGTACTAAAGAGCCTGTGGAGGACGGAAGCGCGACGGAGCTACGATTCTGGGAAGCAAGAACTTAATTTTGGCAGCGCGGGGGGATTTCATGGGTTTCGTTAGAGCAAGTACAATAATGCTGACTAGGTCGCCTCTAGCGAAATCCACGTCAGCACAATCCTAAGTGGAAGAGTGAGAAAAGAGGAGAGAGAGGCAAGCTGCCCTTCATGTAAGAGGTGACCTCTAGCACATCATACGAGGAGTTACGGGCAGCTTGGAGGCGATGCTAGTTCTTAACTTATTGTATTAGTTACCTCCATGCGTTTTGTGAGCCTAACTGATATATTTATGCAAGTATTAAATGTTTGAATGCTTTAGTAGAGGTAACATCTACTCAACTTATTGTATTAGCTACCTCCACCATGAGCCATTTGTACTCTTTTTGCTTATTTGGCTATTACTAGTGGTGGCAGCCACCTCTTCTCCCAATGAGTAGTTTCTATGGCATTAAATAAGATGCCAAGTAGGCAAAATGCTGATGTGTCATTGGAGTTAAGGAGGAGAGATAAGAAAATGATTTCTTATATAAGGCCAGTCTCAGTGGGGGTTTCATGGAGTTTTATGGGCATTAAATACGCTGACATGGTACTGTATTGATGAAGAGAGAGATGATAAAAGTTTCATGGGAGTAGAGAGAGTTTCATGGGGATGAAACTCTTCTGCACTGTTTCCAAAATATGGGTGTGTTGGAAACTGGGAAATGAAACCTTCACTGAGACTGGCCTAAGAAACCACGTCTACACGGGAACCAAGATAGAAAGAGCTGTGATAGGTAGATGATAGGAGAGACAAGACAAATGATTGGATGAAAATTTTATTTGTAGAAACTATCCATTGGGAGTATAGTTTTTATGGGTAGTATCTACATTAATTGGTAAGTATAGAAACTACCTCATAATTCATGTATTGAGAGTGCCCTTAGTCTACGTTTTGTCAAAGCGATTAGTTGAAGTAATTAACTATAGCTTACGCCATGGATCGAATGTCCCGTCGGCGACGGCACTGCAATATTTTCCTCGACGTTCTACCCACCACACCGTGAGCTTCGGTGAGTTGAGCTGACGCCGCCGTCGTATCAATGTCCATGGCTAGCCAGTTAAATCGACCAACGACCCCGACCGTCAACTGCATTATTGCAGTTATAGTAGTACGGAGTACTACTAGTCTATACTAGTTAAATTAAGGGTGCACACACCACACACTGGATTAACGCTTGTGTCTGCAATTAAGCAAGCAGCCTGGCTAGCCTATCCACCATGCGTCCCACTGCCAACTTCTTGCTCCTCCTCGTCGCAGCAACCGCCATTTTCCTTGAGTGCCCATGAAGCGGCGCAGTTTTCTCCCTTCGACAATTGAAACAAAGACATCCAATTGTTTCTTCTTAGCATCGACGCAGTTTTCTTCCTTCGTGTCACATTCTGCTATAACTTCTGATAGGTTGTTTTGAGTCGCTAGTAGCTCGGAGATGGACTTGTCTCATCAGTGCCAACAAGACCTGGCTATTCACAGGTTGGCCTTGAAAAGGACAGAGTTGACGGGTTATTTGAGTCAAGAACGGCAAGGGAATATCGTATTTTTTTTATGGACTAGTTGAACGATTCTTTTTATTATTTAACCCTTTCAAATATATTTTAGTTAATGATTCATAAATTATTTGTAAATCTGACTCTTTTAATTGGTCGTGGCGTGATAAAAACAATACTGCCGTGCCACTCACTCTGGTGTGACCAAAACATGCCACACCACAACCAATAGTGACCAAAAGTGTTATTTTCTACCTTGACGGTAAACTTATCTATAGTGTGTAGTGTTGTTTACCATACCATGATTCTTGGCATGACAAAAAATGATTATATTTAAAAATAAATTAGGCGAGGAGTGGGCGGTGCAAAACTGTGGGCGGTGGCGCCGAACCGTGGGCGGAGGCGGTGGAACCAGGGGCGGCGACGGTTCCGCAGGCTTTCCACCAAGGCGACGGGACGACACGGGCAGGGCGATGCCGGTGCATGAGCTCCACGGGGAGCGCGAGCTCTGCGCCGAGCAGAAAAAGGCGACCGGGGAGGAAGACGCCTCTGACAGGGCCGGTCCACCGGCCAGCGAGAGAGGGAGAGGGAAGAGCGACGGCATAGATGAATCCGCGTGGCCAGGTAGGCGGATCTGGCGGCCGAGCGAGAGCGGGAAGGAGGACGGTGGATGGCGCAGGCAGGGCCGCGTGGCGCTCATCGGGACCCGCTAGTTGGCGGCTCGGAAGGAGACGCGGGCGGGGAGGGCCCGCGGTCAGGGGAAAGGAGGGTGCGGGGCGGGGCCCGCTTGCCAGGGGCGCGCGCACGCGCGCGTCGCCCGGCTGGACCGAACGGATGCTGGGCTGGGGTGATGGCCGGCCCGGCTCCTTTGTATATATATATTATTATTATTTATTTTGTTGCTTTATATTTCTTGTTATATTTTGGGTTAACTTTGGCACAATTTCCTGCATAAATTCCAGGTTTTATTTAAATTCCTCCCTCCTAATTTCTGGATCATCTTTTTAGATTCTAAATTACCATTTGAAATTTCTTCTTAATTGTATATTCTTTCTTTTTTTTCAAATTTTGGGAACCTTAACCAAAAATCTCGAAGAAACACCATGAAATCCAAATCAGAAATAGAATATATTGCAAAGTGTTTCAAGGCTCCACCTTTTTACAAAAATCAAAATTTAGGGATGTTACAAACCTACCCCCTTAAAAGAATCTCGACCCCGAGATTCAACTTAACTAGCGAACAGGTCGGGGTAATCTTTTCGTAGCTGATCTTCACGCTCCCAGGTAGCTTCTTTCTTCAAGTGATGACTCCACTGCACTCGACATATGTGGACAGTCTGATTTCTTGTCTTCCTTTCCACTGTGTCCAAAATCTTAATTGGACACTCCTTGTAGGTCAGATCACCCTCGAGCTCGATGGCTTCTAAAGGGGCTTGGTCTTTTGGCACTCGTAGACATTTCTTGAGCTGTGACACATGGAAGACATTGTGGACATCGGACAGATTTGGGGGTAACTCCAGTTGATAAGCAACTTCTCCTCTCTTAGCTACAACTTGGAATGGCCCGACATAACGTGGGGTAAGCTTGCCCTTGACCTTGAATCGCTTGACTCCACGCAGGGGCGACACTTTCAGATAGACATGATCTCCAACCTCAAAGCTTAATGGCCTACGCCTCTTATCTGCGTAACTCTTTTACCTGGACTGAGCTGCCAGCAGTCGATCCCTGATAAGGCGAACTATTTCTTCAGCTTGTCTTAGAGCTTCTGGCCCAAAGACGTAGCTTTCCCCTACTTCTGACCAATGGAGAGGTGTTCGGCATTTCCTCCCATATAAAGCTTCAAAGGGGGACATCTTCAGGCTAGCTTGGTAGCTGTTGTTGTAGGAGAACTCGGCATACGGAAGACATTTGTCCCAATCCTTCGAGGAGTCCAATGCACATGCCCTAAGCATATCTTCTAGTATTTGATTGACTCTCTCGGTTTGCCCGTCCGTTTGGGGGTGATAGGCGGTACTGAAATCCAGATGGGTACCGAGGGCTTCATGAAGGCTGGCCCAAAAATGCGAGGTGAATTGAGAACCTCGATCTGAGATTATCCGTTTCGGCACTCCATGCAAACTCACTATGCGAGACATGTATAACTCGGCTAGCTTGTCTCCTTTGTAGGTGGTCTTGACAGGGATGAAATGGGCAACCTTGGTCAACCTGTCAATTACCACCCATATGGAGTCATACCCTGACTTGGTTCTTGGTAGTCCAGTGATGAAATCCATCCCAACTTCTTCCCACTTCCATTGTGGTACTTGCAAGGGCTGTAGCAAACCTGCTGGTCTTTGGTGTTCAGCCTTGACCTTTTGGCATACGTCACAGCAGGCTACATGTTCTGCGATGTCTCTTTTCATACGGGGCCACCAGCAGAACTGTTTCATGTCGTGGTACATCTTGGTACTTCCAGGGTGGAGAGAGTACGGAGAACTGTGAGCCTCTCTCAGTATTAGGTCCTTAATATCCTTCTGATGGGGCACAACGATACGTGTCCCATACCGTAGAGTACCTTCATGATCAATGACCATCTTGGGGGCTTTTCCTACTTCCATTAATTTTTTTATTCTCAAAACGGTTGGATCCCCTTGCTGAGCAGCCATAATTCGCTCTTCTATACTTGATTGTATTTCCATGGTTGCCAGGGTGCCTTGATCCACAATCTCCAAGTTGAGCGCCCTTATCTCCTTGTACAGCTCTGGCTGCTGTTCCAAAACCATGAGGTTATTGCAATATGCTTTACGACTTAAGGCATCTGCTACCACGTTGGCTTTTCCTGGGTGGTAGTGGACGCTTAAGTTGTAATCCTTAATCAACTCTAACCATCGCCTCTGCCTCAAGTTGAGGTGTGACTGAGTAAAGAAATATTTGAGGCTCTTGTGATCTGTGTATATATCACAGTGGTTCCCAATCAGGTAATGCCTCCAAATCTTCAATGCGTGCACTACTGACGCCAATTCCAGGTCATGGGTTGGGTAGATGGCTTCATGAGGGCGAAGCTGCCTAGATGCATATGCCACTACCTTGCCTCCCTGCATTAGTACGCATCCAAGCCCTTGATGTGAGGCATCACAGTATACCTCAAAATCTTTGCGCACATCCGGGAGGACTAGCACCGGGGTGGTCATTAATCTCTTCTTCAGTTCCTGGAAGCTTCTTTCAAAGGCATCAGTCCATTCAAATTTCTGCTCCTTCTTAAGCAGCTGGGTCATTGGCCTGGCAATTGTAGAGAATCCTTCTATGAACCTTCTGTAGTATCCAGCCAATCCAAGAAAACTTCTTACCTCAGTGACGGAGGTAGGCTGCTTCCATTCTGTTACTGCTGCTATCTTGGCTGGGTCAACGGATACTCCTTTTGCCGACACTATGTGTCCCAAGAAACTGATGTCATGCAGCCAGAATTCACACTTGCTATATTTTGCATATAATTGATGCTCCTTTAGTTTCTCCAAAACTAATCGTAAATGCTCTGCATGCTCTTCTGCGTTTTTGGAGTATATAAGGATGTCGTCGATAAAGACTACGACGAACTTGTCCAAATACTCCATGAATACCTTGTTCATCAGGTTCATGAAATAGGCTGGGGCATTGGTTAATCCAAAAGACATGACCGTAAATTCATACAGTCCATATCTGGTGGTAAAAGCCGTCTTGGGTATATCTTCAGCCTTAATTTTCAGCTGGTGATAGCCTGATCTCAGATCTATCTTGGAGAATACTGTCGCTCCACCAAGTTGATCGAACAGGTCATCGATCCTAGGCAGAGGGTACTTATTTTTGATGGTCACCTCATTCAAGGCCCGATAGTCCACACACATTCGGGCAGTGCCATCCTTCTTCTTTACGAACAGTACCGGAGATCCCCATGGTGATGAACTAGGCCTGATAAATCCTTTGTCCTGCAATTCTTGGAGTTGCTTCTTCAGTTCTTCCAACTCCTCCACAGTCATCCTATATGGTCTCTTTGACACTGGAGCAGCTCCCGGTTTCAAATTAATCACAAACTCCATATCTCTGTCCAGGGGCGTACCAGGTAGTTCTTCGGGGAATACCTCGGGGTAGTCTTGCACTACCAACATTCCCTCTAGGGGTATATCCTCACAGTAATAAACTGCACGGCCCCAACGATACGGTCGGTCTACCTTTACTTTTATGGTCATCCCGGGACATTTGACTAACTTCACCATCCGGGTGGCACATTCTATGATCCCGTTGTGTCTAGCTAACCAGTCCATGCCTAGTATAATATCTAAGGTCTGGGAGCTCAGTATTATCAGGTCTGCTAGGAAATCACATTTCTCCATGGTGATTGTCACCTCATGGCATACTAAGGTAGCGGTAATTGGACCAGCTGGTGAGCTAAGCACTAATGGTCTCTTTAGAGTATAGACAGGTAATCCCAACTTATCAGCACATCCCTTAGATACAAATGAATGTGAAGCTCCTGAATCAAATAATACTTGTGCTGGTATGGTCTTAACAGAAAGCGTACCCATGAGCACTCCTGCTGCCTCCTCCACAGTGATATGGTTCACGCGGCCCCTGTTGGCTGCCGTGTTGGTCTTGCGGGGCTGGGAAACTTGGTGGCCCCGGCTGCTTCCTGCGGCTTGGCCATGAGCTGGGGCAGCTCCTTTGTTGGGCTTCCCTTGTGCATTTTGCCTCTGTGGACACTGCCAGGAGTAGTGCCCTTTTTCTCCGCATACAAAGCAATAGACGGAGATTTCTTGGCTCGAGTTAGTTGGTTGGCCCCTCGGACGATTAATTTGAGAAGAGCCACCTCTTGGCTGGAATGTCGAGGTTGGCGCCTTGTACTGACTGGTTCTAGAGGAGGAAGGTTTGTTGAAAAATCTCTGCACAAATCTTCCTTGGGGTCGCTGTACCGCCATCTTGCGCTTGCGACTTGCCACAAGATTTCTTCTCTCATTTTCTAAAATTAGTGCCTTGTTTACTAGCTGATGGAAGCTAGTAAAGTCCTGTGTAATCAGCTATACCCTAAGCTCCTCATTCATGCCCGTGAAAAATCGGTCAATCTTGTCCTCCTCAGCTTCTACGTCCCTCGGGGCGTATCGAGCGAGCTGGGTAAACCGGGTGAGGTATTCCTGAATGGTCAGGTTTCCTTGCTTCAAGGTACGAAATTCATCCTTCTTCATCTTCATCACCCCGGTTGGAATGAAATTGGCTTTGAATGCAGTTTTGAACTCAGACCAGGATATAGCTACCATGCCTTCTCTTGCGGTACCCTCTTGTCCTCTAGCGGCCGAGTAGTTCTCCTACCATGCTGCAGCAGCTCCTTGGAGCTGGTGAGCCGCGAATATCACTTTGTCTTCCTCGGCACACTTAGCGAGGCTTAGCTTCCTCTCGGTATCTCTTATCCAGTCTTCAGCCTCAAGCGGCTCATCGGCTGAAGCAAAAGTAAGCGATCTGGTCCTCTGGAAGTCGCCCAAATCAGATCGGGGATTATTGCCAAGGTTGCCTTGCTGGGCGGCAAAGATTGCTTGCAATATCTGTGTTTGTTGGGCCATGACTTGCGCCATGGTGGGGTGGACGGGTGGCGTAGGAAGTTCACTTTCTGGGTTTTGAGTGTTGCCCTGTCCGGCGGATGGCTCCTGCTGAGAGGTAGTTGCCTCCGCTGGAAGGAGTACATTGGCACCTGACTGGGACCTGGTCATTCTATGGCTGGCCATCTGCAATCGGGTTCCATATTTTAATACTAGTGCCAGGCAGGCGGAAGAAAAAATAATATGGCATACAATAAAACCAACAAAGAACGACAATTGAACTTCAATAAAAGATCCAGGTTTGGCCGAACATTAAAACAAACAACATACACTTAGCCAGTTTTGTACTGGACTTTTACGGTTACAACATTACGATCTAAGTTCGACTCGATAGCTGCTACGATACAGAGGGACTGACACAACATACATAGACTAGTACCTGCACCACCTATGGCAAGTACACACTGCTCTACCTAACCTACTCCATAAACCCATAACTCGGGCCGGACGGACTGTAGTTCGGGGACCTGGAACGGGAGCGGCTCCCGCTGAACTCCGGTGGGTCGGAGTCAGAAGGAGTGTGGGACCTGCTGCGGCTACGGGATGGCTCCTCCTGTCGAAGAGTAGACTGGGGACCCGGTGGCCGCGTGCTCTTACGCGCGGTTATCCTGGTGCGGGGCCCGGATAAAGGAACGCGCGTAGGCTACGATAGCAGAAAATAAAAATTTCTACCGCGCACACCAGGACATCATGCTAAGGAGGGATGATAGATCGTTACCACTAGACGCGCAGCGCAGCGGAAGAGGAGTTGGAGAAGCCGATCCAACCATGCGCGTCGAGGTAGTAGTGGAAGTAGCTGATCGTCCCGAACAGATCGTCTCCTCCACGCGATCAACCACACCACGAGCGGATCCAATCTGTAGATTGTCGATGCCGATCAACGCCGCAACGAGCAGCGCCTCCACCGGTATCCACACGTCCGGGGCTGGAACGCCCGTCGCGGGTGTACCAGCACTCACGAGCGGCTAGGGTTTGGCCGGGAGGTGGCGGCTAGGGTTTTGCTCGGGAGGAACAGATGCGTACATCCCTCAGCCCCCCCACCTCCATATATATAGACCTCCTCACTTGGGCCTCGTGGACCGAGGCCCAATAGGAGTCTATTCGGATCTCTATCCGAATTGAGCCCACATCTGAATCACATTCGAATTAGTGTTCCAACCCGTTAAGTGTGCGACCCTGTAGGTTCACGTATACTTGGTCGCGACCCGGAAACGTTTTTCCGGTCACCCTGTTAATAGCGGCCTCTAGCAAGACATATTAACCCCAAAGTATACGTAAAGATCATATCGGTTGAACCTATAATGTTCTCATGTACGAATCCCTTTGCCTCACGATATAGATTAAGCTCAAGGCGAGACCTGTGTCATCCTCTTAATAGCTCAATCACTCTCTCGATTCCGTGATGGATTATAAACTGTGATTGACTCCTCAATCACCTTGGCATGGCCATGCACTTTCATAATCCATTACATCGAGGGGCCCAGAGATATCTCTCCCATAAGGAGGGGCAAATTCTATCTTGATCATTCACATCCCACTACACGTTTCATAGCAAACCCGAAGACTACTTTTATGACTACCCAGTTACGGAGTAGTGTTTAGTAGTCCCAAAATAAGCTACTACGCATGTTGGGAACCATGATGATCTCAAGTCTAAGGATTCTACATAAACACTACTTGAGACCAACTAATGACACATGGAATCTCTGCAGTGTCTCATGGCGGGTCTATCCAACATATGTTCACTAACACATGTCCATATTATTGATTTGGTATCTCCATACCATGATCCATGAGGCATGATCATCAATCAATACATATGCTGATCTTTGAATCATATTTGTTCCTCATATGATATATGATCAGGGATCATTTAGAAATAGCAACATTTTGGCATTAAGAGTCTCATGAATAAGTCACATACTCACTGATCAATAATGATAATGTCTATTTCAAGGAACAAGGCAATGTATCATAAACATAGTATGTGATATATTCAACATCTCCATGTTGCCTCTAGGGCATATCACCAACACCGGATCCCAATGGTGGCGGTGCTGGAGCTGCCACAGGGGCGGAGGCCTACCGAAGCTGAGCCTGGAGGGCGGCCACCTCCGCCTGGGCCTGCGCCAAGGCCTGCTCGCTCTTGGCGAGCTGCTCCTGTAGAGTCACCCTGGAGGCGTGCCCGGCGATAAGGTGCTGTCGGAGGATGGTGATCTCCTCCAAGGCAGCAGTGTGGGCGGCGCCCATAGCCCTGGTGAGAGTGACCTGGTGCGTAAGCGTCGGGTCGTCCTCATCAACCGGCATGTTTGTCTCATTGTACCGTGCACCCTCCTGGCGCGACGGGTAGAAACGGTAGGGCGTGCGGCGTATGGAGGTCTCATAGATGTCACACAGCCGCGCCGCGGCGAGGCGCGCGGCGTCATGGATCGCGGCTGCCCTGGTACTCCTCCGGTGCTCCGTGGTATAGACATGAGGCGGGTCTTGCTCGCTCTTTGGATAGATGTACACCTCCATGGTCCAAGATTCTTCTCCTCCCACGGTAGCCTTCAATCCGCGGTAAATGGGTTGCTCTTCATAGCCCATGTAATGCAGAAGCTTGCGCAAAATGCTGGCGAATTCTCCTTCATAGACACCGTGGGCCATGTAATCCCAGTCCCCCTCATGTCCCATTCCTACCATCTGTAAACGTTAAGTTACTAATGTTAGTACTTTTCCAAAATGTAATGAAAAATAGAGTAGAGCAGATTCTAGGAAGGATACGAGTAAGAATATTATACTATGATTTTGGAAATTATTTTCTTACTTTCATAAGTATTGTATTCCTAGGCCATCCTAATGTCCATTCTAAGGCTTTCACCCTACAGTCGTATGCTCTGATACCAGCGCTGTCGGACCCGGATTTTTCAATCCAAATCCACTGTGTTAAATTGCACTACTCCCTGGATCAGTAGGTAGTGCACACAGAAACATTGCTGAATCATTTACATACATCGCAAAAGTTTATCATACGACAAACCATAATTGTCTTACAACCCGACGGGGAAATAGTTCACATAAGGGCCACATTGGCCATAAGTCATATTACAATAAAAGCAGCGGAAATCTCAACAAAAGTAGAACCAATACCACAGGCAAGTGACTGGGGGTGATTAAGTGCCATGTATATTATCTAGACTGGGATAATATATATGCACACAATCTCCAACAAGATCT
Organism: Dendrocalamus latiflorus; assembly: GCA_017311315.1. NCBI lineage: Eukaryota > Viridiplantae > Streptophyta > Magnoliopsida > Poales > Poaceae > Dendrocalamus > Dendrocalamus latiflorus. The sequence continues at coordinate 31,986,288 of CM029642.1, forward strand.
CTTGTCTATAGTCCCAAAACACGAAGATAGAGGCCTAGTTATCGTTGTTGCTTCCTCCAGTGTTAGCAGGGGCATCTTCATGATCATAGTGTCCATGGGTCCCTGTCTCTGTGTTTGATATTGCGAGTATGAGCACAACAACCGTGCTCCGCGAGCCGACACACAGAATGCAAGTAAATAGTATGCATGGCTTGTCAATGGAAAGGCATAGGGCTATTTTATTTGCCAAGAGTGCTTTTGAATACAATTACTTAAAATTTCCTATGACCTAGCAGGTTTAAAGCACATATTTGATTAAGGTACTAAACCGTATTCTCATAAATTTTCCTTACATATGGCATCACACCATATGCCCAAGATCATCATAGTTTTTCATACTTAGGGCATCGCACCCTACATTACTTTCTCATCACTGGGACATCACCCAGGGAAATCCAAACTAGGGCCATCCACGCCCTCCATTTTCCATTCCCACCCATAAAGTGTTTTGAAACAGAACTATATCTAGCAAAGTTCCCATGTTCGCCCTTGACCGTGGGCACGGCTATTCGAATAGTTTTGGACTCTGCAGAGTTGGCACACTTTACCCACAAGAGATAATCCCACTCTTTGCCCCACATGATTCCATAGACATGTGGTCGAGTAGTCTATCACAGGTCCGTTACAATGCATTTTCCTCGCAGGGTTACGTCCGCTAAGGTTTCCACTTCCTCCAGGTACGCCCACCCTTCTGGAAGCCCCCTCTTGCGCCATCACGCCGGAGGATGTGGCCATCCTCTACCCGCCCGTGATCATCATGCCGGAGGATGTGGTCATCCTCTACCCGCCCATGATCATACCGGCGCAACCCATACTAAGTTAATGCAAATTATTTAGCCCTGCCTACATTTTGCCAGCTTGTGGTTGTACTGTTATAACCTGGGAGGTCATCACATGATTCGGTCCTTAATGTTATCTGGGCGGTTCAACCACTAATCCCAATTATGCAATCCCTGCACCACATCCCCACGAACCATCCGCCCAGACAGTAAGCATGTTTTGAGAGTTTTTGGTAACATACATTTATTCCTGTAAATCCACCATATTCCCATCACATCCTCCCAAAACAGTTCTTTCAGTTCAAGATAGAGTAGTTGGGGTATCGATGATACCCCAAGCATCTAATATTTCTAAGCAGAGCATATCAATAAGGACTTAGTTTGTAAAGTCTTAATGTTATAGTTTCACTAGGGTGACAAGGCTCACATTACCAATGTATGGCAAGAAGAATAGTGTACGCAGATTTATATAGCAAAGTGTAACTAACATTCTGAAATTGAACATAGCATATCACATGAAATAATAATATGCATGTTGGTAATTTGAAAGAAAGTAATTTTTGCAATACTGGGTTCAATATGATCAAAGTGTCGACTCGCCTGGATCGCTGGTGTCCTGGTCTTGGTCGTCCGGGTTGGCGTTGGCTTCAGCGTCCTCTTCTTGGTCCTCGTAAGCTATATTACGTTGCGCGAAAGTTTGGACAAGAAGTTATCAAACAACACAAATCATCTCCAAAATTCAAATGAACTCAAAAATTTGCGGTTTCGGTCCCATTAGACAGATCTTGAATTTAGATGAATTTACAAATTTGTTTCATTCAATTTGGAGCTAAAATGTAGAAGTTATGATTGGTCAAAGTTCTCTGTTTCAGTCAAATCCTAAAATTACTAAATTCTGACATGTGGGGTCCACTGTCAGCCTCACTTTTATTTTGATTTTCCATTTTATTTACTTTCTGTGCTACTGACATGTGGGTCCAGCTACTGTTTATTGGGGTCCACATGTCAGTACGGGTTCGGTGTGAGAGTTCCACTGACTAGTGGAGCCCAGTGGTCAGTGGACGGCTCTGGCTACAGCGGCTGACAGGTGGGGCCCACCTGTCAGGTGGAAATAAAAGAAATGTTCGACCTCGGCGCGCTGCGGAGCCGGGGGCTCGAACGCGCGCGGCCGAGGGAACTGGAGGGGGAAAGAGACGGGCGCTGCTAGCCAAGTGAGCGGGGAGGCGTTGCCTACCCATAATGGGTAGGTAACCCTTTTGAGGGTACCTGCTAGCGGGACCGGCAGAGGAATCGGGGACGGCGGTGGCCGACGGCGATGGAGTGACGGGGAGGTCTGGCAGAGAGGTGAAATGTGTTCCCCGAGCTACGGCGAAGATGGTGATGCGGTCGCCAGGGGCCGAGGAGGTCCGGAGACGGGTCGGCATCGAGCGGCGGCGGCGGCTCGAGGAGGCTCTCGGTGACGGCGGGGTATGGGCGACGGGGAGCTCGAGTGAGGGTCGGGGAAGCTTCGCAGCGCTCTGGAGACGGTCCTAGCGCAAGGGATTGGGCTCTGGGACAGTAGAACAACGGAGAGTTAGTTCGCCGGAGTTGGGGGAGAAAAAGCTCGCCGGCGGCTACGGGGCACGAGTACCCGATTACCTTCTGAAGAACGGAGAGGGCGGCGTGGGGAACTCAACGGACGGCTTAGTGCCTTTTATAGGCGGTCGGGCGAAGCTGGGAACGGGCGACGGCCGTGTGGTCTTGTCGGAGCAGGTGGCGGAGCAGCTGGTGACGCAGGCGGCGTTAATGCCAGGCAGACTGCGGTGTGACTCAGCGCGTCCACCCCCGTGCAGTCTCCTCCGCTTTTCTGCCACTCTCACGCACGGGCGGTGCGGCAGACGACCGGCGCCACGTGGCCGGGCCGACGCGACCGGGCGGTGGAAAACTATGGGCGGTGGCGCCGAACCGTGGGCGGAGGCGGTGGAACTAGGGGCGGCGACGGTTCCGCAGGCTTTCCACCAAGGCGACGGGACGGCATGGGCAGGGCGATGCCGGTGCATGAGCTCCACGGGGAGCGCGAGCTCTGCGCCGAGCGGAAAAAGGCGACCGGGGAGGAAGACGCCTCTGACAGGGCCGGTCCACCGGCCAGCGAGAGAGGGAGAGGGAAGAGCGACGGCATAGATGAATCCGCGTGGCCAGGTAGGCGGATCTGGCGGCCGAGCGAGAGCGGGAAGGAGGACGGTGGATGGCGCAGGCAGGGCCGCGTGGCGCTCATCGGGACCCGCTAGTTGGCGGCTCGGAAGGAGACGCGGGCGGGGAGGGCCCGCGGTCAGGGGAAAGGAGGGTGCGGAGCGGGGCCCGCTTGCCAGGGGCGCGCGCACGCGCGCGTCGCGCGGCTGGACCGAACGGATGCTGGGCTGGGGTGATGGCCGGCCCGGCTCCTTTGTATATATATTATTTTTTTATTTTGTTGCTTTATATTTCTTGTTATATTTTGGGTTAACTTTGGCACAATTTCCTGCATAAATTCCAGGTTTTATTTAAATTCCTCCCTCCTAATTTCTGGATCATCTTTTCACATTGTAAATTACCATTTGAAATTTCTTCTTAATTGTATATTCTTTCTTTTTTTTTTCAAATTTTGGGAACCTTAATTGCAAAGTGTTTCAAGGCTCCACCTTTTTACAAAAATCAAAATTTAGGGATGTTACAGATCAAGAACAAAATTATAGGCACTCGAGAAGAAACAGTAAGTGGACTGTTAAGACTTGCTACTTTAAGAACTTTGCTTGAGTTCTTCAATGCCCATGTTAGCCCATACGAGCCTACAAGAAATCCGTACAATGAAATGGAAGAAAAGATTCATGCAATCCATATGAGAAGTTCTATGAACAAGGATTTTCCATAAAAGTTTCAAGTATGTACCTGGACAGCTAAGAAGAACACTACTATAGAAAACCTAATACTAGACGCCAAATCACAGACGGTTTAACAAAACCGTCTGTGACCGACACTAACACAGATGGTTTTAATTTGGACACCGTCTGTGTTGATGGCGTCGGAGAAAACGAGTATCACAGACGGTTCTTATCGATGAACCATCTGTGATAATCAGCTTATTACAGACGATTTTTAATAAAAAACCGTCTGTGATATGTTTCCCGCCTTGCAATTCCCCAAAATTTTATAATTTTCCGCCTGAGTCCGAATAGGATTCGGTTTTGACACACCTTCAGTAAAACGAGCATAACTTTTGCATACGGTGTCCGTTTTCGACGTTCTTGTACTCGTTGGAAAGCTAACGATGAGCCGAAAATCAGCCATCTTTGGACCTAAACCTGCGTCGCAAGTTTTTGGTTTCTGTTTTTGCCCTTTTTCTTGGTCTTCCTTTCGGAATTTGGATTTTGCTTCAACTGAAAAGTTGTAGATCTCATCGAAACCTTTCAAATGAGTATATATAAGCTATATAAAACTTTGCTATTTTATCTTTTTAGACTAGTTGTTTATATTGCATCGGTATATAAAATTTTGTGCTCTAATTCACAGACGGTTCTATATATAGAACCGTCTGTGATAATCTGTGAGCCCGTCGATCCCCCTCAACCCAATCCTAGCCAATAGAAATCCAGCAATCCTCACCCCACGGATCGTAGCTCCGCCTCTCTGTCCCCGCGCCAAAAAATTTCGCACTCCCTCCCCTACAAATAATCACTAGAACCCAGCCTCCTTTCTGTTCTCCTCTTTGTTGTTCTTCTTCTCCTTACTGTTCTCCTCCTCTTTGCTGTTCTCCTCCTCCTTGCTGTCCTCCTCCTTCTTAACCCATACCAAAATAGCCTCACGAAGCAGACAATGCACAAGGCAGCGCTCAATCAACACCGACGTTGGTGGGCGTCAAAGACATCCAGCTCGTGCGCTGCATCAGGGGTGAGAAGGCCTAGGCATAGAGGATTTTTGCTTTTCTCTGTTCTTGTTGTGTTATGTTTGTTATTCTCCTCCTCTTTGTTGTTTGTTGTTTGTCTGTCTATTTTTGTAATAGTAGACTCTAATCTTAAAATATGTACTGTGTTTCAAACTATATTTGCTTGTTCTCATTTCAATTAATTGATTTGCGAAATGGATGTTTTATGTTTGTGAAATGAATTGAGATGTGAATTGGATGTATACATGTACATGTTGATCTGCTTGTTTCAGAGAGCATGGCTAGCATTTCCTGAGGCTAGCCAATAAACAAAAATAGATTTAGGGGTAGAAGAGAATAGCACAGACGATTTTTAGTTAAAAACTGTCTGTGATATTTACACCACAGACGGTTCAAAAACCGTCTGTGATAACCTTCGATTATCACTAACCTTCGATTAATTTCAAGAGAGCTCAAAGAGTTAATGTGTTGTTCATTTGGCATTACTTTCCTTATTTGGCAGAGTGCTGATACGTTTGTTTCGTAGAATCTCATAATTATGAATTAACACAAACGGAATTGGAACTGAAAAAACCAAATCAATGGATTCACAATGATTTTCATGACTGGCGAATACAAACAAATCAGGTTACATGCATTAGACAACACGCGCTATTTTTCTTCAAACGGAAACAAAATACTCAACAGAAGTTGCTAAATGCTTCTTCACCCATTTTCTCTTGCATTTGTATTTGACATCCTAATTGAAACGACCTCAAAATTTTCTAAAATTTGAACTTTTTTGAATTTTGCTTGAATTCCAAATTCTTACCCAATTTGGTAAAATCCTTGAAAATCTACTTTTCTCTTTTGCTCTTCTGTCTCCCCTCCATGCTGGCGCCTCCTGGAGCTGTTTGGCCGTCCATGCGCCATGTCGCCGCAGCCCAAAAATTGCGGCTGCATGTCCCCTTGCGTTCACACCGCTTTGCTCCATGCTGACGTCCAAGACCCCACCAGCCAGTCGTCGAGCTCCCCGTCTCCTTCTATCTTCACGCGCTACTGGCTCGCGCCCTCTCTCCCACCGTAGCGCACTGCCTTCACCGACATGCACGTCCACACTGTACTGCAGCCATCACTCCTTCGTCAACGCTTGCAGAGAGCTAGTGCCACCTCCCTCTGCTCACCTAAGCGTGTTATTGGTCACTTCCTTTTTTTTAAAAAAAAAAGCCTTAACTGGTCAGTTCGTGGGGGTACCTATGTATATACGTTCGGTGAAGTTGGAACTTACGGAGGAAGACAACGACGTGCGTAAGAAGCTAGATGCATAAAAAAGAAAAAAAGCTAGATGCATAAAAAAAGAAATGGGGGTGTAAAATATTTTAAATCTCAATCACTTTTTTAACCAATTGATCACCATCCAGCGGCCCCCGAGGGTTGCTTCAGTTGCTGCTCTTCGCTGTGTTATTTTTCAGATAGATGATGCGAACTTATCAGAAATGCTATTGTTACTGATCATTTGGGCTTTTTTTTGTAGCTTATGACTGAAAAGCACTGTAGCTGGCTGAAAAAACACTGTAGCTGATAGATGCTTATTTAGCATAATTAAATTTAAAAAAATAAAAAAAATATGTTAACCCATTACGTATAATACAAACAAATACGGGAAAAAAAGAATCGGTAAAAAAGCTCAACAAAAAGCCAAAAGTTCACAAAAAGACGAAATTTATGAATAGTGAAAAATAAGCCGGAAGCCAGAAGCTGAAGCTCTTTTGATCACCACCTTAAGCTAATACGAACAGGCTTTAAGAAAACCAATATTTGGCATCGGAGGACACTGGGGGAGTTCTCCCTCGAAAAGATTAGTGGATAGTTCTCGTACAAGTAGGTTTTGCAACTCACAAATAGATCCAGGAATGTGACCGGTAATGTAATTGGAGAATAGAATTAGTGCTTCAAGATTTGGAGCTCCAAAGTCTAACGGCAAAAGCCCTGACAAGCAGTTCATGGAGATGTCCGATATCACGAGGCTTCTCGGTAGTGCAGGCATGTGGCCACTTAGGGTAACATACTAACATCCCTGTGGGGGGGGATTACTTCCCATTGGGATTTCACCCTAAGTTGCCAAACAAGGCCTCAATCGGCTTGAACGGAGAAATAGTCCTCGCAAACTAGTACAATTTCCTATCCCTGCTGGTATTGCCCCAACGAAGACCTGTTTGGATGGGCCGGGATTGACCGGGATCCCAGCCCAATCCAAAGGGAAAGTCCCGCTCGAGGAAACATGCCTGGCTGTGAGTACGTTTGGATGATGTCGGGGAGGGGCAAATCCTGGCCCAAACCAGGCCAAACCTAGGGGAGAAAATACTCGTCTCCGAGGCTAGGAACCTCTACTTTTGCTCTCTACCTCCACTGCTCTCCACAGCCACCGGGCATGCAGAGCCTGGCGAGCGCCGCACCTCGTTCTTGCGCCGCCGCCGCCGCCACCGCTCTGCCACGCCACCGCATCTGTTCCTGGGCAGCTTGGCTACCGGCAGTAGGGCCACGGGAGGACACTCAGGCGCCACACCATCAGCCCTAGATGTTGGTGACAAGCCGGGCGGTTAGCCAATGAAATCGAGGAGTAGGGAGAGGCATCTGCTCCACACGCGATGCAACGCCATGGCGGTCTATCCCATCTGGCATCTCCTCAACGTCAGCGCACAGCCTCCACCCGGGTCGACAACAGAGGCAAGGGCGAGTGGAGGTGAGCGTACGGGGAGGAGGCGGTGCGGGTTGAGACGGGGAGGTGAAAGGACTTGAGGATAGCGTTGTAAAAAAGAAATGGACGGGGAAGGGTGGAGAAGAAATTGAATGTTACTAAAAGGGCTAGGAATTAACAGATGACGTGCTTTGCTACTGAGATCCTACAAAAATATTCTGCTCCAATTGGATACCGTTAAAATTGCTACGTTTGTCAGGTAGAGCCGTGTGCCCTTCCATAAAGTGTTTAGTGTGATTAATTTTGTTACTTACAGGTTAAGCAAGATGAATTTGTCTATTCTCTCACCAAGATTGGGTTCTTGTGGTTGAGAACTTTGATCCCTGAACCAAAACTAAGACATGGCTGGAATCAATAACATTCATTGCTTGGCCTCATGACAAGTACAAACAGAAGGTGTACATACATTACTTGAACTGATCAACATTTATTGTTTTAACTTCAAAGGAAATAACGAGCATAACCAAATAAATGTGGCAGCACCATGGCACCAGAAAAATACACGCGCACACACACTACCAGGCAATTTATTTGTAATGTGACTAGATTTTGCAGTTGCCATTCTAGCCAAGCTTCCCAATTAGCTTAATTTGTAGCTGTCTTTTGCGCCAAACTTGCCCAAGTGACAACGACAAATACGTATATTTTGTCGTACACCTTGTCAAAAAGGCGGAAATAAGCAATCCTCCATTGTTTCTTGAAGAGCATGGTACAAAATATAACCCAGAGGCCAACAACAAATCCTGACTCAAGCCCAAGGTGAAAGCAAAACATTGGGTCAAGGCCATGTACAGTTGTTCTCTTGTGATCACCGTCACCTTGCTTTGCTGTTATACCTCCAGAGCAATTTGTTTGAAGAGGAGGCCCACAAAGACCATTGTTACCGCTATACATAAATGGATTGTTCACGTAGAGGGTGTCAAGTTGTGATCCTGATGGTATTCTTCCTGACAGATTATTGTATGACAAGTCTAGGTAGCTCAAATATGTTAGATTTGATAGGCTGAGTGGGATTTCTCCGAAAAGTTTGTTCCTTGAGAGGTCTAGTGATTCCAGTGATTGCATGGACCCAATCTTATCAGGAATTTTTCCTCTCAAGAAATTGAATGACAAATTTAGACTTATCATTGCAAGAGAAGCTATATCTTCTGGAATTCCACCAGTTAAGCAGTTGGACGACAAGTCAATGTTGAACATGCAGGTACTAGCATAATAAAGTTCTTGCCGCTTTGTGACCGCAGACAAATGCAACGTAGCGATTAGATGAAGGAGTGTATCACATTGCTGCAGATCATACTTTGATGCCATCGTTGTTAAATTAGACAATTGCCAAGGTATGACACCTGATAATCTATTGCCTGCTAGATTCAAACTAAAAAGACGACTAAGATTGGTGATGCTGGATGGAATATTCCCATGGAACTTATTGTAGCTTAGCTGTAGATACTGTAATCCCACAATGTCTCCAATCCACATAGGCAATCTTCCGGAGAAATTGTTCCTTGACAGATCCAGAAAAAGCAGATTTCTCCTGCAGCTTTGCAGGATAGATGGGAATTTTCCTGAGAACCTATTGTTACTTAAAAAAAGACCTGCTAGATTTTTTTGCTCGGAACATTGAGGAAATTGTCCCTCCAAAAGATTGTCTGCTAGATCTAAGAACTCCAACTCTTGAGATTTGCAGATAGATTCTGGAACACGTCCCGAAAGAGCGTTTTTTGAGATGGTCAAATAGGTGAGGTTTCTTGGCAACAAAGGTATTTGGCCAGTTATTTGGTTTGAACCTAGAGAGAGAGACAACAATGACATGTTTTCCATATTTGGTGGCAAGCCACCGCTGATTTGATTGTTAGATATGTCTAAAAATATAACATTTGAGAATGCTGTAGAAAACCAATATGGAAGCTGATCAGTTATACCATTGCTTGAAATGTCTATGTCGTCAATATCCACCGACCATTGAAGCCAAGCTGGGAACTGAGGACCCATTTGGCAAGATGCAAAGCATGCACTTTGTAGCCTAAAGGGGGGTAACCACTCAGGACTTACCACAATCTTCAAGTGATTATGAGACAAGTCTATGTATTTTAAGCTATGTAGACCAGCAAAGTGTTCTTCTGTGATGACACCATCCAAGTCATTGTAGCCCAGGTCAAGGTTTGTCAAGTGAGTTAGCATAGTGATCTCAGAGGGTACAGGTCCAGTGAGTTTGTTGTCAAAGAGTTCGAGAATGACTAAGCTAGTAAATTGGCCCATCCCAGTTGGTAGTGTTCCAGTGAAATTGTTGGCCCCCAAATACAATTCCTGCAGTTTCTTAGATGGACAATGCGACAAACTCTCAAATAATTCTGTTATGTTCCCAGACAAAATGCTGTTTTGAAGGTTTAGAATTTTCAGATTGCATAGGTTCCTTAAGTTTGGCGCTATAATGCCCGCGGCCTGGCTGTCTGAGAAATCAAAGAATTGGAGGGACGCCATGTCTCCCAGTGCATTTGGAAATTGACCGTACAAATAGGTACCTTCAAGGGTGAGGTACTTGAGGCTTGTCAAGTTCCAAAACCAACAAGAAGCAACTGGGTGGTCAAACTGGTTCATGGAAAGGTCGAGCACCTCAAGTTTCGTGAGGTTTAGGTGTGGAAGCGACTGGTTTGCACTTTCAAGCGAGCATCCAGAAAGATAGATGACTCTCAAAGACGGAATCATGTTCACGACATGAGGCCAATTGTCTACCATGCTGAGATTTAGCCTGTTCAGGTAGAGATAGTGTAGCGAAGGTAGATTTGTTAACCATGATAAAGCTAGTGATGTCATACTAAATAATTCATTGCTAGAGAGGTCGAGATAGTGCAGTTTTGAAAGATTACCGAGCTGAGGAGGCAGCATACCGGTGAACTCTGTGTTGGAGAGGTCGAGATAGTGTAGCTTGGAAAGATTACCGAGCTGAGGAGGCAGCATACCAGTGAACTCTGTGTTGGAGAGGTCGAGATAGTGTAGCTTGGAAAGATTACCGAGCTGAGGAGGCAGCATACCGATGAATGGTATGCCGGAGAGGTTCAAATATCGCAGGTTGTTCATAGACCCCAAGAACTCCGGAAGTCGACCAGTCGGCCTCCCCAGAGAGTTCCAGCTGAGATCGAGGTGCTCGAGACGCTCCAGAGAGAGTAGGGATGGAGTTATCTGGCCCACCAAACCAACTGCAGAGAAGTTGTCCTCTTTATCTGGGGGCACGCCGCGAAGTCGAAGCTCAAGGACATGGCCGCCGGTCCGGTTGCTGCACCGGATGCCACTCCACCGGCAGCAGTCCTCGACCCGGCGCCACGAGGCGAGGAGGTGCAAGGGGTCGTCGGTGATGCCTCGCTTGAAGGCCAGCAGGGCGTCCCTCTCGTGCGGCAGGCACTCGGCGGCAGCACCGGCGACCGTCATTGCATGGGTGACAGTTAAGAAGGTGGCGGCTACGACTAGGAGTAAGAAGTTGGCAGTGGCATGCATAGTGGTGATTGTTTGTTGTTTGTTTGCTTTCGTTCAGTTTGATGGCACGCACTTATAAATAGCAGCTCGAGTCAACGTCTAGGTCGTCCGTCAAGTCTCCTTTCGTAGATATACAGCGTGTAAACAGATGCAGACAAAGCGATATGCCGGTATACTAGTATAATTGTGACAACAAAGTCGTCCACTGCCTAGCTAAGCGTGTTATTGGTCACTTCCTTTTTTTAAAAAAGCCAAATTGGTCACTTCGTGGGGTACCTACGTATAAACGTTCGGTTGGATCCAACTGACGACGTGCGTAAGAAGCTAGATGCATGTTCAGAAGGAAAAAAAGCTAGATGCATAAAAAAAGAAATGGGGGTGTAAAAAATTTTAAATCTCAGTCACTTTTTTTTTAACCAATTGATCACCATCCAGCGGCCCACGAGGGTTGCTTCAGTTGCTGTTCTTTGCTGTGTTATTTCCAGAGAGATTACTCCATTTTTCTGCTTATCGAGCCTGATATTTTAGTTGCCAACCCGTTAAGTCTGTGCGTGCTCATGGGCCGCCCGTTTAGCTTGAGCTTTCAGCTCTTTAACCAAAACACATAGAACAAATTACGAAAGCTGGTTAACAACATTATTAGAGTTGGGCCGCAAAAATTCCTTCCAAATGCTATATATCTGTTGGTAACAACATGCTAGTTACTTCAAACTTTCATGCTTTTAACACCAAAGGCATTTGCCAAATGACTGAATACATGACAAATCTTGTCATCTCTGTACATGCTAATTGATACAGGACTGAAAAAAAAACTGAACATATAATTACCATCATTAGTTGGGAATAAACAGTAGTATGTGATCAGCACATAAAAAAAATATAGTGAAAACTTCTGTGTTAGAAAATACCAATTTTACCTAAAATCGCAGCTTAGGTTTTGCATTTCTGATTGCTTTGTTTCTTCTCCACCGCTTGTGCCTTGCTTCTTCTCTCCCAACAAAGCTAAACAATGCAATCCAATAGAGAATCTGTGGCACTGCAGAAAACTGAGATGCATGGGCTGCGGATCGACGATCTTCCCTACTGTACTACTATATATACTAGCTATATATCGATGTATAACGCTTAATATAATATTCCTCTATTCTGTCGTCCTGTTGTTGATGGCAATATCCAGCAAATTTGCATCGTAGAGTAGTTTTTTTTAGTGCATGGCCATCAGACTGGACATACAGACGACGGCCGAAAAAAGAAGCCCATGTAGTTATTGTGCTTAAATCAAGCTTAGATTGTCCTTTCTTTTCTTTAGGCAATTAGGTTGTCCTTTCTCAAAGCAAAAAAAAAGGAAAATAAGGCTTAGCTTCTTGTCTTTGTTATCTACTTTGCTCAGCCTGCAGAGTGCTGACGGCAATGCAATAGAGTTGTATACTTGCACTTTCAGATGGATATATATGGATGCTCCTTGATTTCAAGAGAGCTCAAAGAGTTAATGTGTAGTTCATTTGGCATAGCTTCCTTATTAGCCAGCGGCTTTATATGAATTGGATGTTCTGGTTGATACGTTTGTTTCGTAGAATCTCGTAATTATGAATTAACACAAACGAAGATTTGGAACTGGAAAAACCAAATCAATGGATTCATCATGATTTTCATAACTGACGAACAAAAACAAATCAGTTTGCATGCATTAGACAACACTCACTATTTTTTTCAAACGGAAACAAAACACTCAACAGAAGTTGCTAAATGCTTCTTGATCACCTATTTTCTCTTGCATTTGTAACTGACATCCTGGCTATTCTTTCTCCTAGCATATCTTGCACAATTCAAAGAGTGTTACGAACAATACACGGGCCAGATTTGGAAAGCCAAGACAGAAAACAAATGTAAATTATTCGCGTGGACACTGGAACAAGACTAGACGTGTGGTCGTGGGTGCTTTTGGGAGGACATGGCGACATCATGCAAAGAGTCGAGCCTTCGGACTTCCGATGCATCGTAGATTGGTGGCAGCTTATAAGTTGCAACGTAAATCCTTGTAGATTTTTTAAAAAAAAGTCTCTTCGCTTTTTCTTGGTTTTATGACCTTCTTAAATCCTTGTGCCCACTCAAAATACATCTTATAAGTTGCAACGAAAGGAGTATATAGTAGCACAGTTTGTATTACACCTGGATGCCTCAAAAAATTTGATACTACTAGTATTTTTGAGAAACCATAATATTCCGTATAAGATCGCACAAATAGTACGTATGCAAACGTGCCTTGAACTTGAGGTGTTCAAATGCTGGCCCGGGCTTTGGATTGGCCCTAGAAGAGCTAGGCTTGAGCCCAACCCTGGTCCAACAAGGCTGGCCCGAAGACAAAAATCAATATTTCATTTATGTTAAAGGAAGTATTATATTTTTTCTAACTGAATATATGCACAAACATATAAAAAATAGGAAAAAGTATTGGCATTACTTAATTAAGTAGCAAAATCGTTGAAACAAGTGTCAATGATAACGAAAATAACGGAAAATAGTGCTAACATGCAACGTAAAGAGTAGTTGCATGCCAACTAAACTTATGGGGCAAAGTAAATGGAAATGAGATATAGGAGGCAAATCGAAAAGGCAGGGGTGTTCATGGATGTTCCTTCAAAAAATAATATTTTACACCTTAATATTGGGTCGGGCTAGACCCATGACTTGTTGGGCCAGAAACTCACCCAACCCAAGAAGATCGGGCCCGGCCGGGCCGCGCTACCCATGTGTAGATCTAGCTTGGACCGCCCCGAAGTTCGTGCAGGGCACCCACATGTAGAACCGCCGATGCGCATCAAGCGGAGAACGCCCCGACGCTGACCGTCCAGACACTACACCATGGTAAATATTTAGCGCCAGTCGTCTGTGGGGAAAAGTTGACATTTAACGTCACACAGTCTGTCGGTAAAGCATAGTGACAGACTGTCTGTCGGGAATAGTCGAAAGCAACGACAAAATATCTGTAGGTAATACTCTTGACCTATTGGGACCAATCGTTTGTCGGTAATTGTATGAACAACATCAGCATATCTGTGGCTAAATCTTTGTGTGTCGGCAATTGTGCGCGCGAAAAAAAATAGTAACCCGCGTGGGAAATATGGCGCGCTGGCCAAATAGAGGTGCGGGTGCCCCTCTCGATCCCTCCGTGCGCCTCGATCCACCCGCAGAAACCTCGATACCGTGCGGCGATGCCCCTCGATCCCGTGCGACGCCGTCCCTTCCCCCGTGCGCCGCCGCCCCTCCAAGCATGCGCCGCCGCCCCTGCACCCATGCGCCGCCTCCCCGACCCCCGTGAGCCGCCGCCCCTCCCCCCGTGCGACGCCTCCCCTTCCCCCGTGCGCCGCCGCCCCTCCACCCGTGCGCCGCCTCCCCTACCCCCGTGAGCCGCCGCCCCTCCGCCCGTGCGCCGCTGCCCCTCCCCCCGTGCGACGCCTCCCCTCCCCCCGTGTGCCGCCGCCCCTCCCAGCATGCGCCGCCGCCCCTCCACCCGTGCGCCGCCTCCCCTACCCTCGTGAGCCGCCGCCCCTCCCCCCGTGCGCCGTCGCCCCTTATCCCTGCCGCTGCCCCCTCTTCCCCCGTGCGCCGCCTCCCCTTCCCCCGTGCGACGCCTCCCCTTCCTTCGTGCGCCGCCTCCCCTACCCCCGTGAGGCGCCGCCCCTCCCAGCATCCGCCGCCGCCCCTCCGCCCCTGCGCCGCCTCCCCTACCCCCGTGAGCCGCCGCCCCTCCCCCTGTGCGTCGTCGCCCCTTCTCCCTGTCGTTGCCCCCTCTTCCCCCGGGCGTCGCCACCCCTCCCCCCGGCCGTGGCCGCCACCACCCATCCCCCCGGCCACAGCTGCCGCCCCCCTTCTGCCTCGGGGTCCGCCGCCGCCCCCTTCTTTCCTCTCCGCCCCCGTGCGCCTGGAACCGCCCCCGTGCGCCTATGCGCCTGGAACCGCCCCGTGCGCCTAGAACCGATGTGTGATTGTATATTGTATAGTTATTTGCAACACTAACTGATTCATCTCTTCGTCTTGTATATTGTATAGTATATTGTACTGTTGATTTTATTTTGGTCAAGACGATGATAAAATGTGTGATTGTACTGTACATGCAGATAACCCTAATAGTTGTTCAAAGAATTGTGTTGGCATCGTCTCGGGAGGACGATAGTTGTTCAAAGAAATTTGTTGGCATCGTCTCGGGGAGGAGTTTGAGCTTGCTGCTGACATCTGTATACACCAGGTTGATAACATGATACTTTCCTGTTTACTTAGTTTTGTTATAAACATTCTGAATGTGTGATTGAAATCATTGATCTTTAGTAGCTTTTAGTTTTACGGCCTAAATGTGATATGCGTATATTTGCAATTGTTGGGGAACTTACAACATGTATTTTCGGTTTGGCTAGTTTGCTTGTGAAAATAACAAAGGTGCACCATGGATAGAGGGGTGGATGGATAAGCCTAGGTATATGAAACACTTCCAACTATTTTAGGTCTATATTCTCCACTTCATTATATAGTAACTGATATATATGGATGTATTTCACGTAGGCATGCAGCAATATATTTGTAAGGACTGAACAAATTCCTACAACATGTGTTTAGTAATTCATCCATAGGCAACAAGATACAATGCCCTTGTAGAAAATGTGTCTGTTCAGTTTGGAGAGATGAAAGCGAGGTTCGTGAGCATTTGATATGTGAGGGCTTTGAAGAAGGTTACATGATAAGGATGTTCCATGGGGAAGATAAATCTTTTTTGAACTGTCCTGAGTACGATGAGGTTGGGGATGTGGAGGGGTCTAGCGAAAATGATGATATCTCTGATTTGCTTAGAGACTTAGCATGTGGGTTAGACAAAGGTGGGGATTTTGAGGATGATGGTGATCCAGTGCAAACAAATGAAGATTTGGATGCTCTTAGGAACCTATCAAATGATTATAGGCAAGACCTATACCCAGGGTGTAAGAAATACTCAAGGCTGCGTTTCATAGTAAAACTACTTCACACCAAGTTGCTTGGGGGATGGTCTGATAAGAGTTTTGACTTATTACTTGATCTACTTAACGAAGCTTTCCCTGAAGGGTCAGCACTACCAAAAAACTACAATGAAGCCAAGAAAACTATCAAATGCCTAGGACTTGGATATGTCAGCATTCATGCATGTATAAATGATTGCATTCTTTATTGGAAGGATAATGCTAATGTTGAATGTTGTCCAAAGTGTAAAACTTCACGGTGGAAATCGGAAAAGAAGAGTCCAAATGGGAAACGCATACACAAGGTTCCTAATAAGGTTCTTCGCTATTTCCCTGTAAAGAGAAGGTTCCAGAGGTTGTTTCTTTGCTCTAGAACAGCAGCCTTAGCAAGATGGCATGATGAAGAGCGCACAAAAGATGGTTTGCTTAGGCATCCAGCAGATTCTCCTCTTTGGAAGGATTTTGACCATAAAGATCCAGATTTTGCTGCAGATAGTCGTAACCTTAGACTTGCATTAGCTACAGATGGGTTCAACCCATTCAGATCCATGAATATTTCTTATAGCATTTGGCCGGTAATTCTAATTCCATACAACTTTCCACCATGGATTTGTATGAAGCAACCTAATTTCATTATTTCTTTGATAATTCCTGGTCGATATGCTCCTGGCAGTGATATGGATGTTTTTATGGAGCCACTAGTTGATGATATGGTACATATGTTTGTCAATGGAGTTAGAACTTTTGATGCTTCCAAGGATGAGTACTTCCAGCTGCGTGTTGCCATATTATGCACCATTTCAGATTATCTAGGTCTTGGATATGTGGCTGGATGTTCTACCTCAGGTGAAGTAGCATGTCTCGAGTGCCACTCATTTACATGTTCTCTTCGATTAAAAAATGGGGGCAAGACTTGTTACATGGGGCATCGTAGGTTCTTACATGCAAACCACCCATTTAGATTTGATAGTCATTCATTTGATGGGGTTACCGAGCTTCAGTCAGCACCTAAACCATTGTCTGGAGAGGAAATTTTGGTGCAAACCGAAGGCATGGAACCAAATTTTGGCAAGGATCCATCTAGGAAGAACCTATCAAAAAAACGAAAGTGCAAGGAGGGGGAACCAATTAATATATGGAAAAGGAGGTCCATTTGGTTCAAGCTTCCATATTGGAAGGACTTGCTCATGCGTCATAATCTTGATGTCATGCACATTGAAAAGAATGTATGTGATAATATAATTAATACATTGTTGGGTACTGACAAGAAATCTAAGGATAACTTGAATTCTCGATTGGACCTTCAAGCTCTAGGCATAAGAAGTGATCTTCATCCTATTGAAGTAGAAGATAAATTTTATTTACCTCCAGCACCATGTTCAATGAGTCCTGAAGAGAAGAAGTTGTTTTGTTCGGTATTAAAGGGAGTTAAGTTTCCCGATGGTTATGCATCAGACATTCGGTGCAATATTCAGGTTAATGAGAGAAAGATAATTGGGCTTAAGAGACATGACAACCATGTTCTTTTGCAAAACTTACTTCCACTTGCTGTTAGAAGGATACTACCAGAACATGTTAGTGCAGCACTGATTCGTGTGAGCAATTTTTTTAAGCAAATATATTCGCCTGTAATCCGTGTAAGTGATATGCAAAAACTAGAAGCTGACATAGCTGAGACCTTATGTCTTCTTGAGACCATATTCTTACCATCATTTTTTTGATATTATGATACACTTGCATGGTGTGACTCGATTTACTCGACAGATTAGAAATGATGTTCACGCTATTTGCATGGTGTGCATCTTTTTAAGTTGATTTCATATCCGATTTATAGGATTTTTTTAATATAATACCTCTTATTGTAGGGGGTAAAACTTGGGCATGTTGCTAGACGAGATGAAATCTGGATTGAGACACATTCAACTAAAAATGGACAACCGATTCCACAGGCTGAGGCAACAATTGTATGTGTTTTTTTAATAGATCTATTGTGTTTTTTCAATAGTACTAGCTAATATGGTATGCATTGTTGTAGCAAAAGCTAAAAGAAGCTGTTGAAAATCACCCAGAACTAAAGGAAAAATCCATCCAAGAGGGTGATTTGTTTGCACATGTCTGTGGTCTAAAGGAGCCAAGATGTTCTGTTCGTGTTCTAGGAAAGGGACCAACTCCTCAAGACGTGGGCACACCAGGAGCGCGTAATAAATTGCCAACAAGACTTCAACTAGAAATAGAAGCTCATCGACAAACTCAAGAAGTAGTTAACGCTCTAACACAACGCATGGATCACATGTAGCAGCGTTTTGACCAAATGGAGCAGATGTTGCTATCTCAAAGTGTCCAGAATATTGAAACAAGTTCCCACCATGCTTCTAATTCACGTCATGTTGAGGTGAAGTTGCATAATGTCACTTATGAGTTGCATAATCTCCACTTATGAGTTGCATAATGTCACTTATGAGTCATTCTTAGCATGCAGTTATTATGCAATCTGACTACTTAATTAGATTTGCACTACTTAAAAATGTATGCATCCCTAGCTACATTGCTAAACCGTTGTAACTCAGTACTCAGTCATCCTTTTCCTAATTTTTACACTACAACATCCTTTTTCTTAGTTTTCCATCATCCTTTTTCATAAGGAAAATATCACTAATTTTGGACACCCCTTGTGAAAACTTATTCCGCTGCTTTTGTAGAGCCCAAGGATCGAACCAGAACTTGAAGAGTTTAATAATTCAAATCAGCAAAGGCGTATGGATAATATGCTATTCGATGAGGATGACACTGTTATCCGTAGAAAAGTTATTAGTCCAAGGGTGCCATCAAGGAGCAATGCAGCCATAAGAAGAAGCCACGAGGCCTCCTGCAGTGGAGAAGAAAGCCTTGTAATGTTCTCAACTATCTAATCCCTGCTTTCAATTATGCACTTAAATATTGTTTTATATTACTCCTCGCTGAAATGTATGCCCTTTAGGTTGGAAGGGATGTTATATTATATGCTGTCTTGAGGAATGATATCCCTGTGGCTAAAGCAATAATTCTATCAACTGACCCTAGCACCATAGTGGGAGGTGAACCTCTTGGTGTTCAGTTCTATGAAGTTGTTGTAAATGTTGTGCTGAAAAGAGATGCCCTGCTTCCCCGTCCATATGATGATATGCACACTCTAATCGATGCTCAGTACATGTGCATTGCATGGCCAAACAATAGGGTATGATTTTGCAACTTATAGTATTTTAAGTTTTTTAGTTGTCTGCATCACATTGTAACTATAAATTATTGCTATTGGAAATTTGGCAGTTGAAGGTTAGCAACAAATCTACAAAGCTCCAAAATGGAGGTATTTTCTTCCAATCCATTCTTTTCTAGTAGGTGAACATGATTACAGGCTCTGCTAATAAGTCATAATTGATCAAATGAATGTCTTTTTGTGTTCAAATGAATGCCTTTTTGTGTTCATCTTAATGAACGTGTTTATCTTTTGCCAACAAATGGAAACTACTGTCATTCTAAGATTTGTTTTTTAGTTCATGTTCTAGATAAGAGATCAAGTTGACGTTCATTTCATTTCTTTTATAGGGACTGTGCTGGAATAGTACTCTGGACCAACATGTTCTAGGTGTGAAACTTTTGCTCACTGCTGGTGGTGGCCTCTAGATGCTTTGTACCCAGGGCTGAAGTTGATGCTTTGTACTACATAGATAACTTAGTTACAATCTATGGTTAATGCAATATTTTGGACATTGTGATCTTTTGGACATGGTGACATGCTAGTTGATCTTTTGTGATCTTTTGGACATGGTGACATGCTACCTGATCTTATGGAGAACTATTGTTTCAGCTATGTGAGTTTTTGGATTATTTGTGGTGTACTGATTGAATTCTAGAGCAATTTAGAACTATAATCTGGATGTATATTTGTGTGTGACATTTTGGATGTATGCGTGAAACATGTTGCAACTCTGGACTATATGTGTTGAATGGATGTATGTATGAAGTAATTTGGTGTTGACTGCAATATTATGCGATTTTCATATATACATATGTGTGTGTGTGTGTGTGTGTCTATATATATATTGAAAAAATCTGTTATTTTGTAATGCGTCAGATTGTCTGTCGGTGTATGTGCTATTTCTCTACAAAACATTTGTCGGTAACTATTGTCTGTCGGCAATTGTTTGTCTGTAGGGAAAAGTAGTTTGTCGGTAAAACTTCATCTTTGTCGACAGACAGTCTGTCGGTAAAGGTTTGGTCTGTCGGCAAAGACCTTTACCGACAGGCTTTCTCCCGACACACATTTTCTGTCGGTAAAGGTCTTTGCCTACAGACACGCTGACATTAAAGGGGGCTTTCACCTACAGACGGCATGACGGTGGATTTATGCCATGGTGTAGTGAGATCAAATCGCACGGCCCAAAAAATCAACTTGGTGGTCGCCGGCGGCAGCTCGACGAACCACAAGCCTGCATCCTCATTGGGCAGCCTCGTCTTGCACTGGACGTGGAGCTGCAGCCTTGGTGCATTGACGAGCGCGATCAAGTCCTCCTCGTCCTTGCGGTCAGGGGCGGAGATGAGCCTCGGGCCGGTTGGGCAACGGCCCGAGGCCCAGTGAAAATAATAGTGCAAAAATTTTTTACATATGTCCAAAAAAATTATTGTACAGTGTATGAGCCCGAGTCTTCCTGGCTGGCTCGAGACTATTCACGGCCGGCCCGATTCCCAGCCGGCCCAGCCGCCCAGCAGAGCCAACCGAACGGCCCAAATGCGGAGGCGCGGAGCGACGAGGCCGGGACGACACCTAACCCTAGCCCCAATCCCTGCTCCCGCAATCCCCTCCCGGCCTCCCGAGTCTCGACTCTCATCTCGCGACCTCCAGCCGCCTCTCCGCCTCCGTGACTCCGGCACTCCGCCGCCGGCCATCCCCAGGCCCCAGCCCCCCACCGCATCGGCGCATCCTCTCCCCTGCATCGCCGCCGCCTCTCCGCCGGGCCCCGCCCCCGCCTCCTCTACCTGCTTGGCATGCATAGCATAGGCATGAACAACTCAAGTCCTTCATTTGTTCTGAGTGATTTTTTTATCTTAAGTGCATTTTGATCTTAGAGGCATTTAACATGTATGTTTTTTGTAAGTTGGAGCTCACCGACACAATGCTATCTCTTCATGCATGTTTGTATTATTAATTTTGCATTTGCACCTTTGAACAAATGTCTGGTCTAGTAAAGAATTGCTAAGCAAAATAGGCGACCTCATGGCTTACAGTCATCTTGAGCCAATTTCGGTGTTTTTATGATAATGCCTCATCTGATGAATGTCAGCATTGATGAACTAGAGCCAATCAACATTTCTTTTGGTTGATAAAGTACTAGAACGCTAGGGCATTGAAGTACTAAACTTGCAAGCGATGATTTGATCACAAACCCGTCTGGCTGATCCATATAAATCTCCTCCAACTCTCCATTTAGGAAAGCTGTCTTAACGTCCATTTGATGAACGAGCAGACCATGAGAGGCAGCCAGGGCAAGTAGTACTCGAATTATGGTCAATCGGGCAACAGGTGAATAAGTATCAAAGAAGTCATCGCCTTCTTTCTGGGTATAACCCTTGGCCACAAGCCTTGCCTTGTACTTTTCAATTGTACCATCAGGCCTAAGCTTTTTCTTGAAAACCCATTTACATCCTACAGGTTTACACCCATAAGGACGGTCAACGACCTCCCAAGTTCCATTAGACATAATAGTCCATCTCACTCCGTACTGCTTCCTTCCAATAGTCAGCATCAGGAGAAGAATATGCCTCTTCCATGGTTTTTGGAGTGTCATCCACGAGGTATACAATGAAATCATCACCAAAAGACTTTGCAATCCTCTGTCTCTTACTCTTTCGAGTAACTTCATTGTTATCCTCCTAAGGATTTTCCATAGGCGTTTCCTCAACATGTTCTATCGGCACAAAAGAATCAAGGGAAATTATAGGTTCTTGACTAGATGAGCTAGGTACATCACATTTCATAGGAAATTCATTCTCAAAAAATGTAGCATCTCTGGACTCTATGATTGTACCAACACGCATGTCAGGTACTCCAGTTTTTTTTAATTAAGAACCTATAACCCACGCTGTGCATAGCATAACCAAGAAATACACAATCTACAGTTTTTGGTCCAAGTTTGCGCTTCTTGACAATTGGCACGTTAACTTTGGCCAAACATCCCCAGGTGCGCAAGTATGAGAGAGTCAACTTCTTCTTTTCTCATTCCTCGAATGGTGTTACTTCTTTGTTCTTTGTAGGAACTCTATTCAGGACATGACACGCGGTTAATATAGCCTCACCCCACCATTCCTTACAAAGTCCCGCAATGTCTAACATGGCGTTAACTAAATCAGTTAGAGTGCGGTTCTTTCTTTCGGCAACCCCGTTAGATTCGGGAGAATAGGGAGGCGTCCTCTCATGAATAATTCCATGTTCCTCGCAGAATAAAGTAAACTCATTTGAAAAATACTCTCCCCCACGATCAAACCTTACCCGCTTGATTTTCCTCTCAAGTTGGTTTTCTACCTCAGCTTTATAGATCTTAAAGTAATTCAACGCTTCATCTTTTGTTTTCAATAAGTACACATAGCAAAATCTAGTGCAATCATCTATACGCGTCATGAAATATTTCTTCCCACCTTTAGTCAACACGCCATTCATCTCGCACAAATCGGAATGAATGAGTTCTAACGGTGCCAAATTCCTCGCCTCTTTTGCTGCCTTGTGAGGCTTGCGAGGTTGTTTCGATTGAACACACGCATGGCACTTAGAACCTTTGACCAAAGTGAATTTCGGGATTAAACTCATATTAGCTAAGCGCGTCATACACCCAAAATTAACATGACAAAGTCGTGAATGCCAAACATTAGATTCATCATCATCGTTACACACATGGTTCACAAATTTATTATAGGAATCCATCAAAGAAAAGCGGAACAAGCCTCCGCTCTAATAGCCTTTACCAACAAATGTTCCATACTTAGACACGACACATTTATTGGACTCAAATGCAAGCCTAAAACCATCTCTACACAGTAGAGATCCGCTGACGAGATTCTTCTTTATGGAGGGGACATGCTGCACGTTCTTCAGCTGCACGGTCTTTCCCGAAGTAAACTTCAGATCGACCGTACCAACACCATGAACAGCTGCATGCAATCTGTTTCCCATCAACAAGGAGGAACCTCGACAGACCTGATAAGATGAAAACAAGGAAATATCAGCACACACATGAATATTAGCACCAGTGTCAACCCACCACTCAGGTGATTGACAAACAGAAAGAACTGTAGGTAAATAATTACCGTACCCCGATGTTCCTCCAGCATCACTAATAACCATGTTGGCAGACTTCTTCTGCTTATCCTTGCGGTCTGGACAATCCTTAGCCCAATGGCCAGAATCACCGCACACAAAGCAGCCGCCCTTTCCTATGCCTTTCTTCTTAAACTCAGTAGTAGCCTTGGGCTTGACAATAGGCTTATTTTTCTTCTTATTGTGGGAAGTTTGAGGGTTCTTCTTCTGCACCAAATTGGCACTAGAACCTCCCTCAGCAGCAACTTTCTTGCCACGAGTATCTTTTGCCCTCGCCTTCTCTTCAACACCAAGAGAGCCAATGAGATCAGTAACACTGAACTCCTGCCTCTTATGTTTTAGAGAGGTAGCAAAATCCGACCAAGAAGGTGGTAACTTGGCGATAATACCGCCAGCCACAAACTTGTCCGGTAACTCACACTTATTGTTCTCAAGCTCCTTTGCCAGCGCTTGAATCTCATGAGCTTGTTCTACTACAGAACGGTCATCGACCATCTTGTAGTCATAGAACTGCTCCATGACATATAGCTCACTGCCAGCATTGGAAACTCCGAACTTGGCCTCAAGTGCATTCCACATCTCTTTGCCCGTAGGCAAATGCATGTACACATCCACAATGTTATCTGCCAGTATGTTGACAAGTGCACCTCGAAACAAGTTATCCGCTACATTGAACTTGCGTTCGTCCTCAGCAGATAGAGGCTCAGCGGGCTTGCCTTGTGCAACATGAAAACATTCCATGGCAGTAAACCACAGGATCGCACGTGCACGCCATCTCTTAAAATTGGAACCATCAAACGGAGGGTGCGGCTTAAGCGACGCAGCAAAGCCAACTACCGAAAAAGACCTATCAAGTTTTTGGATTGTTGAATATCTAGTCAATTTTCGGCATATTTTAATCCAGAAATTCAGCATATAAAATATGACATACAAAAGCATGAGTGATTCAACAATGATGTATTCATATTCGCTAACGAACAAGCTAACAGCAACACCTATTAACATATTCATAGCGCACAGAAACAAATACACCAAAGAAGTGTTAAGGTTATACCCTCGGGCGGGGCCAGTGTCGGTGACACCGGAGGCGCCGTTACCATCAGTCGACATGATGGCCTATTCGATGTAGTCGATCGAGGCGTGATGCAGGAAGATGTTCGCCGTGCAGTCTCACGAACAGTTCACCACCAGGAAGTAGATGGCGTACGTCACAGATTGAGCAGTCGCGCCAATGCGCTCCCCAAAAACTTGATCGCCCGTCTACCCGTGCAGGTACGCAAACGGACGGAGTTTCGGAGGCCTACTCGCCCAGAACCCTTTGCGCGCAAGGTACTGGACCGGAGATTGCAGAGAGCAGCAACAAAACAGAGACAGAGTACTATTCTTTCGTATCCCTTTGGTATGGAGAGGAGAGCCTTCTTTTGTAACAGCAAAAATGAAGAGAACGCGCCCGCACCCGACACGCCTGCGCGCACACGCACACGCACGGCTCAGCGAGGCGAGCAAGCGCACGCGCGTGTATTGGCTCTCTCCAATTCCACAAGGGGGTTACCACGTTCCACCTTTTAAAGTGGTGTAACTCCCATTCAACTCCATATGGGACTAAACATTTTTTCCATGTGGGTCTAGGAATTTCATTTGATTAATTGCTAAATTAATAATGGACTAAGCCCAATTAATTTAACACTTATAGCCCCTTATTTTGGGCCCGAGGCTCTGAAGAATTCTGGCTCCGCCACTACTTGCGGAAGACCAGGCAGAGCGTCTTGGTGGTGTGGTGCCTCCCGTCGGGGCACCGTCGGCGAAGCGTGCGCTCCATGCTCTGCACGCGTTCTGTGCTCGGCGTTGGCCCCATCTGTCAAGTTCCCGAGCAGCGACATGGCGAAGTCCATGTTAAGAAACCTGGGCCTGGGCCAGCAGCCCACGGCCCATGGTGGGCACCCCACCGTAGACTATAAATAGGGACCTAGACCCCCCTCATTATGTACCCCGATGCAATCTAAAGCAATAAAGAAAGACTAGGAGTTCTCTCTACCTCTCTGTGTTCAATCTATTATTCTGTGATTCTGTGATTGATTCGTTCTTGTTCTAAGCAGAGGAATCGCTCGGACTGGTCTCCAGCGTCGGTTCCTCAACACGTTATCAGCACGACTTCGCTCTGGTGAACGAGGTAATCATCGAAACCCAGATTGAATTTTCTAGATCGCTTTTGAATCTGTATTTTCTTTTCGCGTTCTAGATTGAATCTCTACGGTGCAAATCCGCCCTAATCTACCGCGAGCAGACTTGAAGTCGCCGGCACAATGCCGATCGGTAGATTGTGAAACGGGGTAGATGTTGATTGCGCTGTAGAACGATGCAAATCCGCCCTAAATCTACCGCGAGCAGATCTGAAATCGCCGGCACAATGTCGATCGGTGGATTACGAAACAGGGTAGATGTTGATTGCATCATAGAAGTAGAAACGAAAAATATATGTATATGCATCTATTCTTTCTGTTCCGTTTATGCATGACATCACACAGAAAGAAAACAAAGGGGCAATGCAGCTGCACCCACATGTGCACCAGAAGCCAGATCGGGAAGCATGCCGCTGGCCAGAAGCCATCACCAATCCACCGCCGGCATGAAACCATCATGCGCGGCCAGCCTCGCCGCTCGGCCTTCATCGCGCCTGCACGCGCACCCGTGCCCGAACGCACGCTTCCCGATCAGCCTTTACCGCACGGCCAACGCCCGCAGCACCGCCCGCACGGGTCGCTGGAGTCGCCGGCCCCGGGAAGCTTCGGGCTCGCCGCCAGCATGCAGCTGCCTCCTCGGCCGCACCACGCCCGTACGCGTCCTGCTCGCGGTGGACCCGAAGTCCGGCTACCGATGGCACCGCCCCGCCCCGTTATTTGCACCCGAACGCGCATCAACCGGCCGCTCGCCGTAGCCGCGCCCACCGATGCCCGCTCGGTTCCCACGCCGGCATCACCCTCCCGTGCGAACGCCCCGACCCGCAGCTGAACTGCCTCGATGTGCGTGCCCTGCATGGCCGCCGCTGCTTGGCACCGTGTCCTCCCCGCGTGCGCCGCTCCGGCTTCCGCCCTAGCCCAACCGTCGCCCGCCATGCGCGCCCCGCACGGCGTATCCATCCGGCCGCTACCTTGTGCTGGCTCCACCTCGCGCCGCCCGAAGCCGGCGCCCCCTCCGCCGCCTTGGTCCCCGCATCGCTGCCGTGGCCCTTCGGCTTCCGAGCCCGCAGCCGACTGCTCGCCCCGCATGGCGGCTGCCCGCACGCGCGTGTGCGCCACCGCCCGAAGCGCCGCCCGCGCCCACAAGCGCCCGCCGGCCTCCACCGCGCTCACAAGCGCCCGCCGGCGCTGCCTCACCGCCCCCTTTGGCTCGCCCGACCGTCGCCCGACGGCGCCGCCGCACTGCCGCCCGAAGTCGGCTTTCCCCGACGGCGCGCCGCCTCGCCTAGCCGCCGGCCGGCAGCCCTCCCCGTGTCCGCCCTCGCGCTCGGCTCTCGGGACCGGCCTGTTGAGCCGCCGCCGCCGCTACTGAATGAGGGGTAGGGGAAACCCTAACCCCCCAAGGGACAAACCGGTCGGTGGGCCGGCCAGGTCAATGGGCCAAGTGGGCCGAAAACGAGTCAGAGAGGCGAACGGGCCGAAAGAAAAGGGGGGCCCAGTGGGTGCGCAGTGCGCTGGCTGTTTTTGCGGAAAAGACCCTGGAAATCATAGAAATCACCGATAAGCCCCTAGAATTTGCATTGAAGTCCAGAATTTTGCAGAAAAGGCATCGTAGTTCCGAAAATTACGTATAAGCCCTCAAATTTACGAGCGGGTCCAGAATTTTTCAGAAAACCCCTCTGTAAATCAGAAAATTACGCGAATTTTTCTCTGAACTGAAATTTTGCGTATAAACCCCCAGAAAGTGCAGAATTTGCTGAAATTTCATATTTTAGCATAAAAGGGCATCGGGAATCCGAATTTTGAATTATTTTTTTAGCATTTGAAGCTTATTTATTTATTTATGCCATTACTGTTTTATGTATTTTCTGTATTTATTTACTGTTTTGGTTAATTGTAATTACTGAAAATTGCTCTTAATCACTGAAAATTGCAGTAAAATTATAGAAAATACATAGAAAATTTTGGAACATTACGAGAAACTTTTGTACCATTTATTTACCTGTAGTGAATTATTCCGTGCATGTCTACCAGTAGTAGACTTATACACATTTAGATGACTAGCATAACGAACTGGAAGTTCGAGGAGCTGGCCCAGCATGGCCAAAACTATCTGACATAGGCATCCGATGTCGATATTGTACTTGGAGCTAGGAAGCTCCGCGCGACTATTGGGATTGGCGGACTGAATGATGCCCAACCCATGCCTAAAGAGAATGATCAGGCACTTCATTTTCTCAGGCACCACCTCTGCCTCACTCTCAAGAATGAGTACATGGCGGAGAAGAGCGCGCTAGCACTCTGGACCGCACTAAAGAAGCTGGTTTAAGAGGCTAAAGTACACCATTCTTCCTCAAGCAGAGCGAGAGTGGATCAGACTGAGGTTTGTCAATGGTAAGACGGTCAGGGAACATAATTCTGCCTTGCACAGGATTTGTACCCCAATACAGAAGATTGAAAAAACCCTTCCACCCCAATGCTATACAATCCGCACACAATTATTGTCAAGACGGCTATGAGAAATATGCCGAATTGATTGATATGATGCAAGTTGCGGAGGCTCAGGACAAAGTTCTCTGTAAGAACTACGTCACTCAGCCACCTGGGAGCTCCGCTGGCTGTGAAGCCAACGCTGGGAGCAACAAGGTGCGAAAGCCCTTGATAGAGAAAAGGGGAAGGAAGAATAAGACCGCAGCCTAGAAAGGCAAATCAGACGCTCCACATGAGAATAATGCTAGTAAGCCAAAACGGGTTGGCAAAGGGCAGCATGAAGCCCAATTTGCATCGGTTGAGGGGGAGAGTTCCGAGCAGCTGCCCGCACTGATGGAGGTTGAGACCCTCCAGGAGCAGCACCCTCTCTCGACCTAGAAGCAGTCAACGCCATGATTTCTCTTGAAGAGAATGACACCCCGAGAAAATTGTCTAGTGCACAGAATGCATTTAGACTTAATTGTCATTTATTTTGTGTGGAAGAATATGTTAGAATTTGCATGGATGGTACTTAAGAATTGTTATTTTCTCGTGATGGTTGGATGATATTTGATGAATTCATTCATTTATTCAGTTTATGATGGCATGATATGTTCTGATATTGGAGTATTTTACCTATGTGTTGATTGTATTCTCATGCATGTTAATAAAATACCCTATATTAGAACAAGTGTAGCGCCCTATAAAGGAAGTGTGCTTAACCAGCAGCGGCACAATGCATTCCATCTTAAGAGAGACTAAGAAGTTTCTAGTCGATTCTGTAGAACACTGGCAGCCTTACGACAATCGCCGGAAGCGATGCATGTATAATTGGTTCCGGAAGAGCCATAATGGGCACAACTTTGGTCATTGAAAAAGCCTTATTGTACCCAGAATCGACTAGAACTCTCCTAAGTTTTAAGAATATCCGCGCAAATGGTTTCCGCGTTGAGACTGAAGAAGAGTACGGTAAGGAATACCTGCTCATTACGAAGCGCGAAGCGAATTGAAAAGGGTATTAGAAAACTTCCTTCACTTGAAACTGGGCTATATTATACCAACATTAAGGCGCCTGCAGCGTACACTGTCCTGAAGATAGTATTTAGAAGCTCTGGACTATTCTGTCTCTGGCATGACAGATTAGGCCACCCAGGTCTTAGGATGATGAGAAATATAATAAATAACTCGCATGGGCATAATATTAATATGAAGAATTTCCCGAATCATGAAGATTTTGTGTGCCCTACATGTGCCACCGGGAAACCAATAACTAGACCCTCCACGTTGAAAGTGAAGGATAAAGTCCCTGCATTCCTGGAACACATCCAGGGAGACATTTGCGGACCCATTCAGCCCATCTAAGGGTCATTTAAGAATTTTATAGTGCTCATTGACGCTTCCTCGAAGTTGTCATATGTGGGTTTTGTTATCCACAAAGAAACCATGCCTTTGCAAAGTTGATCCTGCAGATCATTCGCATCAGAAATGTGGTCTCTGATCATCACATTAAGTCCATCAGAATGGACAACGCCGGAGAATTTAGATCAAAGGCATTTGATGATTATTGCATGGCGATGGGAATTGCAGTTGAGCACTTGGTACCGCATGTCCATACCCAGAATGGTTTGGCAGAGGCTTTAATTAAGAGAATTAAATTTACTGCTCGACCCCTTTTTTGCGTAAAAGTAATTTGCCAGCTACATGTTGGGGACACGCAGTCCTTCATGCAGCGAATCTCATCAACCTTAAACCTTCGGCCTACAACATCCACTCACCTATGCAACTAGCACAAGTGTCACCACCGAAAGTTTCCCAACATTAGGAGGAGGAAATCAACCCCTTGATGAAGAATGTCGGGAAATTACGTGGCAAGCCTGGGAATCCATGCAGATGACCCGCGCACTAGAGAAGTCCAGAAGACAAGAGAAGTCTAGAAGACAATAGAAGTCCAGAAGACAAAATAGATTTGCAAGCATTAGCAAATCAGCTGCCTGATCACTTTAGTGATTTGAAGAGCGTGACTAAGTCGCATGTGCCTGCACGCACTGCACCGAAGAGGGTTGAAATACCAAAGAAACAGAAGGTATCCCTAATCTCGTCCAGAGGCCTCAAAAAAATGAGGACGAGAACTCCGGTTCCTCGAATCCTTAGTAACCGGGGACGCCTGGTGAAAAAGGATAAGAGAGATTTATCACAGCCGATCATTGAAGTCCCCCAGAATGAGAAGGGGAGCCAGTTGAGACCTGGCACAAGTATGACACCTTCAGAAAAGGGCATACCGGATCTGAATATCCACATCGGCATGGATGTGTGCGCACACATCGGAGCCGAAAAACTAAAGGGACTTGCCACCGCAATTGAAAGAAGCGATGTGCAAGGTAAAGCTCTAGCAGAAGCAATCGCTCCAGAAGAAGCAACTCATGAAGAAATAGCTATAAATTATGTGCACACGGGAGAGTCCCTGAATAGGACAACATCTAATATCGATATCTACTTCGCAAAGAAAATTGCCACCATCATCGATCTTGATCCCGAGCCTGCATCGCTCGCTGAATGTAAGAAAAGATCAGATTGGGAAGATTGGAAGAAGGCAATAGCAACTGAATTGCTATCTCTGAATAAAAGAGAGGTGTTTGGGCCCGTATGCCGCACACCTCCCCACATACACCCCGTTGGGCACAAGTGGGTATTTGTTCGAAAGAGAAATGAAAGAAATGAAGTAGTGAGATACAAAGCATGGCTGGTAGCCCAAGGTTTCACTCAACGTCCTGGAGTTGATTATGAAGAAACCTACTCCCCAGTCATGAGTGGAATTACCTTTAGATACTTGATCTCAATGGCAGTGAATTTGAACTTAGAAATGAAATTGATGGATGTTGTAATTGCATACCTCTACGGTAACTTGGATTCGGAGATTTATATGAAACTCCCTGAAGGAATATCTCTCCCGAACCAAGACAGAGCAAATAGAAATCTGTATAGTGTGAAACTCAGAAAGTCACTGTATGGACTGAAACAATCTGGAAGAATGTGGTATAATCGCTTATGCGACTTTCTCTGCAAGAAAGGCTACACGAACAATGAAGACTGTCCGTGTGTATTTATACGGCGATCCCAGAATGGATTCTGTATAATCTCTGTGTATGTAGATGATCTGAATATCATCGGGACAGCCGAAGACATAAAAGAAGCAAGCTCCTACTTGGAGTCAGAATTTGAAATGAAAGATTTGGGTAAGACCAAGTTTTGCTTAGGCTTGCAGCTTGAGCATGTCTCTGAAGGAGTCTTGGTACATCAGTCGACCTACACCCAGAAGGTGCTTGAAAGGTTTGGCTTTGAGAAGGCATTTCCCTCGAAAGTACCGATGATCGGTAGGTCTTTACAGCAAGAAAAAGATCCTTTCCGACCAAGGGAAGAGGGGGAGGAAGTTCTGGGACCGGAATTCCCATACTTGAGTGTAGTGGAAGCGCTCATGTACTTAGCAAACTGCACTAGACTGGACATTGCATTTGCCGTGAACCTGTTAGCAAGGTACAGTGCAGAGCCCGCCAAAAGGCATTGGCAGGGCATAAAGGACATATTCCGATACCTCCGAGGAAGTAAGGACCTTGGATTGTTTTACAGAAAGAATCAAGATCTGAACTTGATTGGCTATGCAGATGCTGGGGATCTGTCAAACCCGCATACCGCTAAGTCACAAACAGGCTATGTATTTCTGTGTGGTGGAACTGCATTTCCTTGAAAATCGTCTAAGCAAAGCCTTGTAGCTATTTCGACGAACCACTCAGAAATTATAGCACTGTATGAAGCCGCACGAGAGTGCGCTTGATTCCGCTGAACGGATCACCACATCCAGTAGTCATGTGGAATGAACATTGTGCAAACCCCCACAATTATCCATGAAGATAATGCAGCTTGCGTTGCACAAGTGCAGATAGGCTATGTAAGCATATCAACCCCAAGTTCCTCTATGCTCACGAATTGCAATAGATGGACAAGATTAAAGTACTGCACACTAAGTCATGTAGATTCGTTCACTAAGTCACTCCCGCATCTAGCTTTGAAAGGTGCGTGTGAGGGATTGGAATGATGAGACTTAGAGAAGTGCAGAATTCAGGGGGAGAATTCTATCAAGCCTGTTAGTAAATCTTGATCATGAAGATTAAGTACCCAAAAGAATAAAGTCTTGAAGACTAAGTGAAATTGGGTGGATTGTACTCTTTTTCCCTTGACGAGTTTTCCTGAAGTTTCTCGACCAAGGTTTTTAATGAGGCAATTCGTGCATCGCAGCAAAACATGTATCATGTACTCTTTCTCCAAATTTTTCCCACTGGGTTTTTATGGAGTTTTAACGAGGCATGAACATGTCAGATGAGTGCCCAAGGGGGAGTGTTAAGAAACCTGGGCCTGGGCCAGCAGCCCACGGCCCATGGTGGGCACCCCACCGTAGACTATAAATAGGGACCTAGACCCCCCTCATTATGTACCCCGATGCAATCTAAAGCAATAAAGAAAGACCAGGAGTTCTCTCTACCTCTCTGTGTTCAATCTATTATTCTGTGATTCTGTGATTGATTCGTTCTTGTTCTAAGCAGAGAAATCGCTCGGACTGGTCTCCAGCGTCGGTTCCTCAACCGTCCACAAAGCGGGAGCTGCGTGTGGAGATGCTCCCACCTCCGTGAAACAGAGGCGGTTCGCACGGCGTTCCTGTAGCGGCACAAGGACAGGGATTTCGTCCGGCAGCTTGCCGATATATAATCCTCCTCTGCCGTCGTAGGCTTAGGCTCTGCTTGTTGTTTCGGTGGCTTTTGGACGGTGGTTGTACTTTTCTGCTTCATTTTTTGAGCCACGACGGAACAACAGAAAATTAGACTTCTCTCTAAATGGTTTTAGCTTATGAGTTTTTTAGCTTTTAATTTATTTAAGTCCGAAACTGCTTGGAATACATTGACTTTTAATTTTAGCTTATTTTAGCTTTTCTAGCCTTTTTGTCTTTTCTTTTCATTCTCATTCTTTTGCATTGTCTATGACGATATAACGGTTTTTCTATTTTTTTTTCTCTTTTTTCTCAAAAAATTAGCCGTTATAATTAATGCAATTTCAGCCAGAAATCGAAACCCACAGCGGAAGCCTGAGGCCGGATAGAGTGCCGCCTTAGTACAGTGATGGGGTAGCTACGTTGGCTGTCCCGGGAGTCTCCTCTTCCCAAAAGGTGGCTTTGATTTTGAATATACAGCACTGGTACCACTTGTTATAAAACGTATGGCGGA
This sequence comes from Dendrocalamus latiflorus, assembly GCA_017311315.1. Taxonomy (NCBI): domain Eukaryota; kingdom Viridiplantae; phylum Streptophyta; class Magnoliopsida; order Poales; family Poaceae; genus Dendrocalamus; species Dendrocalamus latiflorus. The sequence goes on from CM029642.1 coordinate 32,019,455, forward strand.
AATAGAAGATTAAAATGTATCACTTGTTATAAAAGGTATAGCAGAAATAGAAGATTAAAAGAACAGGAGACCAGTATTTAACGTGGAAAATCCTTGCGGGGAAAACCATGAACGTACGAAAACAAAAATTTACTGTATGAGGAGATATTATAATTAAACTCTTGCTCTTCTTATAGACTATAGGGGTACATATATAAGGTGAGGGAGACGAGTCCCCACACGATGAAGAAAACTGAATCAGATTCGAATGCGCCAGCCGTTACCACATTTGAATTCTGACACGACTTGATGTATGCACCGCTCGACTCCACGATACAAAGTCGAAACTTGAGGACATGGCCGGTCTAGTTGTTACACCTAATGCCTCTCCATGAGCTATCACCGGCTGATCCTCACTCCTCCATGCGCCATCGCCGATGGATTTGTCACACGACCACGTACTCCCTCTCTACTTCTCCTGGTCGACGGCGACACGGTGAGGAGGTGTTGGAGGCAGGTGGAGGCACCGGCGTAGAGAGAAGAAGAGGCGGTGGTGTCGTGGAGGCAGACACAGCTATGCTAGGGAAGAGAGGGGAGGTAACGGAGACACACGATCAAGCAATAGAGGCAAGGGTGAGTGGAGGAGAGCGCACGGGGAGGAGGCAGTGTGGGTTGAGATGGCAGAGTGAAAGGACTTGAGGATAGCATTGTAAAAAGGAAATGGATGGGGATAAGTGGAGAAGAAATTGAACGTTACTAAAGGGCTACGTTGATATTTTACCTCAGTGCAGAATGACCGGATCCAACGACTACTATGGAATAGGAGAAAGATCGGACGGGGGCAAACGGATGACGTGCAGCGCCGTTTTGTTTTTTTTGTAGAAACCCAATACGAATGTCTATATAGAAGATTCTTGCCATGTGAGTGCCTGTGCTTTGCTATTGAGATCCTGCAAAAATATTCTGTTCCAATTGGATCCTGTTAAAATTGCTACGCTTGTCAGGTAGAGCCGGGCACCCCTTCCACAGAGATTAAAGTGTTTACGTGTGATTCATTTGTTACTTACAGGTTAAGCAAGATGAATTTGTCTATTCTCTCCCCAAGATTGGGTTCTTGCGGTTGAGACCTTCGATCCCTGAACCAAAACACAAAAGACATGGCTGGAATCCATAACATTCATTGCTTGGCCTCATGACAAGTACAAACAGAAGGTGTACATATATTACATGAGGTGTACGTACATTACAAGAACTGATCAACATTTATTGTTTTAACTTCAATGGAAGCAACATGCATAACCGAATAAATGTGGCAGCACCATGGCACCAGAAAAACACGGGCGCACACACACTACCAACCGATTTATTTTTAATGGCAGTTGCCATTCTAGCCAAGCTTCAAAATTAGCTTAATTTCTAGCTGTCTTTTGTGCCAAACTTGCCCAAGTGACAATGACAAACACGTATATTTTGTCGTACACCTTGTCAAAAAAGCGGAAATAAGCAATCCTCCATTGTTTCTTGAAGAGCATGGTACAAAATGTAACCTAGAGGCCAACAACAAATCCTGACCCAAGCCCAACCTCCTTTGATGCCATACCTCCAGAGCAATTCGATTGAAGAGGAGGCCCACAAAGACCATTGTTACCGATATACATAAATGGATTGTTCGCGTAGAGGGTGTCAAGTTGTGGTCCTAACATTTCAATGCTGAAATTGTACTACTACAAAAACCGAAATCACTCAAATCCTTGAAAAAGTATTAAAATCACTTAAATAAGTGTTGAAATCGTTGAAACAGAACTTACCTTATGTGGGGCAAAATAAAATGAAAATAAGATATGAGGATATAATTAAAAAGAAGTGACTTATTAAGTGTTATGGATTTTCCCCTTGCATTCTTCGAACCCTGCGCGGCATGTCTTCCTCTTAAAGTCTTAATACGCACGGTAACTTTCGAGCGAGCAGCATACGTACGCTTGCTATTTTGCACGGCGTCTTCTCTCCGTCGTAAGCGCCGCGGGGGGCGGGGCCGCTCGCACCTTGGATCACCAAATTAATAATAAGTGGCTCTCTCAAAAAATATCGACTGCTTGTCCATCTTGTTTTGACCAATAGTTTCCTCGGGTTTAAATGGTGGCACTAATCAAGGACGTTGGCAGATGGCAGTGGTAAGAAGGAGACTCGATGCTACTTGGTTGGGCTGAAATAATCTGTTTTATAGTTGAAATTACATTATAGCTGATGGTGACTTATTTGATGTAACTAGATTTTTAAAAAAATTAAAAATAGAAAAATAGGTTAGTTCATTATAGACAATACAAACGAATACGAGAAAAAAAGAACCAATAAAAAAGCTCTAAAAATTAAAAAAAATGAAATTTATAAAAAATAAAAAATAAACAAAAAATTAAATCGAAATGAGCGGAACTAGCACCGGGTTAAGAGGAGGGTGCCAAGTGCTCGACTTGAGTCGCCCATGCAGCCAGGGGCGGGCCCAGTGGGTAGTCCATATAGGCCCAGGACTACCCAGCAACAGTACAAGTTGGCCCAAAAAAAATCCCGTGCCCTAACGGCCTAACTGCGCGTCTGCTCGCGCCCATCCGCCTCCACCGTCTGCGCGACTGCGCCCATCCGCCGACTGCGCGTCTGCGCCCACTCCGCCTCCGCCGACTGCGCCCATCCGCCTCCGCCTCGCCTCGGCGCCTCCGCCTCCGCCTCGCCGCCAGTCCGCCTCCGCCTCGCCTCGGCGCCTCCGCCAGTCCGCCTCCACCTCGCCTCGGCGGCGCCTCCGCCTCCGCCTCGCCTCGGCGGCGCCTCCGCCTCCAACGTCCTGGTGGCCTCCGCCGACCCGGGAGGGAGGAGTCGGAGGCGGAGCGGGGCGCACCCGGTGGCGGCCGGCGGGACCGCGGGAGGGAGGAGTCGGGAGAGCGGAGAGGCCGAGAGAGCTGAGGGAGGCGCTGACTGAGGGAGCTGCGGGAGAGGGAGGCGCTGACTGAGGGAGCTGCGGGAGAGGGAGGCGCTGGCTGAGGGAGCTGCGGGAGCCGAGAGAGGAGAGACTGAGAGACAGAGAGGGAGTGAGGGAGAGGGACTGCCGAAGCAGCCTGCAGCCGAAGCCTTCGGCCCGGTCCCGGGGAAATGAAGAAATGAGGAAAAGGAGCCGGGTGCTTAAGGGTAATTTTTCTCTACTTGTTTTTTTATCAATTTAGTAATTTAGACTTTAGATTTTAGACTAATAATTTAGATTTTAGATTTTAGCTGCGGTCTGCATTAATTTGGGCTATAGTCTTGTATTGTTAGACTAAAATCTAAATATTTTACATGCTAAATATTTTAGATCTACAACACACATTAGCACTGAATTGAGAGGCTAGAGGCATGAAGAGGAAGAACGGAAGTATTGCATTGCTTTTTCAGAAACATGAAGCAAAAAAGAATGTATCTTGTGCTCCACCACCACCAATTTCAGCTTTAGATGAACAGCCGTCTGATCCTATTGTAGATGATAATTCTCCAATTGAAAAAGGGCCATCTGTAGATGATAATTCTCCAATTGTAGTGGTGACTGAAGGGTCAGGTGAAGATGTAATAACACCACCTGCAGATCCAGTTGTGGATGAAGGGCCAACTCAAAATGAAGAAGAACCACCTTTGGTTTATAATGTTGATTGCCTTGAACATGATCCAGGCTTAAGGGTGCCTATTTCAAGATATGATGTCAATGATCAAGATGCGGCTAGAAGAGGATACATTCTAAAAGGTCCATGCCAACTTTGGGCCTATGATTACCCCATTAGAAAAATTTATGGTAAAGATCGCCGCTTTAGTATTATTTGGTTTCATAAGTACCCTTGGATTGAATATAGTGTTGAGAAGGATGCAGCATTTTGCTTCATATGCTATTTGTTTGGCAAAGAGAGTGGAAAGTTTGTAATGGATGGGTGGCATAATTGGAACATGGGAGCTAAAGCACTTGAGAAACATTGTTGCTCAACTATTCACAAGTTTGCTCAAGACAAATACAATTTATTTGTGAAAAAGGGTACAAAAATTGATACTGTCATTGTCAAGGTGTCAGAAAAGGATCGAGTTGAGTACAAGGCTAGATTGATTTATTCACTTAGATGTTTGAGGTATCTTTTGCATCAAGGATTGGCTTCTCGTGGACATGATGAAAGTGAAGAATCTAACAATAGAGGAAACTTTCTTGAACTTTTGAAGTGGCTTGCTGGAAATAATGAAGAGGTTAACAAGTTGGTGTTGAAAAATGCTCCAGGTAATTGCATTTTGACTTCCCCTCGCATACAGAAGCAAATTATTAGATGTTGTTCTATTGAAACCACTAGATACATAATTGAAGAACTTGGGGATGACCACTATGCAATCCTAGCTGATGAATCTAGTGATATATCATATAAAGAACAACTTGCTGTTTGCTTGCGTTATGTTGATAAACTTGGGAGGGTTTGTGAGAGGTTTCTTGGAGTAGTTCATGTCTCTGGCACCACTTCTTTGGAACTTAAAACAGCAATTCAGTCTTTGCTTACTAGTCATCACTTGACTCTTACTCAAATTCGTGGGCAAGGATATGATGGGGCTAATAACATGAAAGGAGAGGTTAAAGGGCTGAAAACATTGATTATGAAAGAGTCTCTTTCTGCTTATTATGTGCATTGTTTTGCACATCAACTTCAGTTAGTTCTTGTTGCTGTTGCCAAGGGAAATGTTGGTTGCCAAACCTTTTTTGGTCAAGTTTCACGCTTGCTGAATATAGTTGGTGTTTCTTGCAAACGTCATGATATGCTTCGAGATGTTAGAGCTCAAAAATTGAAGAAGGCACTTGACTTGGATGAAATAGAAAGTGGAAGTGGGTTAAATCAAGAGATGGGATTGGCTAGGCCCGGTGACACTCGGTGGGGTTCTCACTACAAAACTATTTTGCATATCATTGACATGTATGATACAATCCGGGAAGTACTCATAACTCTTGGAAATGATCCCACCCAAAAGGATGATTGGCCTAACATACATGCTATGGTTCTTACATTTGAGTCATTTGAGTTTATTTTCAATGCACACTTGATGCTTGTCATTCTTGGTTACACAAATGAGTTGTCTAATTCTTTGCAAAAGAGAGACCAAGATATAGTTAATGCGATGACACTTGTGGGTTTGGCAAAGAAAAGAATGCAACAGATGAGGTCTAATGGGTGGGAAGGTTTCTTAGGAAAGGTTACATCATTTTGCATCAAGTATTCTATTGATGTTCCTGCAATGGATGCTAAATATGAACCTCATGGAAGATCTCATCGTTTTTACCCTGAACAAACAATTGATGACCACTATAGAAGAGAGGTATATATTGGTGTCATTGATAGAGTTCATCAAGAGCTTGAGAATCGGTTTGATGAGGTTAGTATGGAGTTGCTTCTTTGTATGTCGGCATTCAACCCCTCCGATTCATTTGCCTCTTTTGATGCACAAAAAATACTTAGACTTGCAAGTTTTTATCCCAAAGACATTGCAAGCTCTGATCTCATGAAACTTGAACTCCAACTTAATACATATATTGATGATATGAGAGAGGATGATAGATTCAAAGGCCTGAACAATCTTGGTGAGCTCTCTATTAAGCTTGTTGAAACAAAGAAGCATGATCTTTATGATTTGGTGTACTTGCTCCTCAAATTGGTATTGATCTTACCGGTGGCAACAGCAACTGTTGAAAGAGTATTCTCTGCAATGTGTCTAGTGAAGAATAAGATGAGAAATAGAATGGGTGATCAGTTATTGAATGATTGTTTGGTCACTTTTATTGAGCGTGATATCTTCTCCAATGTCAGCGAGGATGACATAGTTCACACTTTCATGGCCATGAAGAAGCGGAAAGCAAAAGCCTTAAACTAGTGTTGCAATCTTCTATTTATGTAAGACCTTATATTACATTTGAACAATTTATATTATCAGTTATGCAAATTTCGAACTTATTTGTTGAATTTAAGGTGTTATGAGATCTTTTAGATATATTATGTTTTTTACCGAACCGTTTACCGAATTTTTGTATTAGATTATATCAACATTGGATAATAATTTTTTAGTTAGGCATACCCTGGATTCAAATCCTGGGTCCGCCACTGCATGCAGCCATGCATCCCAGTTGCTACCAAAACCGAAAGTACGGATCAACAGTAGTACGTATAATACTATAATCGGATCGCGATCTGTGGTGGGAGCTAGTGTGTTCGTTCCTATCCATCTCAGTTTGCTTTGGAGGATCATCCTGGTGTGTCTTGGCTCCGTCGGTTGGACTGAAAAACTATAGCTGAAAATACATGTAGCAGCTGAAATTTTACTGTAGCTGAAGGTAACTTATTGGTGTAATTAAATTTAAAATTTTAAAAATAGAAAAAATATACTAGCTCATCACGGACAATGTAAATGAATACGGGAAAAAAGAACCGGGAAAAAAACTCAAAAAGAGCCAAAAGTTTAGAAAAAGACGAAATTTATAAATAATAAAAAATAAATCAAAAACTAGAAGCTGAAGCTAAAATGAGCGAATCCTTATTTAATAAGACGCATTGAACGTTAGGGGCAACCCCATGTCTACATTCCATACGTCCACAAAGCGTTCACAGAATTTCTAGCTTGTGCAGTAGCGAGAAAATTGATGATTTGCCATCTTCAAGAATGGGCTTCGCACTTTTGCCACTCTCAACGTTGGCTTCGCAAAAATGCCATGTAGTACATTAATCCCTTGATTAGTATGCCATTTCATCCCTTTAATTCATTTTCTTTTTCTTTTTCTAATTTCAGGGACTGCAAAAGACCTTTCTACCCCTGGCTAATTCCTCTTTTTTGTAATATCAGGACGAGAGGGTCTTTTTATGGTTTGGTCCGTGTATTCCTTCTGTATTGTGTACGTAGATATACCAAATACAAGATCTTTTCTGTATTGCGTTAATTCATATATTGTTGTCGAGTGTCTGTAGGTGTGTTCAGTACACACTACATAGACGCTGTTCATGTAGTATTTTCCGTGTTCATCTTTTCCCACCAACGATTCGCTGCCATGTTGTCATGCGTTGTTCTAACATTTAGCATCCAGCTTCGCGGATAGTCAATAGCCTGTGAGCGATCTCCATAAGACACAGTAAAAGACGGTGCCGTGCACAGTCTGGTCACAGTCACGCACAGGACACAAAAAAAATCTTGTATTTGGTATATCTACATACACAATACAGAAAGAATACACAGATCAAACCATAAAAAGATCCTCCCGTCCCAATATTACAAAGAAGAGGAATTAGCCAGGGGTAGAAAGGTCTTTTTTGCGAAGTCAACGTTGAGAGTGGTAAAAGTGCGAAGCCCATTCTTGAAGATGGCAAATTATCAATTTTCTCTGCAGTAGCCGCGTACACATACGTGCAGGTGTGCATATGATGTCCGTCCTTGTTGTATTCTTCAAGGAAAATACTGTGGGTGGGTGGCTGGATATATATCCGATTACCAGATAATGCTGATTGTTAATAAATTATCTGGGTGCACCACCGGTACAAGTAGATATTTTTTTAAGGAACGGTGCCAGGAGGGCTGCCGTAATTAATTAAAGCTGGAAGAAAAGTTTTAAGCGTTAACCTTAGTTACAGAAAACACTTAGAAGCGGTGAACACGGTTGAACAACTGGCCGGTTCTAAGTTACACACAATACTGGGAAACAAAAGCACTCAAATTGGCTCCAACTCAAATGGTGAGGATCCAAGTCCTGGCCTCGTCTTTATCTTAAGCAAACAACTGAAACAAGGGCAGCTGAGGTCGTAGCTACCGAACTGAAAAGCCGTGTGTTTCTTTCTTTCCAGACTTCCCAAATTACTAGCATGAAAACCACCCAGAGATCTGCCATATATGAATCCCAATGCAAGTCCAAAATAGAAAAAACTCTGCTCCAGAACCTTCTGGATTTATGTAACATCCCAAATAGGGAGTTAGTGTAATTTCAAAAAAAAAAATCTTTTAATCGTTTCTTCGATGCTTCTCAAAAAGTTTTTTGGCGAAGTTCAAATTTCTCGAGTTGGTGTCTTGCCAAAATGCCCGATTAATAAAAATCAAACTGAGAAAATCCAAACATACTTGGAAGTCTTAATTTCAAATTTAAATTAGAATCTGGAAACTCCAAGCCAAGAATGGAAATTGAAAATAATATAAAATCATTCCATCCAATTTGCGCATCTGAAAATTTAAATTTGGGATATTAAGAATTATTTCTCAAAATTTGGACCCTCTTAAATTTAAAATGTTGAATCCAAAAATTTGAACCAACCTTTCAAATTCAAAACCTAATTACAAATCTAAATCTGAAAATTTAAAATTCAGAGTCTTTCCTTTCAAATTTTGGGACCGGCCCATTTCCTTCCCTCTCCCGGCCCGCTCCTTTTTCTTCTCCCGGGCCGTTTCCTTTTCTTCTTCGGCCCGTCCGGCCTGCCTTTTCTTTCTCCTCGCGTGGCCCAGCCATCCTACCCGACCGCTCACGCCTGCCTTCTTCTTCCTCACCCCTGTTCCTCTGGCGCGCCGCTCTCTCCGAACCAACCCGCGCCGCTCCCCGTCCCCTCTGCGCCAGTGGCCTACCACCGGCCTACCCTCGGCGCCATCCCCCTACTCCATGCCGTCGCCCATGCCGTCGCCTGTGCGGCCGCACACTGCGCCCATGCCGACGTACGCGTCGCCCATGCTCTGGCTTTACAGCCTCACGCGAGCGCTCACCTATAAATAGCCCGAGCTCGCAGCCTCCCCAGTCCCCGCTTCCTTCTCTTGAGCTCACCGCCGCCTCCGTTGAGCTCCCTACGGCAACCTCCGCCGGCAGCACCACTCGGTGAGCCCCGGGCCATGCCAAGCTCCCTCCGAGCCTCCCTTGTCCCCCTCTTGCTGTCGCCCGACGCTATTGCGCCCCCGTGTACTGTGGGCCGCCAGCGACTGCCTTCTTCTCGACCTCCGGCGCCCAAGCTCCCCGCCAATTCGCCGAGTGTCGCCCAAATTCCCGGCGCCGGGGGCTCCTCTCGCAGCTGCTGAAGCCAACCCCGACGCCACCTTGGGCCCTCCGCCGCCCAAGCCTTCCCGCCACGGGAGACCCCCTGCGCCGCCGCTTGCGCTCGTCGCCCGCGCACATCGGCCCCTCTCCGGCCAGCCCTGCCGCTCAGGTGAGCCCCCGGTACGTCACTAATGCCCATGCTCACCTCCCCTTCTTTCCCCTTCCTCTCCGGCCACCGGCGCCCAACCGGCTGTCCTCCGCCGTCCGCATCCCCCTGCTGTCGGCACGCCATGGCGTCACCTCGGCCGAAGCTGCCGCCTCCACGAGCTTCGTTGACGCCGGGGCAACCCCTTTTCCTGGTCGCCGTCTCCTCCCCGGCCTCTCCCCGCCGGCGACACCGCCACCCATCCCTGGCGTCTTCCTCCTCTATTCGGTCTGAGGCACCCTCTGCTTCTCTGTTCTGTTCCCGGGCGAAGGCAGTGCTCCCCGTTTTGTCTCCCTCTCTCTGGTATTGTGGGCCCAACTAGAAAGTGTCCTCAAAGCTGATGTGCTCCCACTCTACTTCTAAAGTCTTGAAATTTCTATCTAAACCTTTCTCATTTGATCAAGGTAAATAAAATATAATTTGTGAAAGAGGATAGCAATTATAATGGAGGTTTACAACTAAAAACTTGTCCATAATAAATTTCATGAATATATAAAATAACATAATAACCTAATGTAAAACTAAAACAAAAATATGCATGGTCTATTCCTAGCTGACAAGCAATCAACACGAATCGATGGATATCGATGTTAAAAAATCAAATATGTGAAACTAATTAAAAGATCATCTTTTATAAATCAAAGGTACGAGAAGTTAATCCTAAACATGTCAAGATGCATGTTTGAAACCTTATAAAGATAATTGTAACACTCCCAAACTCTACTTGGGAAAACTCGAGCAACAACTTTAATCATATCAAAAACTCGAGCGGTCTAGATACTACCTTTCATCTGTCGATCTAAATCTATTTATGCAAACCAAGTGAACCGATTTAACAAGATTTTGCCACATAAAATATTGACCATAAATTGCTCATCTCTAAAATCATGTCATCTCTCTTATTAGTGCCTAAAACAATCATCGGCAAGTCACATAAAATATCAAGTGTAATTTGCTTATCTCTAAAAATCATGGAAGCCCTCTTTTCAAAAGTACTTAAAATATTTGTGGTAAAGACTTTAACCTTTCTCTTAAAATACTAAGATTTAAAATAACGAATGTCTACGATTAAGAATATCTCGAACAAGAAAGAGCAATCCTTCATCTTTGTCTCACATCCGAATCTCCGATTTTTGTCTCAGAAGTTAAATTCGATAGTCGAGAATAATTAATAATGAAATTAATAGTTTTATTAAGATGATCCCTATAAAGCCATAGCATCTCTTTTTAGTAAAACATAACCTTGGCCATTTCTAATAAGTTCGTTAATCAAGCAGAATAACTAACTTTGCTCATAATAACGATCAGACTAAAATGGCCAGCCCCATCATTTACTTAAGTCGTTAACATAATGATTTATTAAGTTGGCTACTGTAATCTCAGATAAGTATTGCCACATAAAATATCAAAGTTACACTGAATATTTAAATTGTACTCATCTCGTGTAAAATCCCTGCATTCCAAAGTCACCAAGTTCTGTCCCTCCTTGCTATCTTCGCTAACCCCTTTTATCTATCCGTAAGTCCTGCCTGACTTACGAGACTTCCCTGATAAATATAAAAGTAATAATGAGAAAATCATCAAATAAAAGGTCGAACCTCGCATTGCCCCGATCAGCTATGTTTTGACCTCTACCTTTTCAAAAGGGGGTATATTCCTGTAGATACTTCTTCATTTTGGTCCCTCCTTATTCTAAATTTTCCCTCACGGTAAAGCTACTCAGCCACCTCATTCCTTCACCTAGTTCATCTCCCGCTGTGCTTACAGCACACTAATCCGAATCATCCTTCTATTCTCAAATCGTAATAAATGTTTAATTTAAATTAAATTGGGCATTTAAAGTGTTTGGATTTATTTGGTCTTTCTTCTCTTTGCCGCGTATTAGAATCTGAAGACTCGGCGAGGCCACATATTCGAACAGGATCAAGACTTGGGTAAAAGCAAGGACTAGTAAATTAAGATCAATGACTGAGAAGGCTTTGACTTAGATCAATCAAGGCCGTGGTACACCAAGCCAGGCAAGTCATCACTTCGATCATATTGATCCTACATTTTATGCAAAAAATTATTTTCCTTTAAATTATCAACTTGCATGCCTAATTTATTATGCAAATGTATGTCAAAGCGTAAGGTAGCTACATGCCCACTTGCTGTTGAATTAAATCTAATATGCCATTTCTTGACACTTGAATCACTTGATCCTTGTCACCATAGAAATTAATGATAATCTCTACTAGCTATAAGTCATATTAAATGTCATGCTAGTCTTGTCAAATCCAGGGCACTAGTTGCCCTGATCATCAATCTTTAAAACATAAGTACTTGTTTTGGGGACAGTCATGGGATGTATGTGGCTGAGTATCTTGTTATAACCGTTTTATGCTTCTTAAAACCCTAAAAATTTGCTACACCTGTCTGGGCGGTTAGTGAGAGTGGCTGGTGCTGATGTCGCACGAGAACCCGTGGTTGGTGGAATGAACCGCCTGGACGAACTAAGGACTGAATCTTGTGCTGATCTCCTTGTGTAAAATAGGACAACCACAAGTCTATATGGGTACGACTTAGCTAATTAACTTGCAAAGGGTTAGTTTAGATATCATCACGGAAGATGGGTGCCAGAGCACTGGTTTACTCATACGGCGCAAGAGGGGGCTTCTGACTGTGGTGGATGTAGCCCTTCAGCGGTGAAACCTCAGCGGGGTGGTATCTAGCTAATTCGGAGTAAGGTAACGGCTTTGTGATAAACCATCTGGGTCTCATGCCTAAGGAAGCATGTTGGCTATTAAGATGACTTATCTCTTGTGGTGAAAGTGTACAACCTCTGCAGAGTGTAAAACTGTTCGAGCAGCCGTGCCCACGGTCAAGGGCGGACATGGGAACCCACTCGAGTTAGTTCTATTTCCAAAAACATTTGTGGGTGGGATAAAACCTATCAGAGAGATGTGCTCTGACTTTGAACTTTTCCTGGAGAGATGTACTCCAGCGGTGAAAACTAGCATTGGTGGAGGTAGCCATGCACTTTAAAAGGTGGATGTAACCTACGCTACAATTATAATCGCATTCTCACTATCAATTTCATAAAACATGTTTCAGTTAAAATTGCCACGTCTCAGGAGATTTTTCTTACTTACTGTAATTCCAAAACAATGCTTTTAGCAAATAAAAGAAACTCAAGCCTCCCTTGATAGCTTTGCATCTATTATTACTGCATCCTGTGTGGTGGCTTGCTGAGTATCATCGTACTCATTCTGGCTTAACTGCCATCATTCAGTCAGAAAGGAAATAAAGTCAAGCCCTGCGATGCCTAAAAAGGGTCGACAAAGCTGGAAGACGATGAGGCCATGGACTAGGTCACGAACCCTAGTTGGCTGCCTGTGGGCAAGTCCTGCGGGTCCCACCTGTGTGAAGTTTCCGCTGCTGCAATTTATCGTTTTCGGCCTAATCGGCCCATGAGTAAGTATTACTGTATTATTTACGCTTCCGCATGGTATGTTTTTGATATACAGTAATGTATCTGTGAGCACTATCTACTGATCCAGGGAATAGTACGGTGGAATCACAGAGGATCTGGGTTTGCTAACCCGAGGTCCGACAATTTATTCTCCAGTGACCTTGCTGTGACGCTTCATCACTTGATAGATTGTTCTGAAGAAGTGAAGAGGAGGCACGCAAAGACCACTATACATATATGGATCGATGTTGTGAGTAGAGGACGTCAAGTTATGTGTAAGATTATGTGATGGCAGTCTTCTGAGAGTAATGAGTATTTGATATTATTTATACTCTGCTCTTGTCAACTAAGGCAAAGGCTAGGACGAGTGGGGGAGAGCGCACAGGGAGGAGGCGGTATGCATTGAGACGGGGAGACGGAAGGAATTGATATTTTATCTCGGTAATACCTCTAGAGAATTAACGGATGACGTGCCGCGCCCTTTTTGCTAGGAACCCAGACAAAAATGCATATATAGAAGAACCGTGCCGTGTGAGTGCCTATGCTTTGCTATTGAGATCCTACTAAAATATTCTGTTCCAATTGGATCCTATTAAAATTGCTATGCTTGTAAGGTAGAGCTGGGCGCCCCTTCCGTAGAGATTAAAGTGTTTTCGTGTGATTCATTTTGATACTTACAGGTTAAGCAAGATGAATTTGTCTATTCTCTCACCAAGATTTGGTTCTTGTGGTTGAGACCTTTGATCCCTGAACCAAAACACACAAGACATGGCTGGAATCCATAACTTTCATTGCTTGGCCTCATGACAAGTACAAACAGAAGGTGTACATACATTACATGAACTGATCAACATTTATTCTTTTAACTTCAAAGGAAATAACATGCATAACCAAATAAACGTGGCAGAACCACGGCACCAGAAAAACACGCGCGCACACACACTCACTACCAGCCGATTTATTTGTAATGTGACTAGATTTTGCAGTTGCCATTCTAGCCAAGCTTCCCAATTAGCTTAATTTGTAGCTGTATTTTGTGCCAAACTTGCCCAGTGACAACGACAAATACGTATATTTTGTCATACACCTTGTCAAAAAAGCGGAAATAAGCAATCCTCCATGTTTTCTTGAAGAGCATGGTACAAAATACAACCCAGAGCCCAGCAACAAATCCTGACCCAAGCCCAATGTGAAAGCAAAACACTGGGTCAGGGCCATGTGCAGTTGTTCTCTTGTGATCACCGTCACCTTGCTTTGCTACCATACCTCCAGAGCAATTCGTTTGAAGAGGAGGCCCACAAAGACCATTGTTACCGCTATACATAAATGGATTGTTCGCGTAGAGGGTGTCAAGTTGTGATCCTGATGGTATTCTTCCTGACAGATTATTGTATGACAAATCTAGGTAGCTTAAATATGTTAGATTTGATAGGCTGAGTGGGATTTCTCTGAAAAGTTTGTTCCTTGAGAGGTCTAGTGATTCAAGTGATTGCATTGACCCAATCTTACTGGGAATTTTTCCTCTCAAGAAATTGAATGACAAATTCAGATTTATCAGTGCAAGAGAAGATATATCTTCTGGAATTCCACCAGTTAAGTAGTTGGACGACAAGTCAATGTTGAACATGCAGTTACCAGCATAATAAAGTTCTTGCCGCTTTGTGACCGTAGACAAATGAAACCTAGGGATTTGAAGGCCCTTACTACATAGCTGTATATCATACTTTCCTGCCATCATTATTAAATTAGACAAATGCCAAGGTATGACACCTGATAATCTATTGCCTGCTAGATCCAAACTAGAAAGTTCACTAAGATTGGTGATGCTGGATGGAATATTCCCATAGAACTTATTGTAGCTTAGCTGTAGATACTGTAATCCCACAATGTCTCCAATCCACATAGGCAATTTTCCGGAGAAATTGTTCCTTGACAGATCTAGAAAAACCAGATTTCGACAGCTTTGCAGGATAGATGGGAATTTGCCTGAGAACCTATTGTTACTTAAAAAAAGACCTGCTAGATTTTTTTCCCCGGAACATTGAGGAAATTGTCCCTCCAAAAGATTGTCTGCTAGATCTAACAACTCCAACTCTTGATATTTGCAGATAGATTCTGGAACTCGTCCTGAAAGAGCGTTTTTTGAGATGGTCAAAGAGATGAGGTTTCTTGGCAACTAAGGTATTTGGCCAGTTACTTGGTTTGAACCTAGATAGAGATACATTAATGACATGGTTTCCATATTTGGTGGCAAGCCACCACTGATTCGATTGTTGGAGATGTCCAAAAATGTAACATTTGAGAATGCTGTAGAAAACCAATTTGGAAGCTGATCAGTTATACCATTGCTTGAAATGTCTATGTTGTCAATATCCACCGACCATTGAAGCCAGGCTGGGAACTGAGGACCCATTTGGCAATATGCAAAATGTGCACGTTTTAGCCTAAAGGGTGGTGACCACTGAGGACCTACCGCAATCTTCAAGTGATTATCAAACAAGTCTATGTTTTCTAAGCTATATAGGTCAGCAAAGTGTTCTTCTGTGATGACACCATCCAAGTCATTGGAGCTTAGGTACATTGTAGTCAAGTTTGTGAGCATAGTGATCTCAGAGGGTACAGGTCCAATGAGTTTGTTGTGATTGAGGTCGAAAGTGACTAAGCTGGTAAATTGGCCAATCCCAGTTGGTAGCGTTCCAGTGAAATTGTTGCCCGCCAAATGCAATTTCTGCAGTTTTAGATGGACAATGCAACAAACTCTCAAATAATTCTGTTATGTTCCCAGACGAAAGGCTCCATTCAAGGTCTAGAATTTCCAGATTGCATAGGTTCCTCAGCAAGTTTGGTGCTATAATTGCCCTAGCACTGTTGAATGAAGAATCAAAAACTTGGAGGGACGTCATGTCTCCCAGTGCATTTGGAATTTGACCATACAAATCGGTAGATCCAAGGTCAAGGTACTTGAGGCTTGTCAAGTTCCAAAACCAACAAGAAGCAACTGGGTGGTCAAACTGGTTCCTCGAAAGATCAAGCTCCTCAAGTTTTGTGAGGTTTATGTGCGGGAGCGATTGATTTGCACTCTGCAGGTAGCAACCAAAAAGATAGAGGACTCTCAAAGACGGAATCATGTTCACGACATGAGACCAATCATCTACCTTGCTAAGATCTACCCTGTTCAGGTAGAGATAGTGTAGCGAAGGTAGATTTGTTAACCATGATAAAGCTGGTGATGTCATACTAAATAATTCATTCCTGGAGAGGTCGAGATAGTGCAACTTTGAAAGATTACCGAGCTGAGGAGGCAACATACCGGTGAACTCTGTGTAGGAGAGGTCGAGATAGTGTAGCTTTGAAAGATTACCAAGCTGAGGAGGCAGCATACCAATGAATGGTATGCCGGAGAGGTTCAAATATCTTAGGTTGTTCATAGACCCCAAGAACTCTGGAAGTCGACCAGTCGGCCTCTCCAGAAAGTTCCAGCTGAGATCGAGGTGCTCGAGACGCTCCAGAGAGAGTAGGGATGGTGTTATCTGGCCGACCAAACCCACTCCAGAGAGTTCCATAACTTCATATGCAGGCACGCCGCTAAGTCGAAGCTCAAGGACATGGCCGCCGGTCCGGTTGTTGCACCGGACGCCACTCCACCGGCAGCAGTCCTCGACCCGGTGCCACGAGGCGAGGAGGAGCAAGGGGTCGTGGGTGATGCCTCGCTTGAAGGCCAGCAGGGCGTCCCTCTCGTGCGGCAGGCACATGGCGGTGTCGGAACCGGTGACCGTCGGTGCACGGGTGACAGTTGAGAAGAAGGCGGCGGCTACGACGAGGAGCAAGAAGGTGGCAGTGGCATGCATAGTGGTCATTGTTGGCTGCTTGTCTGATTGTTTGTTGTGGGTTTGTTTGCTTTCGTTCAGTTTGATGGCACGCACTTACGAATAGCAGCTCGAGTTAATGTCCAAGTCGTCCGTCAACGTCAAAGTCGTCCGTCAAATCTCCTTTCGTAGATATACAGCGTGTAAACAGATGCAGAAAGAGTGATATGCCGGTAAAAAGTGAGGCCTTAAATTAATAATATATAGCCACTTGAGCCATTATTAAGATAAAATAAATTAATTGTGACCGACTGTTGCGATAAGTTTACTAGTATAATTGTGACAACAAAGTCTAATTGGTCACTTCGTGGGGTACCTATGTATAAACGTTCGGTTGGATCCAACTTACGACGTGGGTAAGAAGCTAGATGCATATTCAGAAGAAAAAAAAAGCTAGATGCACAAAAAAAGAAATGGGGGTGTAAAAAATTTTAAATCTCAATCACTTTTTTTAACCAATTGATCACCATCCAGCGGCCCACGAGGGTTGCTTCAGTTGCTGTTCTTTGCTGTGGCGGCTACGACTAGGATTAAGAAGTTGGCAGTGGCATGCATAGTGGTGATTGTTTGTTGTTTGTTTGCTTTCGTTCAGTTTGATGGCACGCACTTATAAATAGCAGCTCGAGTCAACGTCTAAGTCGTCCGTCAAGTCTCCTTTCGTAGATATACAGCGTGTAAACAAAGCGATATGCCGGTAAAAAGTGAGGCCCTAAATTAATAATAGCCACTTGAGCCATTATTAAGATAAATTAAATTCATTGTGACCGACTGGTACGATAAGTTTGCTAGTATAATTGTGACAACAAAGTCGTCCACTGCCTAACTAAGCGTGTTATTGGTCACTTCCTTTTTTTAAAAAAGCCAAATTGGTCACTTCGTGGGGTACCTACGTATAAACGTTCGGTTGGATCCAACTTACGACGTGCGTAAGAAGCTGGATGCATATTCAGAAGGAAAAAAAGCTAGATGCATAAAAAAAGAAATGGGGGTGTAAAAAATTTTAAATCTCAATCACTTTTTTTAACCAATTGATCACCATCCAGCGGCCCACGAGGGTTGCTGTTCTTTGCTGTGTTATTTCCAGAGAGATTAGTCCATTTTTCTGCTTATCGAGCCTGATTTTTTAGTTGCCAACCCGTTAAGTGTCTGCTTGCTCATGGGCCGCCAGTTTAGCTTGAGCTTTCAGCTCTTTAACCAAAACACATAGAGCAAATTACGAAAGCTGGTTAACAACATTATTAGAGTTGGGCCGCAAAAATTCCTTCCAAATGCTATTTGTTGGTAACAACATGCTAGTTACTTACTCCAAAATTTCATGCTTTCAACACCAAAGGCATTTGCCAAATGACTGAATACATGACAAATCTTGTCATCTCTGTACATGCTAATTGCTACAGGGCTGAAAAAAACTGAACATATAATTACCATCATTAGTTGGGAATAAACAGTAGTAAGTGATCAGCACATAAAAAAATATAGTGAAAACTTCTGTGTCAGAAAATACCAAATTTACCTAAAATCGCAGCTTAGGTTTTGCATTCTGATTGCTTTGTTTCTTCTCCACCGCTTGTGCTTTGCTTCTTCACTCCCAACAAAGCTAAACAGTGCAATCCAATAGAGAATCTGTGGCACTGCACAAAACTGAGATGCATGGGCTGCTGATCGACGATCTTCCCTACTGTAGTACTATATATGTTAGCTATATATCGATGTATAACGCTTAATATAATATTCCTCTATTCTGTCGTCCTGTTGTTGATGGCAATATCCAGCAAATTTGCATCGTAGAGTAGTTTTTTTTAGTGAATGTTGCAAAGTAGCTATGGTAAGTAATATTACTGACTTGGCCCATCAGACTGGACATACAGACGACGGCCGAAAAAAGAAGCCCATGTAGTTATTGTGCTTAAATCAAGCTTAGATTGTCCTTTCTTTTCTTTAGGCAATTAGATTGTCCTTTCTCAAAGCAAAAAAAGGAAAATAAGGCTTAGCTTCTTGTCTTTGTTATCTACTTTGCTCAGCCTGCAGAGTGCTGACGGCAATGCAATAGAGTTGTATACTTGCACTTTCAGATGGATATATATGGATGCTCCTTGATTTCAAGAGAGCTCAAAGAGTTAATGTGTAGTTCATTTGGCATAGCTTCCTTTTTAGCCAGCGGCTTTATATGAATTGGATGTTCTGGTTGATACGTTTGTTTCGTAGAATCTCGTAATTATGAATTAACACAAACAGAGAATTGGAACTGGAAAAACCAAATCAATGGATTCATCATGATTTTCATAACTGACGAACAAAAACAAATCAGTTTGCATGCATTAGACAACACTCACTATTTTTTTTCAAACGGAAACAAATACTCAACAGAAGTTGCTAGATGCTTCTTGATCACCTATTTTCTCTTGCATTTGTAACTGACATCCTGGCTATTCTTTCTCCTAGCATATCTTGCACAATTCAAGGAGTGTTACGAACAATACATGGGCCTGATTTGGAAAACAAAGACAGAAAACAAATGTAAATTATTCGCGTGGACACTGTAACAAGACAAGACGTGTGGTCGTGGGTGCTTTTGGGAGGACATGGGGACATCCTGCGAAGAGTCGAGCCTTTGGACTTCCGAGCAAAGTTGTACCAAAGGACAGTGGCGTAGCTAGGATTTGTAGCTATGATGGTCCATTGTCTAAAATTTATTTAACCGCTATAAATTTAACATGTCGGTACACAAGTATATGAATTACGAAATGCAATTAAGGTAAAAAGGACATACGAATTTCATAAAATATACGAATATAACTTTCTTAACATAGAATTGAAATATTACATACCCATAATAGTTGAAGAACAGTACTTTTATTTTGCTGTTCGTGGCTTATCACCGTGCACTTTTCCTATTCGTGGCACCGTTGATCCTGGCTTCTATTTTGCTTAGTCGCTAGCCGCTAGGGGAGAAATTAGAGAAGCTGAAAGGAAAAGGAGAAACGTGAGTATAGAGTACGTGACTAAAGGAGAATAGGGCTTTGGCTTAGGCTTAGCAATTGAGTCTTCATCTTAGGATTTTGATGTACGTACCTGCTGGTGCTGGCTGCTGGGCTGCTGCTCACTGCTCAGCGTTTGCCGTCGTGGTCCTCATGGAGTCGCCGCGCCGATGCTCGATGGCCGCGCCCGCGCTCGCCGTCGCAGCGTCGCCCGCCCCCACGGCTGCACCGCACGGCCGCACGGAGAAGAATACGAACGGGCGCAGTCTGACGTGAATACACGGCCACGCGAACTCTCGGTCTCTCGCGATGGGCTATGGCTGAAGGCAGAACACAGAAGGCCAAGCGTCAAGCGACATACATGCTAAATTCTCCAGTGCGGACTCTGTCAATGGGCTTTGGTTGGACCGAGCGCAGGGTGGTCCGCGGCCCACAGGGACCACCCTGTAGCTCCGCCCCTGCCAAAGGAAGTATTTCATTAGCAGTGCAATCAACCGACGATGGCGCAGGAGGTAGCAAATAAAGCGAAGGAGGACGTAGAAGTGCCCAACATCTCTTTAGACCTCATGGTTGCAGAAGTGCCCAATCCATGTGTGAGGGGAAGATTGTTAGGAATAGTCCCACATGGATTGTGGGAGAGGAGCAAGCACAACTTATAAGCGTGAGGGAGCCCCCACCCATTAGACTAGTCTTTTTGGGGGAGAAGGCCCAATACCACTTATAAGATTGTTGCTCCGTTGCTCCGTGGGCTTAGTTGTGTACAGCCCATTTAGACCTGTGGCCCAGGATGTAACAAGTTACGATCTAACAAGTGGTATCAGAGCCCAGGCACCTAACATCTCCTTGGACCTCATGGTTGCAGAAGTGTCCAATCCATGTGTGAGGGGGAGTTTGTTAAAAATAGTCCCACATGGATTGTGGGAGAAGAGCAAACACAACTTATAAGTGTGAGGGAGCCCCCACCCAAAGGACTAGTCTTTTGGGGGGAGAAGGCTCAGGGTCCAAACTGTAACAAGTGGTATCAGAGCCTGGTTCTAACATCTCTGGCCCAATGGACACTAGTGTGTGAACGCCTGATGGACTATGACCCCGAGGGAACCGTCAGTGTACGGTGAAGGGACCCTGAGGGACCGTCGGTGTACGGTGAAGGGGCGGTGAAGGGCTGAGGGACACCAATGTGTGAAGGGGGAGATTGTTGGAATAGTTCCACATTGATTGTGGAAGGGCAAAGGACCTAATTTAAAAGTTAGGGAGTCCCTCACCTCATTGGCTAGCTTTGGGGTGAGAAGGCCCTTACGATCCTACAGAAGACATATAGAAAAGGGAGGAGTAAAGATGGACAACAGATACGTCATACCATACAACAAAGATCTTCTGTTAAAATACCAATTAAGCTCACATAAATGTAGAGTGGTGCAATCGTTCTAGCTAAATCCATGGAATATTTATTCAAGTACATGCATAAAGGAGATGATTAGGTTACAGCTACTCTTGAAGAGGGAGCAGAAGGTGATACATCGAATGGACAGGAGAAAACCAAAGATATAGATGAAATTAAAAGGTACCTAGAGTGTAGGTACATATCGTCAAGCCAAGCATGCTGGTGAATATTCCAATTTGACATGCACTACCGAGAACCATCTGTTGAGAGGCTAAGATTCCACCTCGAAAACGAGCATCCAGTGATTTTCCATGACTAAGAAGATATAGAACATGTTGTCAGCAAAGAGGGAATAGGTGACACTATGTTTACAGTGTGGATGAAGGCAAACAAAGAACAAGAAGAAGCCGGACAGCTAACATATGTAGAATTCCCAAGAAAGTGGGTATGGCTTACAGAGAAGGAAGTGGAAAAAGAGGAAACAGGGAAACACAATTGGCCACATCTACTACGCAAATCCAGCAAGCGGTGAAAGATACTATCTAAGAATGCTACTTAACACCGTGAAAGGATGCACATCATTCGAAGATGTTCGAACCGTGGATGGAGTCATCCACCCAACATACAAATCAGCTTGTCGTGCACTTGGATTTCTAGATGATGACAACGAGTGGATTGAGTGCATCAACGGAGCATCCAACTGGCCATTAGGACAATAACTACGTCAGCTATTCACAACCATCTTATGCCATTGTGAAGTCACAAATCCTAAAATCCTATGGGAATCCACCTGGGAATCACTCTCGGAGGATATCGAGCATAGACAAAGAAGGATCATGAATTATCCAACGCTCCAGCTGACATCTTCACAAAAAAGCACACACGCATTGATGGAAATAGAAAAAAAATAATGAGACAAGTTTGAAAGTCACTCAGGGACTACCCAGAAATAGAATACCCAAAAAAACAAACGAGCTACAAGAACTTGGGAATAGACTAATTAATGAAGAGATACCCACTCTCTTATAAATAGGTGTGTTTTGGTGAGCAATATGGGAATATTAGTCCCACCACTTGCCATACATGAGTTGACCTTTGTGATTTATAGGAATTATTATTTGGGTTGGGCCCCCAAATACTCTAACAGGTCCCAATCTTTATTTTATTTAATTCTTTCATGAATTTTGAGTACAAAAATTCATCAAACATTTTCAGGAAGAATACCATTAGGGGCACGTGGGAAACAGTAACGGATAATTCATTTTATCCGATATTTGTATCCGAAAAAAACGCAAATGTGGTAAGCAAAATCTATATTTGAAAATATTCGTATTCGATAATATTTATATCCGTATTTAAGAATATTTGTATTCGCATTCGTATTCAAAACTATTCAATTCATATCCAATCCGTTTTCTATGTCGGCCGAGATTCGTATTCAATCATGTTACATAAATTTTTTCTACCGAGATTTGTTATAGAAGTTGTAGGAGGATATTCGTATTCGACCGAGTTAAGTATATGTTTGATTCAATTTGAATTTGTATTCGTTACGACATTTGATTCGTATTCGTATTTGAGAATATTTGAATTTATTTTAAAAAATTAGATTCGTATTCGTATTCGTATTTGAAACAATTCGATCGTATCCGATCCATTTCCATCCCTAAATACCATCTGGGTCGCAACTTTGACACCCTCTGCGCAGAACAGCCTTGCATGTACAGTGGCGAAAGTGTCTTTTTGGGTCTCCTGTTCAAAATAATTGTTCGAGCGATGATGCACCACAGCAAGGTCAAATGGAGAAGAAGTGAGCAAGGTTTCCATATTAACGTAATTTTTTACCTGGGAAAGATTGAGCAGAAAGACAACCGCAGATTAAGTATCACGGAGCAAGTATTGCCGACGTCCCTTGCACGGTGCTACGAATAAATGAAGGCGAAGAAGCATGCATGTACGTATAGCACCTTTTGTTAGGTTGTGTGTTTTGTTCTCGTCGAAGCTGAAAAGAAGTACTGTGTAATGCTTATCATGCATACATATATGGATGTGCATTTATATGTGTTTGCATTTTTGGTGTCAGCATGATCAGTTCTATACACTACTACAGAAAAGGTCATCACAGACGGTTCAAAAACGTCATCACAGATGGTTTTGTGAACCGTCTGTATTTATAGGTCAGTGATAATCCAAGTCATCACAGACGGTTTTTGAGTAAAAACCGTCTGTGATAATCAGTATCACATAAAAACCGTCTGTGATAATCAGTATCACAGACAGTTTTTAACTAAATCACAGACGGTTTTTACTCAAAAACCGTCTGTGATATTGACATATCACAGACGGTTTTTATTTACAAACCGTCTGTGATATGTCACCTATCACAGACGGCTTGTAACTAAAAACCGTCTGTGATGTTCTTCTCTACCCCTAAATCTATTTCTGTTTATTGGCTAGCCTCAGGAAATGCTAGCCATGCCCTCTGAAACAAGCAGATCAACATGTATATGTATACATCCAATTCACATCTCAATTCATTTCACAAACATAAAACATCCATTTTTATTAAGATTAGAGCCTACCATTACAATATCCCAAAACAACGAGCAGGTTACACAACAAGAACAGCAGTTTACACAACAAGAACAGAGAAAAAGATTACAATATCCCAAAACAACAAGCAGGTTACACAACAAAGAACAGAGAAAAAGCAAAGATCTTCTATATCTTCTCGCCCCTAATGCAACGCATGAGCTGGATGCCTTCTCGCCCCTGCACAGTTGGCACGAGCTAGTTGCTTCTGCGGTGTCTTGCCTCCCGTAGACTTGTGCGTCGTCTGCAAGGAGGAGAAGAATAGCAAGGAAGAGGAGAATAGCAAGCAGGAGGACAGCAAGGAGGAGGATAGCAAGGAGGAGGATAGCAAGGAAGAGGATAGCAAGGAAGAGGAGACAGGCTGGGTTTGGTTATATTTATAGGGGAGGGAGAGGAAGGGAGAGGCGGCAGTTCAAAATTTTTGGCGCGGGAACGGAGATTGGGTTGAGGAGGATCGACGGGCCCAGCGGTCAGATTATCACAGACGGTTCTATTGGCTAGAACCGTCTGTGATGAATGCATATCACAGACGGTTCTATATATAGAACCGTCTGTGAATTAGAGCACAGAATTTTATATACCGATGCAATATAAACAACTAGTCTGAAAAGATAAAATAAAAACGTTTTATATAGCTTATATATACTCATTTGAAAGGTTTCGATGAGATCTACAACTTTGCAGTTGAAGCAAAATCCAAATTCCGAAAGGAAGACCAAGAAAAAGGGCAAAAACTGACACAAAAAACTTGCGACGCAGGTTTAGGTCCAAAGATGGCCGATTTTCGGGGTCTTGGTGGGCGACTGACGCAAGCCAGTCGTTTTTTTGGATCGGGCTCGTCGTTAGCTTTCCAACGAGTACAAGAACGTCGAAAACGGACACCGTATGCAAAAGTTATGCCCGTTTTACTGAAGGTGTCTCAAAACTGAATCATACTCGGACTTAAGCGGGAAAATTTGAAATTTTGAGGGATTGCAACGCGGGAAACGTATCA